>CAUYUJ010020337.1:0-87500 GCA_963575745.1 Prorocentrum cordatum
GGCGCGGCCGCCGCAGGGAGTGCCCGACCAGACCTTAATGGTGCTCGGGGCGTGGCTGGGTCCAGCGGGGCGGACGCGGTCGCCCCAGGGGGGCCCGACGGTCGGCGGATCCAGCCACGCCCCGAGCACTATTAAGGTCTCGTCGGGGCCAGACCATAATCGCGCTCGGGGCGTGGCTGGATCCAGCGGGGCGGGCGCGGCCGCCCCAGGGGGTGCCCTACCAGACCTTCATAGTGCTCGGAACGCGGCTGGATCCAGCGGGGCGGACGCGGCCGCATCAGGGGGGGCCCGACCAAACCCTAATAGCGCTCGGGGCGTGGCTGGATCCAGCGGGGCGGGCGCGGCCGCCGCGGGGGGCCCGACCAGACCTTAATAGTGCTCGGGGCGTGGCTGGATCCAGCGGGGCGGGCGCGGCCGCCGCAGGGGGGCCCGACCAGACCTTAATAGTGCTCGGGGCGTGGCTGGATCCAGCGGAGCAGACGCGGCCGCCCCAGTGAGTGCCCGACCAGACCTTAATAGTGCCCGGGACGTGGCTGAATCCAGCGGGGCGGGCGCGGTCGCCCCAGGCGGGCCCGGCGGTCGGTGGGTCCAGCCGCGCCCCGAGCACTATTAAGGTCTGGTCGGGACCAGACCTTAATAGTGGCTGGATCCAGCGGGCGGTGCGCGGCCGCCCCAGGGCGGGGCCCGACCAGACCTTAATAGTGCTCGGGGGCGTGGCCGGATCCAGCAGGACAGGCGCGGGCCGCGCCCTCCCCGGCTGGATCCGCCCCGACCCGAACAATATAAGGTTCTGTAGGGCCCCCCCTGCCCGGCCGGCCGCGCCCGCCCAGCTGGATCCAGCCGCGCCCCCCAGAGCACTATTGAGGTTTGGTCGGGCCCCAAACCTTAATAGTGCTCGGGGAGTGGTCTGGATATAGCCACGCCCGAGGGCTATAAGGTCTCGTTCGGGAACCACCTGGGGCGGCCGCTTCCGCCCTCGCTGGACCAGCCACGCCGAGAACTAAATTAAGGTCGGTCGGGCCCCAGACCTTAATCGTTGCTCGGAAGTGGCTGGATCTAGCCACGTCCCGAGCACTATTAAGGTCTGGTCGGGCACCCCCTGGGGCGGCCGCGCCCGCCCCGCTTGATCCAGCCACGCCCCGAGCACTATTCAGGTCTGGTCGGGCACCCCCTCCGCGGCCCAGGGCGCGGCGCCAGGTGCGGACACCGCTGGCCCACCAAAAGCGCACTGGTCCTTAATAGTGCTCGAGACGTCCTCGGCGCCAGGGAGCTTACTATTAGGGTTTAGCGTGGTTTTGGTGGTCCACCAGGTGCGCTCCCTGGCGGCGCGGGCGCGGCCGCCCCAGGGGGTGCGCGACCAGAACCGTAATAGTTGCTCGGGACGGGCTGGATCAGCGGCGGCGGGCGCGGCCGCCCCAGGGGTGCTCCGGCCAGGACTTAATGGCGCCTAGGGGCGGTGGCGGATCCAGTTTTGGCGGACGCGGCCGCCGCAGAGGGGGGGCCGAACCAGAGCTTAATATTGTTCGGTGGCGGGTGCGGATCCAGCGGGGCGGGCGCGGCGCGCCTGGCCTGCTGGATCGCCACGCACCGGATCACCATTTAAGGTCTGGTCGGGCACCCCCTTGGGGCGGCCGGCCCGCCCCCGCTGGAATCCATAGCCACGCCCCGAGCACTATTAAGGTCTGGTCCCGACCAGACCTTAATAGTGCTCGGGACGCGGCTGGGCCCACCGACCGTCGGGCCCGCCTGGGGCGGCCGCGCCCGCCCCGCTGGATCCAGCCACGTCCCGAGCACTATTAAGGTCTGGTCGGGCACACCCTGGCGCGGCCGTGCCCGCCCCGCTGGATCAGCACGCCCCGAGCACTATTAAGGTCTGGTCGGGCACTCCCTGGGGCGGCCGCGCCCGCCCCGCTGGATCCAACCGCGCCCCGAGCACTACCGAGGTCTGGTCGGGCCCCCCTGCGGCGGCCGCGCCCGCCCCGCTGGATCCAGCCACGCCCCGAGCACTACCAAGGTCTGGTCGGGCCCCCCCTGGGGCGTCGCGCCCGCCCCGCTGGGCCCAGCCACGTCCCGGGCACTATTAAGGTCTGGTCGGGCACCCCCTGGGGCGGCCGCGCCCGCCCCGCTGGATCCAGCCACGTCCCGAGCACTATTAAGGTCTGGTCCCGACCAGACCTTAATAATGCTCGGGGCGTGGCTGGATCGACCGACCGTCGGCCCTCCCTGAGGCGACCGCGTCCGCCCCGCTGGATCCAGCCACGTCCCGAGCACTATTAAGGTCTGGTCGGCCATACTTTGGCGGCCGCCGCCCGCCCCGCGGGATCCGCCAGCCCCCGAGCACTATTAAGGTTCTGGTCGGGCCCCCCTGCGCGCGCGTATTGGGGTAATCGGACCCAGCCACGCCCCGAGCACTGTCAAGGTCTGGCCGGGCCCCCCTGCGGCGGCCGCGCCCGCGCCGCTGGATCCAGCCACGCCCCGATCGCTATTAAGGCGTGGCCCCGACCAGACCTTAATAGTGCTCGGGGCGTAGCTGAATCCAAGGGGGCGGACGCGGCCGCATCAGGGGATGCTCGACGGTCGCACGCCCCCCCCCCGGGGCGGCCGCGCCCCCCCCGCTGGATCCAGCCACGCACCGAGCACTAGCAAAGTCTGGTCGGGCTCTCCCTGGGGCAGCCGCGTCCGCTCCGCTGGATCCAGCCACGCCCCGAGCACTATTAAGGTCTGGTCCCGACCAGACCTTAATAATGCTCGGGGCGTGGCTGGGTCCAGCGGCGCGGACGCGACCGCCGCGGGGGGTGGGCGCGACCAGGCATGCAGCCCCCCCGAGGCATCCCGAGCCCCCCCCCCCCCCTACCCCGAAGCCACCCCGAGCCCGAGGCATCCCCAAATTCCACCGACCCACCACCCCCGAGGCCCACTCCCGAAGCACGAGGACCGCCCCAAGACGGCTCCAAGATGCCAAGGAGCTTCCCAAGAAGCCTATAAGCATTTCAAAAAGCGAACGAACACAAATGAGTGATCTGTTTTCTTGCATTTTCGCATCCGATGACCGTTCGGCCCCCTCACTCTGAATCCAGCCAGCCCTCTGGGCGTAGGTGGTTTAGCGAGCTGTGTCTTCTATCTGCCAAAACCTCATCCTTCCCCTGCTCGGGGGAAGTGGTTACCCCTTCCCCTACCACATCCCCTGGGTCTGGACGGTGGGCGCGAGGGGAGGGGCCGAGTGGTTAGAGCGCCCAAAGATGGCCCAAGATTGATCCAAGAGGACGTCCGAGAGCCCAATATTGTACCCAAGAATACCCACCATACCTCAAGACGGGCCAATATAGCATCCGACATGCATCCAAGAGGCTCCAAGACTGCCCCAATACGATTCCAAGTGCCCTCCGAGCTGTCCAAGGACCCTCCCAAGATGCCAAACTGACACCAAAACCCAAGGAACCCATATGTGTTTGTTTGTTCCGTCTCGCCTTTTCGCTTCAGGTTGGCTCTTGACGCCTCAAGATGGCACCAAGATGACCCAACATAGCCCCAGGAGGTGCCCAAGGGGGCACCAATACGGCCCCAAGAGCGCCCAAGAGCGCTCCAAGAGCTGCCCAAGAGGGGCCCACGGCGCCTTTTTTTGAGCCACCGAGGGTGATGGGCAAGAATTACCGCCGCCCTCTTTTTTTTTTCAGCAGTGGCACCCAAGATTGCCCGAAGAGCCCCACCCCCAGACCCGCAGAAAGAGCCCCAAGAGAGCACCAAGACCCCCCTCCCCCCAAAAAAGCATGGCGAATGACCCATCCATATGCAGTTGTGAGTGCCGTCGGTGTGAGTATCGCAATCGGTTGAGATCCCTGTTGGCCGTGAAAGGCTGTCCTGGGTAGGGGAGACGCATGTGAGTGCAGCAACTGTTGTCTTCGGTGGAGCTCCCTATGGGGCCACGAAGCGCTGTCCTGGGCGGTGGGGACGCATGCGAACTGCGGCACTGGGGCGTTCGGTTGAGCTCCCTGTGGGGCAACGAAACGCTGTCCTGGTTGGGGGAGGCGCATGCGAGTGCAGCTGTGGCATTCGGTGGAGATCCAGATGGTGCCACGAAGCGCTGTCCTGGATTGGGGAGGCGCATGCGAACTGTGCACTGGGACTTCGGTGGAGCCCCTTATGGTGCTACGAAAGGTTGGCTTGGGTGGGGGAGGCGCATGCGAACTGCGCCACTGGTGCCTTCGGTGGATCCCCCTATGGGGCCACGGAAAGATGTCCTGTGCGGGTGAGACGCATGCGAACTGCGCCACTGGGACCCTCGGTGGAGCTTCCTATGTGGCCACGAAGCGTTGTCCTGGGCGGGGGGTGCGCATGCGAACTGCGCCACTGGGACCCTCGGTGGAGCCCCCATATGGGGCCACGAAACGCTGTCCTGGGCGGGCGAGACGCATGCGAACTGCGCCACTGGGACCATCGGTGGAGCTCCCTATGGGGCCACGTAGCGTTGTCCTGGGCGGGGGAGACGCATGCTAACTGCGCCACTGATGCCTTCGGTGAGGCTCCCTATGGGGCCACGAAGCGCTGTCCTGGATAGGGGGTGACGCATGCAAACTGCGCCACTGGGACCATCGGTGGAGCTCCCTACGGGGCCACGAAACGCTGTCCTGGGTGGGGGAGACGCATGCGAACTGCGCCATTGGGGCCCTCGGTGGGGCTCCCTATTGGTCCACGAAAAAAGCTGTCCTGGGCGGGGGGGTGGGGGGGCGCATGCGAACTGCGCCATTGTGACCTTCTGTGGGTTTCTCTATGGGGCCACGAAGCGCTGCCCTGGGTGGGGGAGACGCATGCGAGCTGCGCCACTGGGACCCTCGGTGGAGCCCCAGATGGTGCCACGAAACGCTGTCCTGGGTGAGGGAGACGCATGCGAACTGCGCCACTGGGGCCTTCGGTGCGGCCCCCATATGGGGCCACGAAACGCTGCCCTGGATAGGGTGACGCCACTGGGACCATCGGTGGGGCCCCCTACGGGGCCACGAAAAGCTGTCCTGGGCGGGGGAGACGCATGCGAACTGCGCCACTGGGACTTCTGTGGGGCTTCCTATGGGGCCACGGAACGTTGTCCTGGATAGGGGGGGACGCATGCGAACTGCGCAACTGGGGCCTTCGGCGGAGCTCCCTATGAGGGCCACGAAGCGTTGTCCTGGGTGGGGGAGACGCATGCGAACTGCGCCACTGGGGCTTCGGTGGAGCTCCCTATGGGGTCACGAAAAAAATGTCATTGGTGGGGGAGGCGCATGCGAACTGCGCCACGGTGACCCTCGGTGGAGCTCCCTATGTGGCCACGAAACACTGCCATGGGTGGGTGAGACGCATGCGAACTGCGCCACTGGGCCCTTAGGTGGAGCTCCCTATGAGGCGACGAATCGTGTGAGGGGTGCGCCGTGAGCAGAGGCAACGAGGGAGAGGAGGGCTGATGGGGGGAGGCAGCGGGAGGAGGAGGGCGGAAGGATACGCGGGGCACCGTCTCTTCAAAACGAGTACCCAACACCACATGGTGGTTTGGAAATTAGCCTGGCGAAAGACCCAACCATATGCAGTTGTGATTACCGTCGTTGTGCGTATCACAATCGGTGGAGATCCCTGTGGGCCGCGAAAGGCTGTCCTGGGTATGGGAGACGCATGTGAGTGCAGCAACTGCTGCCTTCGGTTGGGCCCCCTATGGGGCCACGAAACACTGCCCTGGGTGGGTGGAGAGGCATGCGGATTGCTGCACTGGGGCCTTCGGTGTGGCCCCCTATCGGGCCACGAAGCGCTGCCCTGGAAGGGGGAGGCGCATGCGAGTGCAGCGGTGGCCCTCGGTGGAGCTCACAATGGGGCCACGGAGCGCTGTCCTGGGCGGGGGAGACGCATGCGAACTGCGCCACTGGGAATTCGGTGGGGCTCCTTACGGCGCTACGAAAGGTTGGCCTGGGTGGGTGAGACGCATGCGAACTGCGCCACTGGTGCCTTCGGTGGAGCCCCCTATGGGGCCACGGGAGGCTGTCCTGTGCGTGGGAGACGCATGCGAACTGCGCCACTGGGACCCTCGGTGGACCTCCCTATGGGGCCACGAAGCGTTGTCCTGGGTGGGAGGTGGTGGTGGGGGTGGGGGGGGGGTGGGGGGGTGGGGGCATGCGAACTGCGCAATTGTGCCTTCGGTGGGCTCCCTATGGGGCCACGAAGCGTTGTCCTGGGTGTGTGTGTGTGTGGGGGGTGGGGGGGGGGGGGGGGGGGGGGGGGGGGGGGGCGCATGAAACTGCGCCATTGTGACCTTCTGTTGATTTCTCGATGGGGCCACGAAGCGCTGTCCTGGGTGGGGGAGACGCATGCGAGCTGCGCCACTGGGACCCTCGGTGGAGCCCCAGATGGTGCCACGAAACGCTGTCCTGGGTGGGGGAGACGCATGCGAACTGCGCCACTGGGGCCTTCGGTGTGGCCCCCTATGTGGCAACGAAACGCTGCCCTGGATAGGGTGAGACGCATGCGAACTGCGCCACTGGGGCCTCGGTAGGGCACCCCTATGGGGCCACGACACGCTGCCCTGGGCGGGGGGGACGCATGCGAACTGCGCCACTGTGACTTCTGTGACTTCGGTGGAGCTTCCTATGGGGCCACGAGAAGGCTGTCCTGGGCGGGGGAGACGCATGCGAACTGCGCCACTGGGACCATCGGTGGAGCTCCCTATGGGGCCACGCAGCGCTGCCCTGGGTGGGGGAGACGCATGCGAACTGCGCCACTGGGACCCTCGGTGGAGTTCCACCTGGGGCCACCACTGGTGCATTCGGTGGAGCTCCCTATGTGGCCACGAAGCGCTGTCCTGGGTGGGGGAGACTCATGCGAACTGCGCCACTGGGACTTCGGTGGGGCTCCCTACGGGGCCACGAAAAGCTGTCCTGGTTGGGTGGGGGGGAGGGGGTGGGGTGGGTGGGTGGGTGGGGGGGGGGGGGGGGGGGGGGTGGGGGGGGGGGTGGGGGGGGGGGGGGGCGCATGAGAACTGCGCCACTGGGACACTCGGTGGAGCCGCTATGGGCCACGAAAGCTGTCCTGGGTGGGTGGGGAGGGCGGGGGGGGGGGGGGGAGGGGGGGGGGGGAGGGGGGGGGGGGTGCGCATGCGAACTGCGCCACTGTGCCCTTAGAGGTGGAGCTCCCTATGGGGCTACGAATCGTGCGAGGGGTGCGCCGTGACCAGAGGCAACGGGGGAGAGGAGGGCGGAGGGAGGAGGCAGCGGGAGGGGGAGGCAGGAAGGAGACGCGGGGCACCGTCTCTTCAAAACGATTACCCAACACCACAGGATGGATGGTAAACAACCTAATCCCAAGAGGGCACCAAGGGTGCCACAAGAGAACCCCAAGAGATCACCAAGATGGCCCCAAAAGACATCAGAGGAGGCGCTTCCGAAGCGGTTGTTGCACTGCCTGCTTCTACCACCACCGCCAGCACCAGCAGCAGCAACAGCCGCAGCACCACAACCACGAGCAACGACGCTAGCAGCAGCGGCAGCACCACCAACACCACCACCATCATCAGCAGCAGCACCAGCAGCAGCACTACCACCAGCACCACCAGCTGCAGCAGCACCAGCAGCACCACCACCAGCAGCAAAATGACTAGCAGCAGCACCAGCAGCACGAGAACCAGCAACACCAGCAGCAGCACCAGCATCACAATCACCATCACCAACACCATCACCAGCAGTAGCACCAGCAGCACCAGCAGCAGCACCAGCCGCACGATAACCAGCAACACCAGCACCAGCAGCACCAGCAGCAACAGCAGCAGCAGCAGCACCAGCAACAGCACCACAATCAGCGGTAGCACCAGCAGCAGCACCAGCAGCAACACCAACAGCACCAGCCCAGCAGCACCACCACCAGCAGCAAAATGACTAGCAGCATCACCAGCAGCACAAGAACCAGCAACACCAGCAGCAGCAACGCAGAAGCAGTGCCATCAGCAGCAGCAACAGCAGCAGCAGCAGCAGCACCCGCACCTTCGCTACCAGAGATCTCACAATTCAGCGCTGGTGCCCGCGCTGGTTCACTATGTGCGTCTCTTCCTCCCTTCTCCCGTCAGCTCTCCTGGGCAGCGTTCCTTGATGGGCTGGTGGGGATACGCGAAGCGTCGCGAATTCTTTTGCACAGCAGCTGCGGTTGCGAAGAATCAACAGTGCACGGGCGCAAAGCTACCTGCGCCGATCCCCAACAGCCCCATGGGCTTGGAGGAGCCACCGAGTGGCTAAAGGCTGCAAGAAAAAAACTGCCCGATCGGGCGGCTGCCGTCATCTTCATCATTCTCATCTTCATATCCTCCATCCTCCTCCTCCTCGCCCGTCTCATTCTCAACCTCATTTACATGTCCCTTCCCATTATCCTCCACCGGCCCGAACTTAGAACGGGCTGTCGGGCTCGCTGTCAGGATCGCTGTCCTGCGCGCGCTCCCTAGCTAAGAGGTCGCGCCCAGCCTGCGACAGCTTTGCGTCGTTCCTGCGCGCGCGGCGATCTGCCTTGGGAGGCGCGTACCCCGCGTGCGACGCAGCATCCACGTGAGCGCCAGCGCGCACCCACGCGATGAGCTCGCCAGCGCAGCGCCCCCTCCCTGGATGGAGCACAGTTTTGCGCCGCCCAAGCTTCGACGTGCGCTCCCGACGGCAATGCGGACCGTGAAACCCGCACGCGGCCTCGAACCTGTTTCCCTTGCTGTAGATTTTGCTCACAGGCTTGCCAGGCGATTCATCACTTATAAAATAAACTCTAGAAGCTGGCTGCACAGGCACAGGCTGAGGCTGCGGACCATCAGCGGGCGGCACATGCACAGGCATATACACAGGCTGGGGCTGCTGATCATCAGCTGGCTGAGGCTGCTGATCATCAGCGGGCGGCACAGGCGCGGGCACAGGCACACGCTGAGGCTGCTGATCATCAACTGGCTGAGGCTTCTGATCATGTGAGCTCGCGCCGCCCATCTCCTCATCTGGCATGCTGCTCGAGCTCGAGGAACTGCTATCCGATATGAAGCTATCCGAATCCGAGCTGAGAAGCAGAGCCTGCAGGTCGGACGCGGGCTGCTGGTCGGGCACTGACTGCCGGTGATCAGCGTCGGGCACGGCCTGCTGGTCGGGCATGGACTGGTCGTCTAAGAACTTCCAGTAGCCGCTGTTGGTCCAGTAGCCCGTAGGATTCTGTAACTTCGCGTTGAGGCCCCCGTAGTAGCCAAAAAGCGCTATCTCGTCGGCAAACTCGCCCCAATCACGGTATGCGTCTGGATGCCTCGCGTCGCTGCTCGAACTCATGGACGCCATAGCTTGCGTCGGAGGCGCTGGAGTAGGTGCTGACGTAGGCGCTGGAGAAGGCGGTGGTGAGGGCGAACGGCGCTGGACTAGGCGGCGCTGGCGCCGAGACGGCGCAGCGCGCGGAGACGGCGCGGATGGCGCCGAGGCGCCGACTGCGCCTGGAAGCACTAGTGTCTGCTGCATCGGAAAAACGGCTACGGTGGAGGAGGAGGAGGATGACCCCATCGACCCGTCTTGGGCAGCCTTGGAGGCCCGCATCGATGCCCCTCGGGCCTTCTTGGGGCCCTCTTGGAGGCATCTTGGGCCCAGGGGAAGCCTCTTGGGCCGTCTTGGGGCCCCATTGGATGCTTCTTGTGCCCCTCGCCAAACAATGATTGCACGGCATGTGGGTTCTACCGCGCACCACGTAGCTTGCGCAGCATTGGTTGCACAGCTAGCCGACGATCACATAATGCTTGAACAATGAACTGTTTGGGTTCCAAAAAAAATCACCGATAAACCCAGCGAGCACCCCCCTCCCGAGGCAGCCAACACATTCAATGACGCGCATGTGCCCGCCAAGATGCCCACCAGACGCATCAATCTGCTTCCAACAGGCCCACGCATGTAATCGAAATAAACTCAGATAGGCACGATAGTTCTCATCCTCCTCCGATCCCCCTCATCCTCATCCCCCTTCCTCATCCCCCCATCCTCCTTATCCTCCCCCCCCCCCCCCCCAGCGCCCGCATCATTCCCCTCCGTCCCATCGCCAACAACCGCCTATCATCCCGCCTCCCTCCTCCCCCCCCTCTTCCACCACCTCCTCGCCATTATCCAGGTTGCCATTGCCCTTCCCCGCCCTCGCCATTTTATTATCCTCCCCATCCCCATCCTCCTCATTCGACAAATAAGGGCTGCCGCACTCTTAACGCATGTACTTCCAACACACCCAAAGTTGGCCTGTTGCCTCGTTTCTGGATGGGCCGGCGTGGACGCGCAAAACGTTGAGAAGTTTTGGCCTAACATTGATCCCTCCTCACCTTCCATCTCACCATTGCGGCCGCCACGGGTCCCGTGGCGGCAATGCAGGCGACGATCTTCTTCACGGGGTCCATGGCGAACGCGACCATGACTGACAGGTCCGCACCTATCTTTGTAGCGTCTGGGCCACTCAAGCTGATGCACTGGGCGTCCTTGAACGCGACCTGGCTGGCCAGCCTGTACCGCTCGAGCTCCCGCTCGACGTGCCTCCAATTGCCATCCATGGTGGTAGACTGCGCAACGCGCTCCATCGGCGTCTCGGAATCGGCCTGCGAGAGAACGCGCGTCGACGCACCGCCGACGCAATACTGCTTCAGCTTCCGTGTAGAGAACGCCTCGATCTCATTAACAGCAGCTGCAACCACCTGCGGTGCGACGACCCTGACCAGCTTCGGAGGCTGCTGGTTGATCACAGTAACGATGGCAATAATGTAATCTATGAACGGCTTGCCGTTGAAACGGTAATGGCCAGCTAAAGCGGTAAATGATTTTGCAGTAAGCGTTGGTTGCATCCGCCCAAGAACGTCAGCGAACTCCGAGAGGTCGGCTAAGCCATTCTCTATGATCAGCAATGTGCACGGGCTGCGGCCAGCGAGCCGACCACCCACCAACCTCTCTGCATCCTCATCAAGTTTTACATCGAGCTTGGACTTCGGCCTGATCCAAGCTGTGGTCCCCTCCGCAATTGCCTTGAACTTAGCCTTGTCGGTCGGGTCGGTCATGCCGCCCCGAGACTTGCAGTTGTTGAACGCCGCGAAGAAATAGTACAAGTACACGAGTGATATGTGGAGCGAAGGGAACGGCACCGTCCTCTTGCGGTCGTTCGTGGCGTCCGCTGAGCTGTGCGACAGCGACGGCCTGTAAGCCTCTGTGCCAATCATGAACAGGCTGCACAGAGTCATCATGCGCCCCTTCCTGTTGCGAAAGAAATCGGAGCCGCTGCCGTGGAGAATGTTAAACTTGAACGTCTTGAACAGATGCTCGGTGCCAATCCAAACTCGACCGACTGGGCTGGGGTACCTGAATGCTGCACTCCGCACTGCCTTCCCTGTCTGGTCCCAACTCTGAGGCGCTAGCCGAAAGTCAACAAAGTCACAGTGCGCTCGCAAATCGTCAAAGTTGTACTTCTTCTCGCAACGATCGTACAATTCGATGCTGGTCGTGCCATCGGCGTGAACCTCTTCCCATATGTTAAAACGGAAGAGATCTGACGTCCACGAAGTCTGCTCACCGTCCGACACATACGCGAGGCCGTAAAACTCACCAGGATCCTCGCTGACGCCAAGCCGCCACTCCTGTGCGGCGGCGGCGGCAAATATGCACGAGCGGGAAGTAGCTGGATGACGGAATCCGCAGCGAGCGTTGGGGTGCGGCATGAAGTACAAGCTTGGGGTGAGGCAGGGATCGGCGGGCGCGCGGTAGCGGGCGAGGGCAAGGATGATGGAGGGTGTGATTGCAGAGGCGGCGGCCAGCGGCAGCGAATGGCTTGCGTTCGCCCCGAGTCCTGTTGTCCAAGAGCGATCATCTCCATCGTCATCTTGTTGAGGATGTACGTATTCACAGTGCCATCAGGCGCCGTGTCGTGAGCGAGCTTCACGTACGTCTGCGGCGCAAGCAATCTGCGCGGGCGCCCGGAATCGGCCATGGTGCCAGCTAATTCTGCTCGGGCCAGACGTGCTGAAGCTGGGCGCAAAGGTGGGCCGACGCCCCAATCATCATCTCCCCACCCCCCACCCCCCCCGCCAACGTCCAACGTCCAGGGTAGCTCTTCCAACGTCCAACGTCCAGGGTAGCTCTTCCAACGCCCAGGGCAGCTCTTCCAACGCCCAGGGTTTAGGGTCGGCCTCCCTGTAACTTTGCTTAGAGCCTCCTGCCGCTTATTTCGTGGGCCTGCCGCTTACCATCTGGCGTTCCCAGAGAGGCCTGCCACTTATCTTTTGGCGTTCCCAGAGAGGCCTGCCACTTATCTTTTGGCGTTCCCAGAGAGGCCTGCCACTTATCTTTTGGCGTTCCCAGAGAGGCCTGCCACTTATCTTTTGGCGTTCCCAGAGAGGCCTGCCACTTAACTTTTGGCGTTCCCAGAGAGGCCTGCCACTTAACTTTTGGCGTTCCCAGAGAGGCCTGCCACTTAACTTTTGGCGTTCCCAGAGAGGCCTGCCACTTACTCTGCCGCTTATCCTGCCGCTTATATCTTGGCCCTGCCGCTTACCCTGCCGCTTATCCTGCCGCTTATGTCTTGGCCCTGCCGCTTATGATTGGCGTACCTGTCGCTTATCTCTGCCGCTCATTCCGCTCACGTGCCGCTCGCTCACGTTCCGCTCGCGCTGTCCCCCGACGAAGCCAAGCCTGCGCGCGCGCCAACCATGCGACTCGATGTATGACCGAACAGTCGACTTTGAAAACCGAAGGTGCCGATCGAACAACGCAGGAGGGGAAGTAGAGGGTGGGGCGAGGAAGGAGAAAGAACTACGAACGCGAAAGGAGGTAGGGGTCCCGCCCCAGAGGACGACGGAGAATGAGGTGGAGAGGAGGAACATGATCGACCCACGAACCCGGAAAGGCATGTAGAACTGTGAAGCATGGAAAGGTTTCCAAATCACCAAACTTGGGCGACGATAACTTACAATGCTCAAGGTAACGATCGTGATGTACTTACCGTGCCACGGGCTGTGCTATGCTGTGTCGTGCTGTGCCGTGCTGAGCTGAGTCCAAATGGGTCATGCCGCGTTGAACTGTGCCTTGCGCTATTGCATTGTGGATCAAGCCGCCCTTGGCGCCCGAATCCTGCCCGAACTGATTTGGATCTTGAGCTCGAGCTGCCTGAACGCATCGCTTGGGCTAGTTGCAGTCGAAACGTGCGGGCCGCTATACCATCATCATCACCACCATCATCATCATCAGCATCGTCATCATCAGCATCGATATCATCCACGTGATCCACATCATCATCACAATCCCCGTCACCATCAGCATATTCATTATCATCAACCTCACCATCATCAGAATCATTGGAACCACCATCATCACCACCACCGCCACAACCATAATCATCATCGTCGTCATCATGCTCATCCTCATGAGCTCCCTCCTCATCGTCCTCCTCCCCTTCATCCTCCTTATCCTCATCCGTCTCCTCCCCTATCCTCCCCCTTCTCATCCACCTCCTCCTCCTCCTCGTCCTCCACATGCCCCTACTCCTCCTCCTCCTACTGCTTCTGCTCTTTCTCACCCTCCTCTTGCTTATCCTCCTGCTTCTGCTCCTGCTCACTCCTCCTCCTCCTCCTCCTCCTCTTCATCCTCCTCCTCCATCTCACTCCGCCTCCACCTTACATGGTGGCCCCGAGCTGGCACCATGTGTTTTTACGTGTCCAGGCCACACAAGGGGGTGTCTAACATGGTGGCCCCGTGCTGGAACCATGTGTTTCTACGTGCCCAGGCCACACAAGGGGGGTTCGAATATGGTGGCCCCGAGCTGGAACCACGTGTTTTGACGTGTCCAGGCCGCCCAGGGGGGTATCTAACATGGTGGTCCCGAGCTGGAACCATGTGTTTTACGTGTCCAGGGCACACACTGGGGTATCTAACATGGTGGGCCCGAGCTGGAACTACGTGTTTTCGCGTGTCCATGCCACCCAGGGGGGTATCTAACATGGTGGTCCCGAGCTGGAGCCATGTGTTTTTCACGTGTCCAGGCCACCCAGGGGGGGAGAAGTAGGAGTAGGAGTAGGAAGAGGAGCAGGAGCAGGAGTAGGATGAGAAAGAGCAGAATTAGGAGGAGGAGGATAATGAGGAGGACGAGGAGGAGGAGGAGGTGGAGGAGAAGGAGGATAGGGGAGGAGGCGGATGAGGATAAGGAGGAGGAGGAGGAGGACAAGGAGGAGGAAGCTCATGAGGATGAGCATGATGACGACGACGATGACGACGACGTCGACAATGAGTATGGTTGTGGTGGTGATGATGGTGGTTCCGATTTCTGATTATAGTGATGTTGATGATAATGAGTATGCTGATGGTGATGGGGGATGGTGATGGTAATGACGATGTGGATCATGCGGATGATACCGATGATGATGACGATGCTGATGGTGGTGATGATGGTCTAGCGACCCGCACGTTTCGACTGCAACTAGCCCAAGCGATGCTTTCAGGCAGCTCGAGCTCAAGATCCAAATCAGTTCGGGCAGGGTTCGGGCGCCAAGGACGGCTTGATCCACAATGCAATAGCGCACGGCACAGTTCAACGCGGCATGACCCATTTGAACTCAGCGCAGCACGGCACAGCACGACACAGCATAGCACAGCCCGTGGCACGGTACATCACGATCGTTACCTTGAGCATTGTAAGTTCCCGTCGCCCAAGTTTGGTGTCTTGGAAACCTTTCCATGCTTCACATTTCTACATCCCTTTCCGGGTTCGTGGGTCGATCATGTTTGGGCGGGGATGGAAGAGGGACGGGGAGGAGGGGGCCATTGGAGCGGCCCAAAGGGGCCACAGGTCCGAGCCGACGTAAGGCGTAAGGGACAGGTAAGCGGCGCCCTGGGGCCCCGGGCCCCGGGGTAAGCGACAGGTAGGTGGCAGGACAGCGCGCTGGAGCGTCCAGAACGGCCCCTCATAAGCGGCAGGGGGTCCTCAGCATGGGGCCCTGAGCGGCACCTGGTAGGTGGCAGGCCCCCCTCGGACCCCCTCCCCAGCCCCCCGAGCCCCCCCCCCTGATAGCTGGCAGCCCCCCCTCCTGATAGCTGGCAGCCCCCCCTCCTCCCCTCCTGATAGCTGGCAGCCCCCCCTGATAGCTGGCAGCCCCCCCCCCTGAAAAGTTACAACAAAACCCTTGTGTTTTGTAACTTTTCCGCTTCCTGCCAGCGACGCCTGCCAGCTATTCCTGCCAGCTATCCCGCCCCCCCCAGCTCTCCCGTCAGCTATCCCGTCAGCTATCCGTCAGCTATCCGTCAGCTATCCGTCAGCTATCCCGTCAGCTATCCGTCAGCTATCCGTCAGCTATCCGTCAGCTATCCGTCAGCTATCCGTCAGCTATCCGTCGCTCGTCGCTTACCCGTCGCTTACGGGGGAGGCCCAGAACGGCTGAGGGCCCTGAGATCCCGAGCGGGCCCTGGCTCCTGCGGGAGGCTGGGGAGTGGGCAGTCCGGCCAGGACGACCTATCGGAGGGCCGCACTCCCTTTCCTCGTCATCCCCTTTTCTCGTCATCCCCTTCCTCGGCTCCCTGCCTCCTGACACCGAGGGCCGCCCCCTTCGATTCCTCCAACTCGCTATTATCCTTCTCCGCCCTCCGCCTCTTCCTCCACCTACTCGAAATCATCGTCCCATCCACATCATGATCCTGCTCCGCATCATTACTCGCATCGTCGCCCCCTCCTCGCCCCCATTCACGATTACCCACATCATCATCATCATCATCATCATCATCATCATCATCATCATCATCATCATCATCATCATCATCATCATCATCATCATCATCATCATCATCATCATCATCATCATCATCATCATCATTGATCATCATCATCATCATCATCATCATCATCATCATCATCATCATCATCATCATCATCATCATCATCATCATCTCCACCATCACCACCATAGGAGGACGAGCAGTAGGAGTGATATACTAGGAGGAGGAGGAGAAGGATGAGTGAAGATGGATAAGATACGAGGAGGCGGGAGGAGGATTAGGAGTGAGCAGGAGGAGCGATGATAATGCGGGGTCGAAGAGTATGGGGAGATGATGTCGAGGAGGATGAGGTTCGAAGAGTACGGAGATGGAGTGGGGAGGATGACGAGTGAGTAGGAGTGACCAGGTGGATGAGTGAAGATGAGCGGCGTTGAGGAAGAGGAGGCGGAGGAGAAGGCGGGGGAGTGAGGAGGATTGAGGAGGAGGAGTGATGATGAGGAGGAG
Source organism: Prorocentrum cordatum (assembly GCA_963575745.1). Lineage (NCBI taxonomy): Eukaryota > Dinophyceae > Prorocentrales > Prorocentraceae > Prorocentrum > Prorocentrum cordatum. Next base: position 16,233 of record CAUYUJ010020337.1, read on the forward strand.
GAGGAGGAGGAGGGTGATGATAATGAGGAAGGGTGATGATGAGGAGTGGGGGGGATGAGTGAGGTTGAGTAGTGAGGCCGATGACGCGGAGCAAGGAGGAGGAGTGGTGAGGAGGCGTGGTGAGAAGGAGTGAATACGAGGAGGGATGATAAGAACAGATAGGGAGGAGTGAGTACGAGGAGTGGGGGGGAGGAGGAGGAGGAGGAGGAGGAGGAGGAGCAGCAGCAGCAGCAGTGTGGAGGGAGAAGGGGGATGGGGGAAGAGTGGTGAGGTGGAGTGAGGAGGGTGAGTGAGTCGAGTAGTCAGGAGGGGTAGTGAGGAGGAGGAGGACTGGTGGCGAGGAGGAGGATGAGGACGAGGAGGAGAAGGATTGAGGAGAAGGGGGAGAGTGTAGGAGGAGTGATGATGAACACTTTTGGCTGTGCAGTGAAAAAAGGAGTAGGAGAAGTAGGAGGAGGCGGAGTGACGAGGAGAGGAAGTAGAAACAGGGAGGAGGAATGAGGATGAGGAGAGGAGGAGTGGGCAGGAGGAGTGAATGGGCAGAGGGGGAGGATGAGTGAGAAGGCATGGGGGAGGAGTGGGGGGGCTGAGAAAGCCGGAGGAGGAGGAGGCATGATGGGTGATGCGGGAGGAGTGAGGGGGACGACGAGGAGGACTGATTGGGAGAAGTGAGGAGGCGGATGAGTGAGGAGGAGGAGGAGGGGGCGGAGCAGGAGAAAGCGGAGTGAGGAGGTTGAGTGAGGAGGCGGAGTGAGGAGGCGGAATGAGGACGCGGTGGGAGGAGACGGAGAGAGCGAGGGAAGCGTGGAGGCGGAGTGAGATGGAGGAGGAGGGAATGCCGTTTCGCCGAGGCACCACTCCGTACGAAAGTGGCGACGGTGGCGCAGCTGGCGGCACCCAGGGAGGGCGAGGCCACATGTGGGTCTGCATTGGGCACCACTCCGTTGAACTCCCCAGAAGCCCACGAACGTGGCGACAATGGCGCAGTTGGCGGCATCCAGGCCATTGAACGATGCGACAACTGCGAAATTGGCAACGCCCAAGCAAGACGAGGTCTCATTTGAGTCCGCGTGGAACACCGGCCTGATGGACCCCCCAAGGGGCCCACCAAAGTGGTGACAGTGGCGCAGTTGGCAGCACGCACGGACGGCGAGCTTTCATTTGAGTCTGCGCGGCACACCACTCCGACAAACCTCCTGGGGGCCCGCAAAACTGGCGGTACTCACGCAGTTGGCAACACCCAGGGAGGCCGAGGTCGTCCAAGGAGAACGCATTCGTCGTCGTCCGTGTTCGTCATCGGTCGTCGTCGACCGTCGTCGGCGGGAATCGATGTCGACTGTGGACTGTCGTCTGTCGTCTGTCGTCTGTCGTCTGTCGTCGTGGTCGGTCGGTCGGTCGTCGTCGCCGTCGTCGTCGGTCGGTCGTCGGTCGTCGTCGGTCGTCGGCGTCTGTCGTCGTCGTCGTCGTCTTTCGTCGGTCATCGTCGGTCTTCGTCGGTCGTCGTCAGTCGTCGTCCATCGTCGTCGGTCTTCGCCTGTCGTCGTCTGTCGTCGTCAGTCGTCAACGAGGTACTGCGCTTTTCTTGGAGACGAAAACATGCGTGGCAGGCCTCTCTGGGGCCGCCGAATGATAAGTGGCAGGCCTCTCTGGGAACGCCAAAAGATAAGTGGCAGGCCTCTCGGGGAACGCCAACAGATAAGTGGCAGGCCTCTCTGGGAACGCCAAAAGATAAGTGGCAGGCCTCTCGGGGAACGCCAAAAGATAAGTGGCAGGCCTCTCGGGGAACGCCAAAAGATAAGTGGCAGGCCTCTCTGGGAACGCCAAAAGATAAGTGGCAGGCATCTCTGGGAACGCCAAAAGATAAGTGGCAGGCCTCTCTGGGAACGCCAAAAGTTAAGTGGCAGGCCTCTCTGGGAACGCCAAAAGATAAGTGGCAGGCCTCTCTGGGAACGCCAAAAGTTAAGTGGCAGGCCTCTCTGGGAACGCCGAAATCGTAAGTGGCAGCCCCCCCTGGGGCCCTCTAAGCAAGCGCGCCCGAAGTTACAGGGAGGCCGACCCTAACCCAGGGTAGCTCTTCCAACGTCCAACGTCCAGGGTGGCTCTTCCAACGTCCAGGGTCTTTGGACATCGCGTGCGCTTTCTCTTCCACCCCCGCCCCCCTTCTTCCAACAAAAAACACTGGGCGCGGATGGTCTAGATCGCTTTCTCTTCCAAAACCTCCTTCTTCCAAAACACCGTTCTTCCAAACAGCGCGAAATTTCAAGCTGGCCGGCAGCGCCGACGATGGCAGACGACGACGACGGGTCGAGGACTGGATCTCGCTGCTGGGCACCCTCAACACAAGGGTCTGCATCTGGAGCCCCCGCTATACGTTGCCCCCCTTTTGGCCGCACGTCCGAGGTCATACGCACCCCCGTCCCCTTAGGGTGACTGGCCTTCAATGGGGCCAGTAGCATCGACGATGGCAGACGACGACGACGGGTCGACGGCTGGATGGGCCTCAAGTGATCCCTCCAGGCTGGGAGCCATGATGATCAGGATAGGAATGCAAGGCTCTTGGACCTTCCAAAGCGGACGTATTTGACACCGAAGCTTGCCCAGGGAAGCCCGACGGAGCACGGATGCAGTGGTTATCGCAAATGTCCTGCCCCACGATCCTATGACTAGCGCCCGATCGCGCGCCAACCCAGCCCATCAGAGACCCCGCCCGAGCGGCCATGCAAAGAGCAATAAAAACCAACTCTCGGTAAGGATGCAATGCCCCGAGGTGTCCACTCACCGCCTCTGTGAATGGTGAGGGCGCGCCACAAGTGCAAGGATGCTGGATTGGCCATCCACCCGCTAGGCACGGATGGAACGCTATGGCGGCTACGAGTGGGGGGCATGTCCACCTTGACCTGACAAGGCTCCACGGGCGCTGGGGCGCGCCACTGAACTTAAATATGGAAGCGGGTCGCCGCGTGCGCGGACGCCCGCAAGAGAGACGGCACCTCGAGCGCCAACATGTTCGAAGTCACGGGGCTGTTTGGCAGTCGGAGGTATTGTTGCCGTCGTAGCCGAAGCAGCCCTCGCTGTCAGAGCGCTAACCTACTGCTGCCGCTGCCACTGGGGGATGTAGTCGGCAACGACGGGCTCAGGGTTCTTTTTCTTCTTCTTGGCATTCTGCTGCTCGGGCTTCGTCGGTTGCTGGTAGGGCGACCCCTTGTCCGACTCCGCCTTGTGGCTGTGCGCCAAGATGGTGTAATGCTCTGCCAGCTTCTCCTCACTCCTGGCCGTGTCGAACGCGCCCTCGAACCTCAGACGCTCAGCCCTGGTGCGGCAGTGCGAGGCGTCGACGAGAAGCTCCGAGTGGCGCCTGCCGCTCGTGGTCTTGGCACGGGGCTTCTTCGCCACGCGCTCGAAGGCAGAAGCCGCGTCAATCATGTCTAGGTCCCGCTGACGGTTGATCGCACGGAGCCTCGAGTTCTCAGGCTTCAAGCGCTGGGTCCGAGCGCCCATGACCGCCTTCGGCTGCACATGCTTCGGCGCAGCCCTCTTCGGTGCCATCCCAGCGGCTAGAGCAACTCGGACAATCGCTGCGACATGAAAAAGGGGTCCGCCCGCCTCAAGGCGGATGCGCGCTGCGCTGCAGCTGCTTGAAGCCTGGCCCAAAATGGTACGGGCGAGGGCGGTGGCAGAACGGGTCAAGCCCGCTGGGGTGCGGCTTTCTCTTCCAACCCCCCGTTCTCCACATTCGGTGAGGGGTCCCCCCCGCCCCTCTCAGACCCCGCCCCCTGGACTTGGATGGGGCGAGGACGCGCTCGGTCATAACGTCCAAGACGGCCCAGGATTGCCCCTGAAAGATCGCATCCGCCAGCTCCGCGCCCTCCATCCCCACGCTCCATGCTGTCTTGGGGGCGCGGGGGTGTCTCGTCGTCGTCGGCGGTCGTCGGTCGTCGGTCGCCGTCGGGGCTGGACGGCAAGTTTTGCACCTCCTAGGGCGCGTCGTCTACGTCGTCGTCGTCGTCGGTCGTAGGTCGTCGTCGGTCGTCGCCGTCGTCGTCGTCGGTCGTGCGTCGTCGTCGTCGTCGGGGTACCCCGCCCCTCCACCCCTTGGGAAACCAACATTGGAGCGCTCTGGGTGCGCTCTTGAGCGCTCTAGGGGTCGTAATTTATTGGCGCCATCTTGGGCCATCTGGGTTGCCATCGATCTTGTGGCCTCGGGTGGCAATCGGATCAGCAAATTTCAACGCATTGATATTTTACTAGGTTTGGAACGTGGAGCTCCATGGCCCTATGGGGCCGTCTTGGGGCCTTCTCGGAGCATAGCGGTAGCAATATTGAGTGACCTTGCGCTACCATGGTCGGTCTTGGGGGCAATGTTGCATTGATCTCTCTTCGGGTGATGAGACGGGCAGGCGGGGGGGGGGGGGGGGGGGGGGGGGGGGGAGGCGATGATGAGCACTGTGAAGCAGGAGTAGAAAGTGGATAATGGACGAGGAGACGGAGGAAGAGGGTGGCCCGTCGCAGTCGTCGTCGTCGTCGTCGTCGTCGTCGTCGGTCGTCGCGTCGTCGTCGTCGTCGTCGTCGTCGTCGTCGTCGGTCGTCGTCGTCGTCGTCGTCGTCGTCGTCGTCGTCGTCGTCGTCGTCGTCTCTCTCCTCTCTCTTCTCGTCTCTCTATCTCTCTCTCTCTCTCCTCTCTCTCTCTCTCTCTCCCATGGGCGCTGAGCTCCTACTGTGGCCAAGCCTTCTACCTGGGTGAGGGCCAGGCTGCCCTCCACCGTGCGGGGCGTGCCAACCCCAGCTCCACCGACGGAGACGGGCCAGGTCGCTCCATCCACCTCGTCAGCCTCAACATCACGAGTCTCCCAGCGAACTGGCCAACCATCACCGCTCTAGGTGTCGACCACAACGCCGCAGTCATAGCACTGCAGGAGACCCGACATGCCGAGCCTACCAGACAAGCCATCGCTACCAACGCCGCCAATCCACACCACGGGGGATATCAGGCCAGTCTGGGACCTGACCTGGATCTGGCGCGAGCCCAGCGCAAAGCTGCGCACGGCGGCACAGACCACACGGTCGAGGGCAACACTGGAGCCTCGGGAGGGGTCGCCATCCTCTCTAAGGACGCCATCGTCGACTCCACCGTCGACGACACAGCGTCCTGTATCGCCACCCTCAAGGCCAAGAAAAGATGGCACGAGGCCTTCCTCCCGCTCTGCACCCAGCACCGCCGCAGGCGGCGACGAAACAACCACGGGCCCGCTGGGATCTACATTGCGAGCCTCTACGGGGTCGCTGGAGGAGACAGCACCGATTTGTTTCGGCTTGCTGACTGCGCCGCCGCGAGGGTCGGCTCAGCCCCGTATTTCATTTGCATGGACGCCAACACGAACATCGACGACAATCCACACCTGCTGCACATGATGCAGCACGGATGGTTTAACGTCGCTGAAGGTACACCAGACCACACCATGCACACATATGGCAATATCCCTGACTGGGACCGCGTCACCAAGTGCCCCCGCACTTCGCGCATCGATTATATCATCGCCAACCAAGCGGCGCGATCCCTTGTCACCGACTTCTGCTATCTGCGTGACTTGCCAGCGAAGTCCCATGTTGGCCTGCAGGTCACGCTCGACCTTAGCCGCCTCGACCATACGGCCCGACGCCTTCTAGCCCCCACGCCTTACCCTCCTAACGACGGAGCGCATGAGGACCACGAACTAAGGCTTTAGGGACCCTCATCGCAGGGCGATACCATGACCGCATGGAGCAGGCCGACACACGCGACGATGTGGAACGCATGTTCGCCCTGGCAAACGAGGCCAGCCATGAGTACCATCTCACCCGGCTGCGCGACCTGCCACCTCCACCGCCAGACCACCCAAAAAAGAAGCCCCCTACCATGCACGGGCTCACACCCACGTTCGAGGAGCGACCCGCTGTCCCCCGCGCCTTTCCCACCTACGGAGCTTCCACGATTCACATGAACCGCCTTCGCAAGCTCCATCGGCAACTTTGTGAGCTTCGCTTCATCGGACAGCACCATCATATCGACTGCCGTGCTATCCCGCCGTACCTGGCGCAGCGCATCGACTGCACGTGGACCGCGGCCCGCCTTCTCTGCCACAAGCTGCGCCCCACGGTCCTCCTGGCCTTTCCCGAGGCCTGGACCCCCGACGTGCCAGCACCACACGGAGAGCACCTGGACCGTCTGATCCAAAACCTTGACTCAGAGCTGGCGCGACGTGCAAACCGAGTCAAAGCTGAACGCATCAAGATTTGGGCTGAGGGTGTCCGCGAGCCAAGCGGGCGAAAGGCGGCCATATACGCACGGGCTGCCGACTGCTCGCCCACGGCGTATCTCCGCACGCCCACCACTCCCGACGATGCACAGCTCCACTGCGACACCACCGCCTTCAACCCTGACCAAGCTTGCACGGACGATAGTGATGCCGACACCGACGCTGGCGGCTTCAGCCCCAGCGACGGTAGCTCGCTCGACACGGACAACGACGAAGGCCACACTCGTGACCCACCACCTGCCCAGGTTCCCGACGCCCTCCCCGCCAACGCCATTGTTGCCAATACCAAGACATGCTTAAGCTCATGGTCGACACCTGGGAGCCCATCTTGGGCAGGTACCGCGCTCGCGCAGGCCATGATGCCGAAGCTATGCCGACGTGGGCAGACTTCTACGACGAGTACCGACAAGAGCTGCCTACGCCATCACCAGCAGCCCCTTTCCACCTCACCGACGACCAAATCATCCACTTCATTCGCACCCGTTCACCGCGCCGCGCGGGGGGACTCGACGGCTGGACAACTAAGGAGGCTAAGGAGTTACCCGACGACATCCTTCGCCTCTTCGCCAGCGTCTTACGTGCTATGCAACGCACTGGCACCATCCCAGAACCCCTCCTTCACGTGCCAAACCCGTGCCTCCGAAAAGGCCGAGGGGAACTCCCGACGGACCAACGACTTCTCTCGGTTCTTTCCGTTTGGATGTACGCGTGGGAAGCGCCAGCCTACCGTGGCCTCACGGACTGGCGGAAAGGATGGACCCACGCCACGAGCTTTGGCGCTGTTCCCAAAGCTACCATTGGGGATGTCAGCACCTCTCTCGCCCTGCGCATCGAGCACGCCAGGGCTTTACTCCTCCCCTTAGCTGGAGCTGCCCTTGACCGACAGAAGTGCTTCGACTACCTCATCACGGACATCTGCCTTAACCTTGCGCTGCACGCGGGGTGCCCTCAAGACATCGTCACTGTCCGCCGAAATTTCTACAGACACCACAAACGCTACATCCGCATGAACGGAGCGTACTCTAAGGACTTGGCCAGGACTAACGGTCACCTCCAGGGAAGTTCGTGGTCCCTGGACGACATCAAGCTGCTCATGTGCGTGTGGACAAAGAGGCAGCATCGATACGTTCCTCGATCACTCAGCACTACCTTTGTTGACGACAGCAACTCCACTACCCACACCGCGTCTGAGCTTCAGAAATCTCTTGACGAAACCGCCAAGTTTGATCGATTCTCAGGTCAACGCATTCACCCTGGTAAAGTGGCAGGGTGGGCGCTCACCGACGAACTTCACGCCGCCGTCACCCAGCTCACTCTGGCGGAGCGCCCCCTACGTGTGGTCGATTCCTTCAAGCTCGTCGGGAGTTACATTAACGCAGAGGCAGCGCCGGCTCCAGCCGCGCTTAACCTCACGGCCACCGCAGACACCCGCGTACGGAGGGCGACTATCCGCCTGCCGCGCATTGGCAAGCTCCCATCGCCGATGCTTATCAAGGCGCGGCACGCCCGTTCCCTGGCTGCCAGCGTCTGCACCACGGGCACCGACATTCAAGCACCATCAGGCACAGCCAAAACTGCCTACAACCACGCCCTCAAGGCGGCTATCCGCCCCAAGGGGAACAAGAGGGTCGAGTTCTGGACTCTCATGGCCGTGTGCGTCCCAGGACACGCCCTGGAGATCGACGCCATCACGCAGCGTGAAGCATTCCTGTGCCTGCGGCGACAGGTTAACCGCGACGTTACACTCTGCGGGCTCGCCAGAGACCTCCAACACCACGTCAGACCCTGTTTGGTGGAGGACCCGTCGGACGACTCGTCCAGTCGCTCCAGCAGCTCCGATGGACCTGGCCCACATTTGGCATCATGTACGACGACTGGGGCTGCCAGATCAGCTGGCTGTATTTACCCCAAAACGCCTTCCTACACATGCTGCGGGCCTCACAACGCAGGGCTTTTCTGCGGAGGATCAAGCCACGGCGACACGACCTTGGCTACCTAGCCTCTGTCAGACAGGGCCTCGACCTCTTCGCCAGCACGTGGCTCGCCCGAACTAAAGGAGCAGCCAAATGCACTGCCTGGCAGCTGGCGCTCCTCCTCAACTACCTGTCGGGCGGGGATCACACTCAACAGCGACGATCCCGATCAAACACGTCGGCAGACCCCAGCCCCATCTGCCGATACTGCGACGAGGAAGAGGAAACTCAGGAGCACACTGTCCGCGACTGCAAGTGCTGGGCCCGAGAAAGACTCCCTCTCACCGCCCTCATCAGTGACGAGCAGTGGGCCCGTCTCCCGCCGCACACAAGACACTGTGGGCTCTTCGATGAAGACCCAGCCCTCCTCGACCTGCAGGCCGACCTCGCGAGGGACCCGCTACCTCAGCCCATGCCGCGGCCCCCCCCTGAGGGTGATCCTGCGGCTTCAGCCCAGGACTCCTACACCACCTACCGTGACCACGACACTGGTTGGACATGGGTCTACGCTGCCACGGACGGTGCATGCACCAACCAAGCCATCCCATTGCTAGCAAGAGCGGGCTACGGCGTCTACTACGGCATCGACCACCGCATGAACTACAGTGCACGCGTTCACGGCCTCACGCAGAACGCCCAGGTTGCGGAGACCCTCGCCATTGTCCACCTTACGGCATGTGCCGAACGGCCCGTGCACGTTTTCGTGGACAACCAGGCGGTGGTCGATGGGTTCCAAAGCATCATCGACGGACATCCAGCGCCGCAGGGCACGCACGTGGAGCTCTGGGAAAAGATCCACCGATGTGTTATGGCCAAGCCCAACATGTTCCGCGTCGAAAAAATCGCCAGCCACCGGGGAGACATGGGCATCGACCTTGGGCTCATCGGGCCATTGCGGAGGAGTTCAACCGTCAGGCTGACGCCCTTGCCACAATGGCGGCACGCACTCACAACCTTCCTGACGACATTGTCGAAGCTGCCAAAACACGACATCGCCAAGCGACCGTGCTCCATGGGGTCGCTGTCGCTATCTACGAGCGCAGACACCGCGCTCTCCCGCTCCCACACCGCAGGGCTGGGTTTACAGCTGCGGAACTCAGCACAATGGAACCAAACCCCCTGCTGTCGGACCAGGCACCACCCGCGGCTGGACCATTCATCCCGCAAGACCCGGATGAGCTCTGGGCCGAGGCCCAACGGGCGATGCTCGATGAACAGGAGGACGACCCGTTCGGCTTCGGTGGGGGATTGGACTTCTTGGGCGACGGCCCAGCCAGCGCAAACCCTGCCCCGTCGGGCAACCTCTCGACGCCTACCGCGACTCCGACACCGAGAGCGACATCGCACCCACATGATGATGTCGCTCACCGCCAAGACGCCGACGATGACCTGGCTGATCCCCTCGGACTGAGTGGCAGCATAGACGACGCTCCGCCGACACCCCTCGCTGCCGACGATGCCGCCCTATCGAGACGCCACCCGACTACGCGGCCGACCTCCGAGCCCTCGCACGGCATCATGATTGGTCCTACCGTGCCACCCACTCCGTCCCCCCACCAGCGCCAGCCCGCGGGGGCGGCTCCAGCCCCCCCGCAGGGCACCGAGCCAGTCAGGCCGTCGCACCCCGTCCACGCTTCCATTGTTGCTGGGCGCGAGGATGCGGCTCTTCCGACCTCACGGGGCGTGGCCCTAGCGGCTCCAGCCCTGGGGCCGCGTGTTACCCTCCAGTCGCCTATCAAGGGTGACGGCCGTCAGCACACGGAGTGCCGTACTGCGCTAGTCCACCACCTGGCCAGGCGCACTGATGACCTCGTCCCTGCCACGAGGCCCGCGGCCGCTGGCACTGAGCAGCCGCCCCTCACCGACCGCGAAACTGAGCTGTCCCAGGCCATGGCCGCTCTTCAGCAGAGGTGTGCTGCTCTCGCCGCTGATCTTGCCGCTGCTCAAGCCCGTCAAGGCCCTCTGCTCCAGCGCCTCCACCGCGCCGGGCGTGCCTTCGCCGAGCTGCTTACGCCCTCGCCCGATGGTGCTACGCCGCCACTCACCATCCAAGCTATGCTGTCATCGCTCCGCGGCGCTCCACCTGGTGTCCCGCGCTAATTTCCTCCTTTCTGCCTGCCCGTGTGTACGCGTGGCTCCGCGTCCACGGTGTCAGGGCGTGGGGGCGGGGGGTGCCCCGTCCCTGCGCGCCGCTTTGCGGCCAAGCGCCCAACTGGCGGTCTGCCAAACCGCCTAGCCACGTGTCAGCACGTCGCCTTCCTTGTTGGGGCCTCTTTCTTCACGCGGTCTGACAGTGAGATCTTCACCGTCTGTCCGCCGTCTGTAGCGTCTGTCGCATTGCGCCGGGGGAGGGGGTTTTGTTGCCCGCCCTCGTATCTTAAGGCTGCACCGCCGCAAATAGTGTTTGGCGAGTTGTCGCACCGCAGTGCGCCTCGCGGACGGACCCTGGTCCGCCTACTTGTCCGATCTCTCTCTCTCTCTCTCTCTCTCTCTCTCTCTCCCTCTGTCTCTCCGCCCCCTTCGTCCTTCTGCCCCACCTCCTCCTCCTCCTGCTCCTCCTCCTCCTCCTCTTCCCCTTCTCCTTCACCTTATTTTTTTTTTTTTCTCCTCTTCTTACTCCTCCTCCAATCTCTCTCCCCCCCCCGTCCCCTCCCCCACCCCCCCCCCCCCCACCCCCCAACTTCCCCAACACCCCTCCACCCCCTCCTCCTCCGCCCCCCCCCCCGAGCCTCTGACGCTGGGTGTTCTTGCCGAGGCGAAGTTGGGGCCAGGGACATCTTGGACGCTTTTGCAGGCAGGAGAGCGAATGATAGTGTGAGAGAGAGGGTGAGAGAGAGGAGGAGAGATGAGAGAGAGAGAGAGAGAGCGGACAAGTAGGCGGACCAGGGTCCGTCCGCGAGGCGCACTGCGGTGCGACAACTCGCTAAACACTATTTGCGGCGGTGCAGCCTTTAGATACGGGGGCGGGCAACAAAAAAAACCCTCCCCCGGCGCAGTGCGACAGACGCTACAGACGGCGGACAGACGGTGAAGATCTCACCTGTCAGACCGCGTAAAGAAAAAGGCCCCAACAAGGAAGGCGACGTGCTGACACGTGGCTAGGCGGCTTGGCAGACCGCCAGCTGGGCGCTTGGCCGCAAAGCGGCGCGTAGGGACGGGGCGCCCCCCCGCCCCCACGCCCTGACACCGTGGACGCGGAGCCACGCGTACACACGGGCAGGCAGAAAGGAGGGAATTAGCGCGGGGCACCAGGTGGAGCGCCGCGGAGCGATGACAGTATAGCTTGGATGGTGAGTGACGGCGCAGCACCATCGGGCGAGGGCGTAAGCAGCTCGGCGAAGGCACGCCCGGCGCTGTGGAGGCGCTGGAGCAGAGGGCCTTGTCGGGCTTGAGCAGCGGCGAGGTCCGCGGCGAGAGCAGCACATCTCTGCTGAAGAGCGGCCATAGCATGGGACAGCTCGGTTTCGCGGTCGGTGAGGGGCGGCTGCTCCGTGTCAGCGGCCGCAGGCCTCGTGGCAGGGACGAGGTCATCAGTGCGCCTGGCCAAGTGGTGGGCTGGCGCAGTACGGCACCCCGTGTGCTGACGGCCGTCACCCTTGAGAGGTGACTGGAGGGTAACACACGGCCCCAGGGCTGGAGCCGCTAGGGCCTCGCCCCGTGAGGTCGGACGAGCCGCATCCTCACGCCCAGCGACAGTGGCAGCATGGACGGTGTGCGGCGGCCTGACTGGCTCGGTGCCCTGCGGGGGGGCTGGAGCCGCCCCCGCGGGCTGGCGCTGGTGGGGGGACGGAGTGGGTGGCACGGTAGGACCAATCATGATGTCATGCGGGGGCTCCGGGGTCGGCCGCGTAGTCGGGTGGCGTCTCGATAGGGCGGCATGGTCGGCAGCGTGGGGTGTCGGCGGAGCGTCGTCTATGCTGCCACTCGGTCCGAGGGGGTCGACCAGGTCATCGTCGGCGTCTTGACGGTGGGCGACCTCATCATGTGGGTGCACTGTCGCTCTCGGTGGCGGAGTCGCGGTAGGCGTCGGGAGGTTGCCCGACGGGGCAGGGTTGTCGCTGGCTGGGCCGTCGTCCAAGAAGTCCAATCCCCCACCGAAGCCGAACGGGTCGTCCTCCTGTTCATCGGCGCCTTGGGGGTGAGCGACGTCATCATGTGGGTGCGGTGCCGCTCTCGGTGGCGGAGTCGAGGTGGGTGTCGTGCGGATGCCCGACGGGGCAAGGTTGGCGCTGGCTGGCCCGACGTCCAGGAAGTCAAGTCCCCCGCCGAAGCCGAACGGGTCGTCCTCCTGTTCGTCGTAAATCGCCCGTTGGGCCTCGGCCCAGAGCTCGTGCGGGTTCTGCGGGGTGTCTGGTCCAGCCGCGGGTGGTGCCTGGTCCGACAGCAGGGGGTTTGGTTCCATTTTGCTGAGTTCCGCAGCTGTAAACCCAGCCCTGCGGTGTGGGAGCGGGAGAGTGCGGTGTCTGCGCTCGTAAATAGCGACAGCGACCCCATGGAGCACGGTCGCTTGGCGATGTCGCGTTTTGGCAGCTTCGACAATGTCGTCTGGAAGGTTGTGAGTGCGTGCCGCCATTGTGGCAAGGGCGTCAGCCTGACGGTTGAACTCCTCCGCAATGGGCCCGATGAGCCCAAGGTCGATGCCCATGTCTCCCAGGTGGCTGGCGATTTTTTCGACGCGGAACATGTTTGGCTTGGCCGTAACACATCGGTGGATCTTTTCCCAGAGGTCCACGTGCGTGCCCTGCGGCGCTGGATGTCCGTCGATGATGCTTTGGAACCCATCGACCACCGCCTGGTTGTCCACGAAAACGTGCACGGGCCGTTCGGCACATGCCGTAAGGTGGACAATGGCGAGGGTCTCCGCAACCTGGGCGTTCTGCGTTAGGCCGTGAACGCGTGCACTGTAGTTCATGCGGTGGTCGATGCCGTAATAGACGCCGTAGCCCGCTCTTGCTAGCAATGGGATGGCTTGGTTGGTGCATGCACCGTCCGTGGCAGCGTAGACCCATGTCCAACCAGTGTCGTGGTCAAGGTAGGTGGTGTAGGTGTCCTGGGCCGAAGCCGCAGGATCTCCCTCAGGGGGGGGCCGCGGCATGGGCTGTGGCAGCGGGTCCCTCGCGAGGTCGGCCTGCAGGTCGAGGAGGGCTGGGTCTTCGTCAAAGAGCCCGCAGTGTCTTGTGTGCGGCGGAAGACGGGCCCACTGGTCGTCACTGATGAGGGTGGTGAGAGGGAGTCTTTCTCGGGCCCAGCACTTGCAGTCGCGGACAGTGTGCTCCTGAGTTTCCTCTTCCTCGTCGCAGTATCGGCAGATGGGGTTGGGGTCAGCTGACGTGTTTGATCGGGATCGTCGCTGTTGGGTGTGGTCCCCGCCCGACAGGTAGTTCAGGAGGAGCGCCAGCTGCCAGGCAGTGCATTTGGCTGCTCCTTTAGTTCGAGCGAGCCACGTGCTGGCGAAGAGGTCGAGGCCCTGTCTGACAGAGGCAAGGTATCCAAGGTCGTGACGCCGCGGCTTGATCCTCCGCAGAAAGGCTCTGCGTTGTGAGGCCCGCAGCATGTGAAGGAAAGCGTTTTGGGGTAAATTCAGCCAGCTGATCTGGCAGCCCCAGTCGTCGTACATGATGCCAAATGTGGGCCAGGTCCATCGGAGCTGCTGGAGCGACTGGACGAGTCGTCCGACGGGTCCTCCACCAAACAGGGTCTGGACGTGGTGTTGGAGGTCTCTGGCGAGCCCGCAGAGTGTAACGTCGCGGTTAACCTGTCGCCGCAGGCACAGGAATGCTTCACGCTGCGTGATGGCGTCGATCTCCAGGGCGTGTCCTGGGACGCACACGGCCATGAGAGTCCAGAACTCGACCCACTTGTTCCCCTTGGGGCGGATAGCCGCCTTGAGGGCGTGGTTGTAGGCAGTTTTGGCTGGGCCTGATGGTGCTTGAATGTCGGTGCCCGTGGTGCAGACACTGGCAGCAAGGGAACGGGCGTGCCGCGCCTTGATAAGCATCGGCGATGGGAGCTTGCCAATGCGCGGCAGGCGAATAGTCGCCCTCCGTACACGGGCGTCTGCGGTGGCCGTGAGGTTAAGCGCGGCTAGAGCCGGCGCTGCCTCGGCGTTGATGTAACTCCCGACGAGCTTGAAGGCATCGACCACACGTAAGGGGCGCTCCGCCAGTGTGAGCTGGGTGACGGCGGCGTGAAGTTCGTCGGTGAGCGCCCACCCTGCCACTTTACCAGGGTGGATGCGTTGACCTGAGAATCGATCAAACTTGGCGGTTTCGTCGAGAGATTTCTGCAGCTCAGACGCGGTGTGGGTAGTGGAGTTGCTGTCGTCAACAAAGGTAGTGCTGAGCGATCGAGGAACGTATCGATGCTGCCTCTTTGTCCACGCGCACATGAGCAGCTTGATGTCGTCGAGGGACCACGAGCTTCCCTGGAGGTGACCGTTAGTCCTGGCCAAGTCCTTAGAGTACGCTCCGTTCATGCGGATGTAGCGTTTGTGGTGCCTGTAAAAATTTCGGCGGACAGTAACGATGTCTTGAGGGCACCCCGCGTGCAGCGCAAGGTTAAGGCATATGTCCGTGATGAAGTAATCGAAGCACTTCTGTCGGTCTAGGGCAGCTCCAGCAAGGGGGAGGAGTAAAGCCCTGGCGTGCTCGATGCGCAGGGCGAGGGAGGTGCTGACATCCCCAATGGTAGCTTTGGGAACAGCGCCGAAGCTCGTGGCGTGAGTCCATCCTTTCCGCCAGTGTGAGTGAGAGAGAGAGAGAGAGGAGAGAGAGAGAGAGAGAGAGAGAGAGAGAGAGAGAAGAGAGAGAGAGAGTGAGAGAGAGAAGAGGGGGAGGGAGAAGTGAGATAGATGAGGAGAGAGAGAAGAGAAAGAGAAAGAGAGAGAGAGTGAGAGGAGAGAGGGAGAGGGAGAGAGAGGAGAGAGAGAGAGAGAGAGAGAGAGAGAGAGAGAGAGAGAGAGAGAGGGCGAGAGAGAGAGAGAGAGAGAGAGAGAGAGAGAGAGAGAGAGAGAGAGAGAGAGAGAGAGAGAGCGGACAAGTAGGCGGACCAGGGTCCGTCCGCGAGGCGCACTGCGGTGCGACAACTCGCTAAACACTATTTGCGGCGGTGCAGCCTTTAGATACGAGGGCGGGCAACAAAAAAACCCCTCCCCCGGCGCAGTGCGACAGACGCTACAGACGGCGGACAGACGATGAAGATCTCACCTGTCAGACCGCGTGAGGAAAGAGGCCCCAACAAGAAAGGCGACGTGCTGACACGTGGCTAGGCGGCTTGGCAGACCGCCAGTTGGGCGCTTGGCCGCAAGGCGGCGCGCAGTGACGGGGCACCCCCCGCCCCCACGCCCTGACCCCGTGGACGCGGAGCCACGCGTACACACGGGCAGGCAGAAAGGAGGAGATTAGTGCGGGGCACCAGGTGGAGCGCCGCGGAACGATGACAGCATAGCTTGGATGGTGAGTGACGGCGCGGCACCATCGGGCGAGGGCGTAAGCAGCTCGGCGAAGGCTCGCCCGGCGCTGTGGAGGCGCTGGAGTAGAGGGCCTTGACGGGCTTGAGCGGCGGCAAGGTCCGCGGCGAGAGCAACACACCTCTGCTGGAGAGCGGCCATAGCCTGAGACAGATCGGTTTCGCGGTCGGTGAGGGGAGGTTGCTCAGTGCCAGCGGCTGAGGGCCTCGTGACAGGGGTGTGGTCCTCGGTGCGCCTGGCCAGGTGGTGGACTAGCGTGGTACGGCACCCCGTATGCTGACGTCCGTCACCCTTGAAAGGTGACTGAAGGGGAGCACGCGGCCCCAGGGCTGGAGCCGCTAGGGTCAAGCCCCGAGAGGTCGGAAGAGCTGCGTTCTCTCGCTCAGCAACGATGGAAGCGTGGGCGGGGTGCGAGGGCCTGCCTGGTTCAGTGCCCTGCGGGGGGGCTGAAGCCGCCCCCGCGGGCTGCCGCTGGTGGGGGGGCGGAATGGTTTGCGCGGTGGGGCCAATCCTGCTGCCGTACGAGGACTCTGAGGCCAGCCGCGTAGTAGGGTGGCGCCTCAATAGGGCGGCATAGTCGGCAGTGTAGGATGTCGGCGGTGCGTCGTCAATGCCACTTAGTCCGCGGGGGTCACCCTGGTCGTCGTCGGCGTCTTGGCGGTGACCGCTATCGACATATGGGAGCGATGTCGCTCTCGGAGACGGAGTCGCGGTAGGCGTCGAGAGGTTGCCCGACGGGGCAGGGTTGTCGCTGGCTGGGCCGTCGTCCAAGACGTCCAATCCCCCACCGAAGCTGAACGGGTCGTCCTCCTGTTCGTCAGCGTCTTGGAGGTGAGCGGCGTCGTCATGTGGGTGCGGTGCCGCTCTCGGTGGCGGAGTCGAGGGCTCGTGCGGATGCCCGACGGGGCAAGGTTGGCGCTGGCTGGCCCGTCGCCTAGGAAGTCAAGTCCCCCGCCAAAGCCGAACGGGTCGTCCTCCTGTTCGTCAAATAACGCCCGTTGGGCCTCGGCCCAGAGCTCGTCCGGGTTCTGTGGGATGTCTGGTCCAGCCGCGGGTGGTGCCTGGTCCGACAGCAGGGGGTTTGGTTCCATTTTGCTGAGTTCAGCAGCTGTAAACCCAGCCCTGCGGTGTGGGAGCGGGAGAGTGCGGTGTCTGCGCTCGTAGATGGCGACAGCGACCCCGTGAAGCACGGTCGCTTGGCGATGTCGTGTTTTGGCAGCTTCGACAATGTCGTCTGGAAGGTTGTGAGTGCGTGCCGCCGTTGTGGCGAGGGCGTCAGCCTGACGATTGAACTCCTCCGCAATGGGCCCGATGAGCCCGAGGTCGATGCCCATGTCTCCCAGGTGGCTGGCGATTTTCTCGACGCGGAACATGTTTGGCTTGGCCATAACACATCGGTGGATCTTTTCCCAGAGGTCCACATGCGTGCCCTGCGGCGCTGGATGTCCGTCGATGATGCTTTGGAACCCATCGACCACTGCCTGGTTGTCGACGAAAACGTGCACGGGTCGTTCGGCACATGCCGTAAGGTGGACGATGGCGAGGGTCTCCGCCACCTGGGCGTTCTGCGTTAGGCCGTGGACGCGTGCACTGTAGTTCATGCGATGGTCGATGCCGTAGTAGACGCCGTAACCCGCTCGTGCTAGCAAAGGGATGGCTTGGTTGGTACATGCACCGTCTGTGGCAGCGTAGACCCATGTCCAACCAGTGTCGTGGTCGAGGTAGGTGGTGTAGGTGTCCTGGGCTGAAGCCGCAGGATCTCCCTCAGGGGGGGGCCGCGGTATGGGCTGTGGCAGCGGGTCCCTCGCGAGGTCGGCCTGCAGGTCAAGGAGGGCTGGGTCTTCGTCGAAGAGCCCGCAGTGTCTTGTGTGCGGCGGGAGACGGGCCCACTGGTCGTCACTGATGAGGATGGTGAGAGGGAGTCTTTCTCGGGCCCAGCACTTGCAGTCGCGACAGTGTGCTCCTGAGTTTCCTCTTCCTCGTCGCAGTATCGGCAGATGGGGCTGGGGTCGGCTGACGTGTTTGATCGGGATCGTCGCTGTTGGGTGTGGTCTCCGCCCGACAGGTAGTTCAGGAGGAGCGCCAGCTGCCAGGCCGTGCATTTGGCTGCTCCTTTGGTTCGGGCGAGCCACGTGCTGGCGAAGAGGTCGAGGCCTTGTTTGACAGAGGCAAGGTATCCAAGGTCGTGTCGCCGTGGCTTGATCCTCCGCAGGAAGGCTCTGCGTTGTGAGGCCCGCAGCATGTGAAGGAAAGCGTTTTGGGGTAAATTCAGCCAGCTGATCTGGCAGCCCCAGTCGTCGTACATGATGCCAAATGTGGGCCAGGTCCATCGGAGCTGCTGGAGCGACTGGACGAGTCGTCCGACGGGTCCTCCACCACACAGGGTCTGGACGTGGTGTTGAAGGTCTCTGGCGAGCCCGCAGAGTGTAACGTCGCGGTTAACCTGTCGCCGCAGGCACAGGAATGCTTCACGCTGCGTGATGGCGTCGATCTCCAGGGCGTGTCCTGGGACGCACACGGCCATGAGAGTCCAGAACTCGACCCACTTGTTGCCCTTGGGGCGGATAGCCGCCTTGAGGGCGTGGTTGTAGGCAGTTTTGGCAGGGCCCGATGGTGCTTGAATGTCGGTGCCCGTGGTGCAGACACTGGCCGCAAGGGAACGGGCGTGCCGCGCCTTGATAAGCATCGGTGATGGGAGCTTGCCAATGCGCGGCAGACGGATAGTCGCCCTCCGAACACGGGCATCTGCGGTGGCCGTGAGGTTAAGCGCGGCTGGAGCCGGCGCTGCCTCGGCGTTGATGTAACTCCCGACGAGCTTGAAGGAATCGACCACACGTAGGGGCCGCTCCGCCAGAGTGAGCTGGGTGACGGCGGCGTGAAGTTCGTCGGTGAGCGCCCACCCTGCCACTTTACCAGGGTGAATGCGTTGACCTGAGAATCGATCAAACTTGGCGGTTTCGTCAAGAGATTTCTGCAGCTCAGACGCGGTGTGGGTGGTGGAGTTGCTGTCGTCAACAAAGGTAGTGCTGAGCGATCGAGGGACGTATCGATGCTGCCTCTTAGTCCACACGCACATGAGCAGCTTGATGTCGTCCAGGGACCACGAACTTCCCTGGAGGTGACCGTTAGTCCTGGCCAAGTCCTTAGAGTACGCTCCGTTCATGCGGATGTAGCGTTTGTGGTGGTTGTAGAAGTTTCGGCGGACAGTAACGATGTCTTGAGGGCACCCCGCGTGGAGTGCAAGGTTAAGGCAGATGTCCGTGATGAGGTAATCGAAGCACTTCTGTCGGTCTAGGGCAGCTCCAGCTAAGGGGAGGAGCAAAGCCCTGGCGTGCTCGATGCGCAGGGCGAGAGAGGTGCTGACATCCCCAATGGTAGCTTTGGGAACAGCGCCGAAACTCGTGGCGTGGGTCCATCCTTTCCGCCAGTCCGTGAGGCTACGGTAGGCTGGCGCTTCCCACGCGTACATCCAAACGGAGAGAACCGAGAGGAGTCGTTGGTCCGTCGGAAGTTCCCCTCGGCCTTTTCTGAGGCACGGGTTTGGCACGTGAAGGAGGGGTTCTGGGATGTTGCCAGTGCGTTGCATAGCACGTAAGACGCTGGCGAAGAGGCGAAGGATGTCGTCGGGTAACTCCTTGGCCTCCTTAGTTGTCCAGCCGTCGAGTCCCCCCGCGCGGCACGGTGGACGGTTGCGAATGAAGTGGATGAGTTGGTCGTCGGTGAGGTGGAAAGGGACTGCTGGTGATGGCGTAGGCAGCTCTTGTCGGTACTCGTCATAAAAGTCTGCCCACGTCGGCATGGCTTCGGCATCATGACCAGCACGAGCGCGGTACCTGCCCAAGATGGGCTCCCAGGTGTCGACCATGAGCTTAAGCATGTCTTTGGTATTGGCCACAATGGCGTTGGCGGGAAGGGCGTCGGGAACCTGGGCAGGTGGTGGGTCACAAGTGTGGCCTTCGTCGTTGTCCGTGTCCAGCGAACTACCGTCGCTGGGGCTGAAGCCGCCAGCGTCGGTGTCAGCATCACTGTCGTCCGTGCAAACTTGGTCAGGGTTGAAGGCGGTGGTGTCGCAGTGGAGTTGCGTATCGTCGGGAGTGGTGGGCGTGCGGAGGTACGCCGTGGGCGAGCAGTCAGCAGCCCGTGCGTATATGGCCGCCTTTCGCCCGCTTGGCTCGCGGACACCCTCAGCCCAAATCTTGATGCGTTCAGCTTTGGCTCGGTTTGCACGTCGCGCCAGCTCTGAGTCAAGGTTTTGGATCAGACGGTCCAGGTGCTCTCCGTGCGGTGCTGGCTCGTCGGGGTTCCAGGCCTCAGGAAAGGCCAGGAGGACCGTGGGGCGCAGCTTGTGGCAGAGAAGGCGGGCCGCGGTCCACGTGCAGTCGATGCGCTGCGCCAGGTGAGGCGGGATGGCACGGCAGTCGATATGGTGGTGCTGTCCGATGAAGCGAAGCTCACAAAGTTGCCGATGGAGCTTGCGAAGGCGGTTCATGTGAATCGTGGAAGCTCCGTAGGTGGGAAAGGCGCGGGGGACAGCGGGTCGCTCCTCGAACGTGGGAGTGAGCCCGTGCATGGTAGGGGCCTTCTTTTTTGGGTGGTCTGGCGGCGGAGGTGGCAGGTCGCGCAGCCGAGTGAGATGGTACTCATGGCTGGCCTCGTTTGCCAGGGCGAACATGCGTTCCACATCGTCGCGTGTGTCGGCCTGCGCCATGCGGTCCTGGTATCGCCCTGCGATAAGGGTCCCTAATGCCTGAAGTTCGTGGTCCTCATGAGCTCCATCGTTAAGAGGGTAAGGCGTGGGGGCAAGAAGGCGTCGGGCCGTATGGTCGAGGCGGCTGAGGTCGAGCGTGACCTGTCGGCCAACGTGGGACTTCGCTGGCAAGCCACGCAGATAGCAGAAGTCGGTGACAAGGGATCGCGCCGCTTGGTTGGCGATGATGTAATCGATGCGCGAAGTGCGGGGACACTTGGTGACACGGTCCCAGTCAGGGATATTGCCATATGTGTGCATGGTGTGGTCAGGTGTGCCTTCAGCGACGTTAGACCATCCGTGTTGCATCATGTGCAGCAGGTGAGGATTGTCATCGATGTTAGTGTTGGCGTCCATGCAAATGAAATACGGGGCTGTGCCGACCCTCGCGGCGGCGCAGTCGGCTAGCCGAAACAAGTCGGTGCTGTCTCCTCCAGCGACCCCATAGAGGCTCGCTATGTAGATCCCAGCGGGCCCGTGGTTGTTTCTTCGCCGCCTGCGGCGGTGCTGGGTGCAGAGCGGGAGGAAGGCCTCGTGCCATCTTTTCTTGGCCTTGAGTGTGGCGATACAGGACGCAGTATCGTCGACGGTGGAGTCGACGATGGCGTCCTTGGAGAGGATGGCGACCCCTCCCGATGCGCCAGTGTTGCCCTGGACTGTGTGGTCTGTGCCGCCGTGGGCAGCTTTGCGCTGGGCTCGCGCCAGATCCAGGTCAGGTCCCAGACTGGCATGATATCCCCCGTGGTGTGGGTTGGCAGCGTTGGTAACGATGGCTTGTTTGGTAGGCTTGGCATGTCGGGTCTCCTGCAGTGCTATGACTGCGGCGTTGTGGTCGACACCTAGAGCGGTGATAGTTGGCCAATTTGCTGGGAGACTCGTGATGTTGAGGCTGACGAGATTGATGGAGCGACCTGGCCCGTCTCCATCAGTGGAGCTGGGGTTGGCCCGTCCCGCACGGTGGAGGGCCGCCTGGCCCTTATCCAGGTAGGAGGCTTGGCCACAGTAGGCGCTCATGGCGTCCCTGCAGATTGGCTTGAACGGGGCTGAAGCCGCCGTCAGGCCGTAAGTATAGGCGGGGCATGGTCGACACTGCGCCAGGGGGGGTTCATAAACGTCGGCAAAACTGCATCGAAAAATCCTCCTCACTCCTGTACCGTGGGGGACGAGGGGAGGAGAGGTGAGACGGCAGCAGAGGGAGAGGGAGGCGACTCCTCGATCCGTCCTGCCGAACACAAGAGCAAAAGCAGACCATCGGCGGCAGCTCGACGCGGCGGCGGCGCAACGCGCGCGCATATACTGCGCACGCGACACCGCTGGTCCGTCCTGCAGTGGCGCGCCCGCCCCGTCAGTGCCGTGATGAGCAGCATCAGGTGGAACAGCTCGAGCAGCGCGGTCAGTGGCCCGGCGCTGGGCCTCGTCCACGCCCGCTGCCGCGAGGCAAGCGTTGCGGACAGGACTGACTCCACGCGGGGCCGCCGCTGCCGCGGCTGCGGCTGAGGTGGCGAGGACGCCGCCACGACTCTGTGGAGAGAGCGGTGAGCCGCCGCCGAAACCCGCCGCGAGGTCCTTGACGCGGTACTTGTTCTTGAACGGGTCGAAGGTCGGCGCCTCGTCGATGGGGGTGACCACGCGGGTGGGCGGCGGCAGCTCCTGGTCCGTGGACGGCGTCGGAGAGAGGTCCACCTGGCCAGGTTCGATGGCGCTGGCACCAAAGCGTGGCACCGCCTCGGGGGCTTGGCGATCAGCCTGAGTCTCGCGGGGCGGCGAGCTCGTGGAGCTCCCAGGGGCCTTGCGTGAGCTGTGGCGACTGCAGGACCTGCTGCGCGGGACGCGCCCGCCCGTATGGCGGTCGCGTGGCGAGGTCGCCTGGGCGTTAGCGCGCGCAGAGTCCGCCCTGCTCGGGGAGCGGATCGGCGCTGCGCTGGGTGTTGGACTGGGCTGGCGGGGGCCGCCTGCGCCGCCCGCCGCCGAGGCAGCAGCCTGGTTAGGGTCGACAGCATCAGAGCGGGGGCTGATGTGGTGGGCACTTCCGTCGCTGTGCCGCGGGGAGGCGCTGTGGTGCGCCTGGGTGTACGTGAGGACGAGCGGGACGAGCGGCTGCCTCTCTCGCACAGGTGGGGCAGGTTTTGCCTGGGCAGGGCGCAGCGATGCGGCCACGTTTGGCGGGGGCGTGTGTTGGCGCGGTTGCCAAGCGCGCACGTTCGCATCGCGCCATCCTTCAGGGCGCCCTGTCCTGCCACGGCTTGGTGCAGCCCCCTGGGCTGAAGCCGCAGGGGTTAGCACTGCGGGTTGGTTGCTGGGTGTGCTGTCATGGCGGCCTGGGTAGTGGCCCCAGGCACGCGTGGACCCTGGCACGGGCGAGGTGGCCCGTGGGGGGGACTGCACGAGTGCCCGCGAGTGACCGATGGCCGCTGGATGCACCCTGGCGTGGGGGGCATGGCCGTAGCTGGAGGCAGCTGCTCCAACCGCCGCGGGCCTGGCGCCAATGGGGCCACGGTGATAGGCGGCACCCCCGCCGTACACCGTGTTGCCGCCTGTCGGGACACGCGCGGGGGAGCGGTTGCGTGGCGTGCTCGGCTGACCTGCGTCGCGTTGGTCGCGCTGCTGGGTGCGCTGCAGGTGCTGTTGGTAGCGCTGCTGGTCGGCTCTCGAGAGCGGGCGGGTGTCGGGGAGGATGGTGGGCACGACGGGCCGCCGCCAGCCCTGGTAGACGTGCTCGAAGGCGTGGTCTGGGTAAGTCTCCCCGACGGGTGAATATCGCCGCACATGCTCCATGTAGTCAATGTTCTGCGGCTCGGGGAGCGCCGTGATGTTTACGGCGCGCTGGTGCGCTGGTCCATAGAGACAGAAACTACCACGGTTGCTGCGATCGTGATTCAGCTCGGCTTCGGTCGTGGCTCGGCTCACCATGGCGTCGCAGAGGCGCATGTCGTAGTCGAGAGCTTGAGGCCCAGGGCCGCCCTCGGCGTCCCAGTACAGTACCACATCCCGCCAGCGGGTGCGGGTAGTGTGGATGCGCTCGGCGATGCACTCGCAGACGGTCCTGACTGTGACACGATCCCTGTGCATGTTGGTGATGGTTAGGGAATAAGGTCGGCGGACCGTTTTGTTGAAGGTGAAGTCCTCCTTGAGGGCCTGGTGGGGGCCGAAGAGCACGTAGCCTTCCCTCCACAGCGGTTGGTCGGGGGACGGGTCTTCAGGCATCCCCGTTCCTGTGAACCCAGGTGGCCGCCGCGTGCCGTCGGGCAATCCCTGCCTGGGGACCCGCCGCGGCCTCGGTGGAAGGTACCATTGACCCTGGTAACCAGCTTGGCCTGGTTGTGGAGGCTCCCCCCCGGGGCCTGAAGGCGCTCGGGGGGGCTCCTTGAGGTCGTGGTGGGCTGGCGCGTTGCCAAATTGGCGGGCAAGGATGTGCGGCGGCATCCCTGTGGCACGGACGTCGAGCAGGCTGTGTGGACTGGGCGGGTGAGGGCACCTGCTGGAGAGGCAGCATGTGTCAGAGTCCCTGTTGTCGGTGCTGAATGCACACGTCCAGCTGTTGCAAGAGTAGTCCGTGGACCAGTCCATAGGTGCACGTAGTCCGCTGAGGGCGCAGTCTGGGCACGTTGGTTGGCCCGAGGTGCCGAGCTGCGTGTTGCGGCGGGCCGCACAGTACTGGCAGCATTGAAATCGGCACTGTAGGCATGACCAGCGTCCTGGTAGGGGCGGGAGCGCTTGCTCGTTTGTGCCTGGGTCGTCAGGGTGGGGTCGAGGTCGATCCCACAAGGGCCAGACGTCGGCAAACCAGGACTGGCCTGTAGTGCGGACGACCTCGGCGGGGAGGCGAGCGTCATCGGCGTGGCGCTCTATCCACTGGGGCCCCATGTCCGCTGGTACCATGACCGTGCGCCACGTGTCATCCGCCTTGACGTGGACTTGGGTCGGTGCCCAGAGCTTGGTAGTGGTATCGCCATGGTCGTGGTGGAGGATGACCCAGCCGTCACGACCCACCACCTCAGGGTCGATAACGCGATGGCCCATGACGGTCGTCCCCCACGGTAAGTAGGCGCCGTCGTGGTGATCGCCAGGGTCAAGCCAGACCTCGATGCCAGGGGCATTGACACGGGCCCGCACATCACGGACGTGGAAGGCGAGAACGTGGTAGGCGGTCGGCTCCACTTCCGTCACGATGTGCTCCCACGTCTCGATGTCGCTGTAGTCCGAGGTGGAGTTTTCGCCACTCTGCCGTGACGCACGAGAGGCGGATCGCCGTGGGCGGGCGTGGCCTCGGGCGAGGGCCGCGGCAGCCCTGATGAGGGACGGCATACGGCGGTTGTCGTCTCCTGGTGTCGTCGATGAGCGGTCTGGACTGTGTGCCAGGGCGGCACCTGACTGGTAGGTGCGCGGTGGACCAGGCTCGGCCCCAGGGCTGGAGCCGCTGGGGCGCGACTCGCGTGCTTCGGGGTGCCCCCGCACGGGGACGGCTTGCAAGCCAGTGTACACAAGGTCGATCAGTGACTGCGGGTCCAGCTGGAGCCTGCGCAGCGAGACGCGTGGCCGGGGCTGGTTGGGGTCGGCCCTGGTGGCTGCTTCAGTGTCGTAATGCTGTTTGGCCCATGCTCGCGCTGCCTCTGGCGAGTATAGTGCCTGCGGCGGTGGCCACGCTGCCGCGATGCCCAGCCTGCGCCGAGTGCTAGCTTCCTGGTCGTGGGCTTCAGCGGCCTCACGGAGATCTGGATGATCGTAGCCAGCGATGTGGAGGGCGTGCGCACAGTCGCCCATGCCAAATACTTGTGGCAAGGCACGGCACCTGGAGGCAGCTTCCGTGGGGGCACACCAGTCCATGCGGATGAGGAGGCCCAGGACCCGAGGGTAGATGAGGCGCGCTCCGTGGGCCTCCCCTTTCACGAAGTTGTGCCAGTTTTCACCGCTCGGTGGTTGGGTGGCCTCGCACATCCAGAGCGCGATGGGTCCCCACGCGAGGGTGTCGTCTTCGAGGCTGTAGGGCGGGTGGGGCGGCACTGCGTACCACGCGGCCAGCGAAGGGTGCACACTCACGTACGTGCGGCCAACGTTGGTGCCAGTTCGACCCTTCGTTTCACGGCGGGGGCCTGGCAAGAGGTGCCCTCCGCTGGCGGCGAGACGGGCCGCAAGGTCGCCACGGGTCCCATGCCAGAAGACAGTGGGCGCGTCGGTGGTGGGTTTGCGGAGGTCCCACGTGAGGTAGGGGAAAATCGTCTCGCCTGAGTTTCCGCCCGAGTCTTCGAGCACCCAAGTGAGGCGGTTCGGGGGCCTCTGCATGATGTCAGTCCACGGCCCCAGCGCTTGGAGTGTTAGATCATGGGTGAATCGAGGATGGTCGTGAAGTCGCAGAGCGTCTTTGATGTCCTCTGTAGACACGCCACTGTTACCAAGCGCAAAGCCGTTTTGGTACAGGGCGTTGAGGATGCTCGTCGGCGGCACGGGCACCGCTGGGTCGCGCTGGATAGTGTTGCGTAAGTTGCGCGTCGGTGGCTTGAGGGCTAGATGGGGCGTACCAGGGCCTGAAGGCGCCTGGGGCCTGGCGGGTGATGCATAGCGTGCTCGCCGACGTGGTGGTTGGGCGTCCGTGTCGGAAGAGGAACCACGAGCATCTGCATGTCGGAAGATGGACCACGGCCTGTCGCGGGTGCGCTCACGTGGTTCCCTTGCCTCGGCGTCGCTGGCGTGGGCTGTGGCGTCTTCGTGAGTCGGTGGGTTACCATAGACCGCGCCGCTCTTGGAACCGTATCGCGGAGACGGGCTGGTCGATCGTGGTGTGACGGACGAGGCTCGCGATACGGCGGCAGTGACTTCGACGATGGCGGCGGTGGTGGCGGTGGTGACATCGGCGACTGCGGCGGCAACTGCTGCGGCGTAGTGTTCCTGTAGCAGCGGATGTCGGAGTGAGTGCACGTGCTGGTCCTCGTGTTCTTCGGCAAGCGTGCGTGGCATTGTGTATGTGGCCTCATCGCGCGGCCTCCTGATCGGTTGGCAACAGCGGAGGCACCACTGGGCCGTGGATGAGTCCAGGGCACGCGCACAGATGCGGGCTCCTACGTGTCCGACGGCTCCTTGAGCGAGGAGTTTGGCGCCGACAAGAAGAAGACCGCACACCACTCCGCCAGTGGCGATAGCTCCGAGTTTGCCGCTGGCCCATTTCAGGACACCCTCGAGGCCGACCCCGACTGCGCTGGCTCCACCCGAGACAATATCTCTGAGTTTGGCGCTGGTCCACATGAGAGTACCCCACAATGCGGACGTGACGTTGTATGCCGTTGTGCGTCGGGGTGTGGTGGGCACAGATGGGCCTGGTGCCGCCGCTTGACGTCGTCGTCGTTGTCGGTAGCTGGGGTCTCGGCTCGGTGTCGGCAGGTACCCATCGATCTGGTCCTTATACGGCATTGCTATCACGATGGCGTACGTGGCTACAAAGAGGCAAATGAGGCAGCCACAGTGTCGTGATGCCGCTGCGCTGTGCTGGGCGTCGTAGGTGCCGCTGGCATCTGGGTTCGCGTCGTCGATGGGGTCGTTATCGATGTCGGCCTGCCAGTGGTCGATAAAGCTGAGATTGGAGTCAGTCCCGTTAACACAGCAGACAGGAGTGCGGGGCGTGGTGCTGCCACCTGCGATCTGGAGATGTCCAGGTCCAGCCAGTGCTGCAGCGGGGCTGAAGCCGCCACTGCGCGGGCTGGCTTGAGCTGGCGACGCAGTAGCATGGCTTGTCGCGTCGGCGACAGTGGCGCCTTCAGCGTCGTTGAGCTGTGCGCAGGGGTCGGTCTGGGCCGAGTCGTTGGGCGGACTGCTGTGCGACGGGGTGTGCCCTGAGTGGGGTTCGCTGTCACGGTCATGCTGGGCCGTGTCGCCTGGTGGTGTCATGCCGTCACGATCCTGGGTTTCCATGTCGTCCTGACTATCGTCCGACGCGTGGAACGAGCCCAGGGATATGTTGCTGATATCGTCCGACGCGTGGAACGAGTCCTGGGGTATGTTGCTGATATCGCTGGCCGCGATGTGCTGGAGCAGCCATGATATGGGGTCGTCTGCGACCTGCTCACCTGTGGCGTGCTGGGCGAGGCCAGCTGGCGGTGGTGGGTTTAGCGGTTCCATCGGTGCCGCGGCGAGCTCCGCCTCGACAAGCGGCTGCATGTCTGTCGGGTGGTGCAGGATCGCGTCCGCGAGGTACGCCAGGGCGTCTTGGTCAGGTGGAGGGAGGCCTCTTGGTAGTAAGGCGTGGGCCCGTGAGAGGTATGACGGCAAGGGTGCCGTGAAAGCCTCAGGGCCGACGAGCTGAGCACGAGCGCCCTGGTATTCCAGAAGGAGGCCAAAGTAGCGGGTGGAGTACTCGCGGCTGCCCTGGATACGAGTGAGGTTGCGGTTGGTGCGCTGTCTGTCAGGGCCCGCTCTATGCCAGATGTCCTCACACATGTCGATCGCGGTGCGCTGGCGCAGGGCGTCGTTTTTCTCCTCGGAGTCCTCCTGGAAAAAGTGGTCATACTGTGGCAGATGGAGCGTCGCCAGGATGTACGGGACGCAGTCCTCGAGCCATGCCCAGAACACGTCCTGGTGGTCCTCACCTGGTGCCCACGCCGCAGCGCACGGTATGAGCCGGGCTCGGATCATCATCAGGTGCCAGAAAGCGGGGTCCTCCTCGGGTTCGCCTCTGGCGCACAGGGGGGTAATGAGACCCGTGGGACTATAGCGGGGCACGACAGCGGGGCTGAAGCCGCCACTGTGTGCATGGCCTTGGTCAGCGGCCCCGTCGAGGGTGTGCTGCACGACGGTCGAGGCCACGCTGAGGGTGGACTGCGATGCATGTGTCGTAGTTGACGAGGGCGTACATACACTCGCGATGGCGCCCAACGGTCCCTTGCCGCACGGACCCGCGGCGGCGGTGCTGTTCACGATCGGGTCCAAAATGGTGCAATGATCGTACTTGTAGATGCTGCTGTCATCGTAAAGGAAAACGTGCTGGGGCGCACCGCCTGAAGACGGGTGTGCTCCAGCTAGCAAAGGGAGGGCCATGCTGCAGGCAAGGCGCCGCATGATGGCGAGGCCAGGCAGGCGGCGCGAGCGATGAGCCAAAAGCTGCATGTCGGCACACGTCCTCGAATACCCCTGAATGCTCATGTACATTGCAACAATCACGCCCCCTGCAAGACTGCGGGTGTCCCTACACCAGATAGCTTGCGCGTGCTGCTGCCAAAACAGACATGAGGTGACAAGAAGGAGATACAACGCGAAGAGGGAAGAGATGCCTCTGGAGGCGCTTCCTCGGAGGGCTGAGGCGGGCTCTCTGAGGCACCTTCAATAGGGTTCCTGGGTGGCCCGACCCTTGTCTTTGCCTTTGTCAGCCCCTGGGGGCCCCGTCCCTGGGGTGACCTGGCCTGGCTGGTCGATCCACCCGCAGACAGCCACGGGATCAGCGGCCGCTGCAGCTTCCTCCTTCTTAGTTGCCAGAGTGGCCACTTGTGGCAGGTGGATGGTGCCCCCCGTGAGGTGCCCGAGGAGGGCCTGGATGTCGCCGCGCAGTGCAGCAGCTTCGGCGGTTGCCGTCTGTTGCTGGGTGGCGACGGTGGCAAGCCCCCGTTCCAACCCCGAGACGTGCTCCGTGAGCGTGGCCTGGGAGGAGAGAACGCCCGCAAGCTGGACCTGCATGTTATCCACCGTGTTGGCTAGCAGCTCGTGCTGTTGTTCCATGTGCTGGATGCGGGTCGTGGCAGCATCTGGCGGTTGAGAGGCCGATGCGAAGCGCTCACCGAAGGTGTTGAGTTCGTGGGAGGCCTCGCTGTATTCATCGCCTGATGAGAGGATCTCGACGTCCTCGGCGTCGCCTGGTACTTCGGCGGCTGTGGCAGCGTCGCCTTCGGAGTGGCCCCCACCTTCTGCCGCCACCGTGCCAAGCCGAGAGTCATGACCACCTGCTCCTGGGGCGGCCGTTTGTTCAGCGGCTCCGTCCGTGCCGTGCGGGGGTGCAGAGGAGCTGCGGCCTGGGGCGCAGTGTGACCTTGCGTGCGGCGGGGCGTCACGTTTCCCACTGGAGGATCGGTGGCGCTTGGCTAAAGGCTCCTCCTTGGGGATCAGGAGCGGTGCGACGCCTTTGCCTTTGGGCGTGGCAGTCATGAGGTCGTGGAGATAGGGGCTCTGGGCCGCTTTGGTGAGGAGTGTGCCGGTGGCGGGGCTGAAGCCGCCACCACGAGCTGGCGGCGTCACAGGCTCCGTAATGGTGGTAGGCGTGACGATGGTGACGTTGTCCCGCTTTGGCACCACCTCAGCCAACGGGGCCTCGGTGATGCTCCACGGGATGGGGCACCCCGCAACTTGTACCGTGTATGTGAGTGGGGGCCGATGGGCACGCACTAAGGCAAACTGGGCCGCAGTGGCTGGGTCCCAGGCGGTGTGGTAGACCTCACAGTCCCATTTGACGGACGGGCCCGTGAGAGTCTTGGCGAGCTGGGTCAGCGTGGCGTGGCGTGCCGCAATGCCAGTGATGCGGTAGCGCGTCTTGGCGAGGGAAGCCTCGCAGCCACGGATGCTGACGGCAGCAGCCTTGGCGGCGTCTGACCCCCGTGGAACACGGATCCCCAGTAAGCCTGACTTGCCGTGCCTGACGACTCCCAGGGCCTTGAACTCCACCGACTTCTGGAACGCATCTGCCATCGTGATGGGATGGTCCTCAGGGAACCACACGGTCTGATACTTGTCAGCGGTGGGCTCGTCAGCACCTACGTTGCTGAGGTCGTAGGTAGCGCCGAGTTGCCCTGATCCCGCCAAGACCTTGTCGACCGCTTGAAGACTGACGCCGAAGGTGGCGGCCAGGGACCTCTTCCCGACGCCCGATCCAAACCTGCCTAGGCTTTTGCAGGGTTCAAGGATGGTGACGGCTTTAAAGTTGCCGTGGAAGAGGGCCTTGAAGGTGTCCTGGAGCTGACTATCGAGCTCCTGGCGGCGAGCGTCTTTCTTGGACTCCCTGTGCTTTTGGTTTTGGCGCGCCTTGTCCTGTGGAGCGGAGTCCCCTCGAAAAGGGCCCTTGGTGCGTGGACCACCGTTCACGGGGGCACCTCCCGAGAACTGGTCCTCGAAGGCCTGATGCATGGAGGGGACTGCGGCGATGGCCTCGGTTTCATGTATGGTCGCCCGAATCCAGCATACGTGGTCGGCAGGGTCGATGGTGGCGACGGCTACTTTTTCCGTGCAGGCGACCTCCTTGGTGCCCAGCTGGTACACGGTCACGGGGACGTGCGTGTGGACCACTTTGGGCGCCTTGGGGTGACGCTTCAGGACGGGGACGGCGAGCTCGGTACCGACGTAGTTGTCGTTTTTTGGGCCCATGACAGCAATCGCGAGCTGGCCCGTGGTTCGCTTGCCCTGCTCGAGGTGGTGTTGGAGCAGCCGCTCACCGCTCTCGTAGTCGTGGAGGCTGATACTGGGCTTGTACGTCTTGCCGTCGTCGGGGGATGTGGGTTCGGCGAGGACGGGGACCTTCCAAAAGGCCGGGTCCAAGGCGATGAATTGGGTGTCCGCAGTCTGAAGACGTGCGGAACCCGCTGGTGGGTGTGATGTGTCGCCGCCAATGCGCTTAGGCTTGCTGCGCTGGTGATGGTCAAGCGTGTAGCTGATCTGGTTGGTGGCACACATGCGGATCAGGGCGCTGCCGAGCTTCTTCGTGTTGGACTTGTGCATGTCATACGTTGCCTGGAGCTCGTCCGCGTTCAGTTCGGCAAGCCCGTTGTATGCGGCCGTGGGGCGGTCAGACCCCGCTTGCTTGAACGCTGCGATGCAGTCCTGCTTGCGTTGGAGGAGAGATCCTTCAGCCGCAGGACGGGAACTCGGAGGCTGCTTGGAAGAGCGACGGCGGTCCGGCTTCTTGGGGGCCATTGCTGCGGGCGCTCTGGTGAGGAGAGGTGACGCGAATCAGTAGGGTCCTGCTGGGACCCCTCCGGTCTCGCGAGGCCTGGGAGTCTGGCTCCGAGGCGGGGCGCTTCGCGTCGCGGCTGCGGTCTGAGTGCTGGGCACTCTCGAGCCGAGACTAGAGAGAGAGAGAGAGAGAGAGAGAGAGAGAGAGAGAGAGAGAGAGAGAGAGAGAGAGAGAGAGAGAGAGAGAGAGAGAGAGAGAGAGAGAGAGAGACTAGAGGGCGAGGGAGGAGCAGTGAGCCCCCTCGCTTTCGCCTTCCACGATCGACGACGCGATGCCATCGCTGAGGGATGGCCGAACGGAGGGGCAGGAGGGAAGGAATGAAGAGGGAGGACGGAGAGATGGAGGATGGAGGGAGGGAAGGGGGGAGGGAAGGGGGAACGGATGCTGGCGCCTCGGGCGCGCCCCTCCTTCCCTCCCCTCCTGACTCCTCTCCCATCCCTCCCTCCATCCTTGCCTCCCTTCCACTATTTCTAGTAGCCCCCCTGCCCGGTGCACCGGCAGTCGGCGGCGCCGCAGGGATCGGGAAGGCGGCCTTCGCCTCCTTGCCCGCGCCCGCGGCGGCGGGCTCGGCGCCCCTCGAGCCGACGGCGCCCTCGAGGTGCTTGCCGGCCGACTCGTCCGCGGGGGCGCCGACCTTGGCCCGCTTCGGAGTCCTCTCATCAGACTCGTCACCGGAGTGGATGTCAATGGGATCCCAGAGCTCGCAATTCATGGTCTTGTCGATCAGCGCGTCCATGCGATCGCCCTCCTTGCACTCGGACTCGTAGAGGATGGACCTGGCCACCTCTGTCGCCTCCTCCTAGCGGGCGGCGAGTTTCACTTCCCTGGGAGCGTCCGAGGTATCCTGAGGGCGCCTCGGGTCTCCTAGAAGCCGTTCAAGTCCCAGAAGACTGGAGGAAAGCTTCTAGGAAACTTGAGGTGCCCTCAGGATACCTGGGGGAGCTCTCAAGGAAATCAATGTCACTGGAACGCACCCGAAACGGAGTGCTCCCTGGCATCCATGGACAGGTCGGTTCTGGTGCCGATGATCTCGAGGGCAAACTGGCGCACCTTCTCCTCGTCGATGACGATCGTCACCAGCTCGCCGTCAGCCAGCTGGACCTCGCGCGTGCACTCGGCCGGCGGATCCTCGACGATCGCGATGTTGGCCGCCGGCTCCGCATCATCTGGCATGGCCTCCTCCCAGCTGTCCGACGGCTGGGCGTCCGTCAGCTCGCGCTTCTTCCGAGTCATGGGCGGCTTGCAGATCGACTTCAGGTGGGCCAGCGCAGGATCCTTCTCGGCGTTGCGCAGCAGGGGGTTGCGCGAGGGGGGCGTCTCTCCAAGCGGGCAGGGTGCTTTTTGAACGGTCCGGAGGCTTCGAAGATGGCTTCTATGTTAAGGCGGGGGGGGGGGGGGGGATTCTCAGAACCAACTGGCCCCTCATGGAGCCGCCCCCATCGAGCCGCCGCCCCCATCGCCTCTACGCCGTCAACCTTCGAGGCCGCGCGGTCGCCCCGCAGCTTGTGCACGTAGGCGATCATGGCGTGCAGCGCGTTGCCCTCGAGGAGGGCCCAGTTGCTGAGGGCGTCCTCCTTGCCGTCGGCGGGCGCCTCGCCGCTCAGGCTCCAGTCGCAGGACTGCGGCGGAGGAGTGAACATCAATAAAAAATCATCTCCCCTCCCCCTCCTCCTCCTCCTCCTCCTCCTCCTCCCCCCTCCTACTCCTTCTCCTCCTGCTCCTCCTCCCCCTCCCCCTCCTCCTCCCCCGTCCTCCTCCCGGCCCCTTCCTCACCCCCTTCGCTCTGCTGATTCCCGTCCGTTCTCCGTCATCTTGCGGCCTCTCCTCCTTCGCCCTTCGCCCCGCCCCCCCGCCCCTCTTACCCCCCCTTCACTTCCCCCCCCCCCACGCACAATTCGCATGGGCAGCCCTTCTCTGTCGACCTGAGGTTCGGTCGACCCTCGACTCCGATCGACCCTCGAATTCGATCGAGGCCTCGATTCCGACGCTCGACTTCGATCGAAGTCGAGCGTCGGAATCGAGGCCTCGATCGAGGGCGAAGGCCGATCGAACTCGATTGGTCGAAACTGAGGCCCGATCGGGGCCGCGTCGATGTTGCGCATGGCGCGCGCGTACGGCAGCATGCCATGGCGCTCCCAGACCGTCGCCAGGACGCCCTCGAGGCTCTTGCTGTGGCACCTCAGGTCGTCAGCACACACCTGGGCACAAGCGCCCCTCCTCCTTCTCCCCCTCATGCCCCTCCTCCTCTTCCGCCTCCTCCTCCCCTTAAGCCGCAGTTATCCTCCTCCTCCTCCGTCTCCT
This sequence comes from Prorocentrum cordatum, assembly GCA_963575745.1. Lineage (NCBI taxonomy): Eukaryota > Dinophyceae > Prorocentrales > Prorocentraceae > Prorocentrum > Prorocentrum cordatum. The sequence continues at coordinate 49,930 of CAUYUJ010020337.1, forward strand.
CCTCATTCCCCTCCTCCTCTCCCGCCTCTCCCCCCCCTTCAGCCTCAAGTATCCTCCTCCTCCTCCCCCTCCTTCCCCCGCAGCCTCCTCGCATTGCGCCTCCGCCCTTTTTTGCCTCATCCTCTTCCGTGCCCTCCCCCGTCATGTTCTTCTTCCTCCTCTTCATCACCCCACTCCTTCTCCTCCTCCTCCTCCCCCACCTCTTCCTCCCCTCCCTACTCCTCCTCTCCTCCTCCTCCCTCCTTTCCTCCTCTCTTCCTCCTCGTCTCGTACTCTTCCCTCATTTTCCCTCTCATCAATGCTCCTCCTCCTCCCCCCCCCTCCTCCCTCCTCCTCCTCCTCCTCCCCCTCCTCATTCTTCCCCTCATTCGGGGCGCCCCCTGGCGCCTTGATGACCTCCTTCGGGCCTGGAAGGGCGGCGACCTTGCGGTCGCGGGCGAGGCTGAACCAGGCGCGCGCCCCTCGGGGGGAGGGGGGGGGGGGGGGGGGGGGGGAAGGAAGAGGAGGAGGATTGGAGGAGGAGGGGGGGATAGGGGAGAGGAGGGGGAGGAGGAGGGGGAGTGAGGACATGGAAGGTAGAGATGACAAGAAAGGATGAGGCGCAAGGGGGAGGCGGAGGGGTTGGAGTAGAAAGAAGAGGAGGAGTAGGATAAGGAGGATGAATAATGATTACGGAGGGCAGAAAAAAATGAGGGGGAGAAGGGGATTAAGGAAAGGGAAGATGAGGATGAGGAAGGTGGGGGGGGGGGGGGGGGAGGCGGAACAGGAGGAGAAGGAGCAGGATGAGGGGGATAGGAGGATATGGAGGATAAGGAAAAGAGAGGAGGAGAAGGAGAATAAGGGACGGAGGATGAGGATAAGGAAAGGCGAAGAGAAGAAGGAGGAGGACCACGAGGAACAACGAGGAGGAGAAGGAGGAGGAGGAGGAGGAAAGGAAGAATCCTCTCGACGTGCTCGATCGACTCCGGCGTCGTCGTCGACATGATGGCATTGAAGAGTTGCTCGGCCATCGCGCGCGGCGTCCGCGCGCGGCGCGCCACCTCCTCCAGGATCTGAAAACCCTCGAGGACGAGCGGCGGCGGAGGAGAAGGAGGATAACGAGCAACAGCAGGAGGGGGGGGAGGTGGAGGAGGAGGAGGAGGGGGAGGAGGAGGAGGAGGAGGAGGAGGAGGGGGAGGAGGAGGAGGAGGAGGAGGAGGAGGGGGGAGGAGGGAGAAGGAGAGAGGAGGAAGTCAGGGAAGAGGGAAGTTTTGGTTTGTTCGTTGCATGCAGTCCTGGCGGGATACAGGCAGCCCTCCTCCCGCGCGTCGCTGCACCGCGCGCGCCTGGGATGGGGGGGCAGGGCGAGGCGAACAGAAAACAATGTAACAGAGACTTGAACCGAAAAACATCAGGGGCCCGCGCGGGCACGAAACCAGCGGCCCCGCCCGGATCAGCAGGATCGCGAACGGGTCGCGGCGGCCATCGAAGCGAGGGCGATGCAACAGGACGAGCCACACCTCCGGCACCCTGCCGCGACCGTGGGGGGATCCCCACGCCTGGAAGTGCCAGCCAGATGGCGGCTGCCGACGCGGCACGGGCAGCTCCAAATAGCCAGGGGCCCACCACGGCAGCCGCGCCCCCTGCGCCCGCGGCGGCAATCTCGGGCGGGGCGGTGCGATGGGGCCCCCGACAGTGATCGCCCAGGTCCAGCCCCTCAAAAAAAGGAATTGCATTGCTGCCCCGGGCGCCCCCCGCGGGGGGGCGCGCGCCCCGCGGGGGGAGACGGCGCTCGCGGCGCCGAAAACCAAGGGGCAGGGCGGAAGGTTAAGGGGGCGCCCGGGCCGCCCCAGTCCATCCTGCTCGAGCCCGGAGGAAGGGGGGGCGGGGGGGGGGAAGGGGGAGGGTGGCGAGGAGGAAGGAGAGCGCGAGGAGGGGAGCTTCTCCTCGGGTTTGGGCCCACCCTGAGCTTTGGGAGGGGGGGGGGGGGGGGGGGGAGGGTGCCCATCCTCCGAAGGTTTCGGGCCCATCCTGGGCGCGTCTGGGCCAGAATCCCACGAGCCCTTTGGGCGACAGGTGGTCTAGCGAGGGTCTCTTTCCTCTTCCGCAACCCCTTCTTCCCCTTCGGGAAGGGGTTCGCCCCTCCCCCTATGCCCCCTCCCCTGGACCTGGACGGGGGGAGGCTGCGACGCGTGGAAGGGTATTGTTTTCGGCCCCTGGGAGCGTCGCGAGGATCGTGGCCACCGAGAGGGGGGGGGGGGGGGGGGGGGGGCAACATAAAGGGAACCCCCTCCTCCCAATATGGCCCCAAGAGGCCCTCCAAGGCTCTCAAGAGGCCCCCAAGAGGGCCCAAAGAGCGCCCCAAGAAGCCCCAGGAGGCCTCCAAGAGGCACCAGAGAGGCCCTCTGGAGGCCCCAGAGCGGCCTCAGAAAACCCAAGATGACTTCCAAGATGGCTCAGATAGTCCAAGCTGGCTCAATATAGCTCCCAAAATGATCCAAACGGCCCCAAGACCGCTCCAACACGGCTCGAGATGACCACGGAGCCTCCCAAGCCCCCTCGTTGTTTGACTATGGGTGTTTCTTCCTCTCTCCCCCCGCCAGCTCTCGCGGGCATCGTTGATGGATGGGCTGGTGGGGACTCGCGAAGGGTCAATAATTTCGACGCGGATCCGGCCGTGTACGAGGACGCCTCAGGAGGCTCTAAAACATATTTTACACTTACTATCACCAGTGAACGATCCTCGGGGCGCGCGCGGCGCGCGCGGCACTCCCGCTTTCTCTCTTTCTTGTTTTGTTCTCTCTCTCTCTCTCTCTCTATCCCTCTCTCTCTCTCTCTCTCTCTCTCTCTCTCTCTCTCTCTCTCTCTACATTTTTCCCAACCATCCTGTGGTGTTGGGTCCTCGTTTTGAAGAGACGGTGCCCCGCGTTCTCCTTCCTTCCTTCCTTCCTTCCTTCCTTCCTTCCTCCCGCTGCCTCCTCCCCCCTCCCATCTCATCATCATCAAACCCATTTCGGCACACCTCTCACACGTTCGTGGCTCCATAGGGAGCTCCGCCGAAGGCACCAGTGCCCGCGCCCGCATGCGTCACCCAACCCATTTCGGCACACCCCTCACACGTTTCGTGGCTCCATAGGGAGCTCCACCGAAGGCCCCAGTGCCCGCGGCCGCATGCGTCCCCACACCCATTTCGGCACACCCCTCACACGTTTCGTGGCTCCATAGGGAGCTCCACCGAAGGCCCCAGTGCCCGCGGCCGCATGCGTCCCCCACACCCAATTTCGGCACACCCCTCACACGTTTCGTGGCTCCATAGGGAGCTCCACCGAAGGCCCCAGTGCCGCGGCCGCATGCGTCCCCCACACCCATTTCGGCACACCCCTCACACGTTTCGTGGCTCCATAGGGAGCTCACCGAAGGCCCCAGTGCCCGCGGCCGCATGCGTCACCCATTTCGGCACACCCCTCACACGTTTCGTGGCTCATAGGGAGCTCCGCCGAAGGCCCCAGTGCCCGCGCCCGCATGCGTCACCCACACCCATTTCGGCACACCCCTCACACGTTTCGTGGCTCCATAGGGAGCTCCACCGAAGGCCCCAGTGCCCGCGGCCGCATGCGTCACCCACACCCATTTCGGCACACCCCTCACACGCTTCGAGGCTCCATAGGGAGCTCCACCGAAGGCCCCAGTGCCCGCGGCCGCATGCGTCACCCACACCCAATTCGGCACACCCCTCACACGCTTCGAGGCTCCATAGGGAGCTCCACCGAAGGCCCCAGTGCCCGCGGCCGCATGCGTCACCCACACCCATTTCGGCACACCCCTCACACGTTTCGAGGCTCCATAGGGAGCTCCACCGAAGGCCCCAGTGCCCGCGGCCGCATGCGTCACCCACACCCCATTCGGCACACCCCTCACACGTTTCGTGGCTCCATAGGGAGCTCCACCGAAGGCCCCAGTGCCCGCGGCCGCATGAGTCACCCACACCCATTTCGGCACACCCCTCACACGTTTCGTGGCTCCATAGGGAGCTCCACCGAAGGCCCCAGTGGCCGCGGCCGCATGCGTCACCCACACCCATTTCGGCACACCCCTCCCACGTTTCGTGGCTCCATAGGGAGCTCCACCGAAGGCCCCAGTGCCCGCGGCCGCATGCGTCACCCACACCATTTCGGCACACCCCTCACACGTTCGTGGCCTCATAGGGAGCTCCACGAAGGCCCAGTGGCCGCGGCCGCATGCGTCACCCACACCCATAGGGAGCTCCACCGAAGGCCCCAGTGGCCGCGGCCGCATGCGTCCCCCACACCCATTTCGGCACACCCCTCACACGTTTCGTGGCTCCATAGGGAGCTCCACCGAAGGCCCCAGTGCCCGCGGCCGCATGCGTCCCCCACACCCATTTCGGCACACCCCTCACACGTTTCGTGGCTCCATAGGGAGCTCCACCGAAGGCCCCAGTGCCCGCGGCCGCATGCGTCCCCCACACCCATTTCGGCACACCCCTCACACGTTTCGTGGCTCCATAGGGAGCTCCACCGAAGGCCCCAGTGCCCGCGGCCGCATGCGTCACCCACACCCATTTCGGCACACCCCTCACACGTTTCGTGGCTCCATAGGGAGCTCCACCGAAGGCCTCAGTGCCGCCGCCCGCATGCGTCACCCCGAAATTTCGGCACACCCCCCGCATTTCTCGCACGGCAGGGTCATCACCACGGTGGCGTGCCAGGGGCGCACCATGCGCGAAGGCGACGGGGCGGGGGAACGGCGCTCCGGGGGCGGCCAGACCTCCGGGGCGCGAGCAGTCCGCGGCCAGACCATCTCTCGGTCCTGTGGACTCTCGCCCTGGGCCGTCGGCTGCCCGGCGCGCTGCTCCCTCGGTCGACGTCGCCCAGGCGTGATCCTGGATTGCGGCCGCCACGAGGTAGGGAACGGCAAGAAGGAGGACGACGACTGGTGGCTGGAGCTCTACGTGCTGCTCTCGCGCGCCACGCGCCACGAGGACCTCCTGCTCATGCGGGCGCCGCGCATCGAGTTCTTCCTGGCAGGGCCGCCGCAGGGCTTGCGGAAGCAGCTGGAGCAGTTTGCGGCGCGCACGAAGCGGTGCAGGAGGGAAGCGACGGCCCTCGCCAGGGAGCTCGGCTTCACCGAGTTCATCCGCGAGGCCTGACCTGAGGAGCGTCTCCCCCGAGCCGCGCCTTCTCTCGACTGCCCGACTAATTGTTTGGCCTCGCGCCGCGGACGACCCGCGCGCGTCGCTGGGACCCTCTCGGGGCGACCAGCGCGCGTCGCGGGAACTCCGTGCTGCGGGGGGCCCGGCGCCTCGTTCGCCCGTCGTCGCTCTGCCCAGCGGTCAGAGACTTGCCCGCTATCAGCCAGCCAGTTAGCTAGTCAGCTCTCTCTGCTTCGCGCAGCGGACGACCCGCGCGCGTCGCTGGGACCCCGCCCGGGGCGACCAGCGCGCGTCGCGGGGACTCCGCGCTGCGCTGCGCCCGCAGCCTTGGATTTTGGAGTGCGCGGGCAAAGAGGAAGGACAAGAAGAGCCGAAAGCGGGCGCGATCCTCGCAAGAGGCGTGCCGACATGGGCGTCGCGACGTGCGGGCGCTGCCGTCGGGGTTCCCGCGGAAGCTGCCTGCGGCGGCCACGCCCAGTGCCACGTGTGTTCGGACAGGCATGCTCAAACCATTCACATTCATATACACTTACACTAGGCGTTTCCATGATCGCAGTCATGCAGATATATTCACTCGCGCGCAGACCCATTCATACTCATATTCCCTCGCGCTCTGACTCACCCGCGTTCTTTCTCTCTTAATCAGATCGATCGTATTCCTTTGCGTTGTGTACCCCGCCACATTTCGGCACACCCCTCATGCGGTTCGTGGCCCCATAGGGAGCGCCACCGAAGAAGATACTCACAATTGCGATACTCACAACTGCATATGGTTGGGTCCTTCGCCAGGATTTTTGTTTTCTTCACTCTCTCTCTCTTCTCTCTCTTCTCTCTCATTTTTTTCTCTCTCTCTCTCTCTCTCTCTTCTCTCTCTCTCTCTCTCTCTCTCCCTCTCTCTTTTTTTGGTTTCTCTCTCACTCTCTCTCTCTCTCTCTCTCTCTCTCTCTCTCTCTCTCTCTCTCTCTCTCTCTCTCTCTCTCTCTCTCTCTCTTCCTCCCCCGCTCCCTCCTCCCCCTCCTCCTCGGGGCTGTTATTTTTCCCGCGCCGTGGATGTCGAGGCAGATCTATCCGTGGCCACGAGGCCTCCTCGCAGGAGACGTATTCAAACACAAACAAAAACATAAACCCATGCACCTCGATCATCAGCGTCGGCGGGAGGTGAGTTTTCCTAGAGCGAGGAGGTGAGTTTTTTTTCCTGGAACGGGAGGTGAGTTTTTCTCGGTCCCGGGGGGAGAGGAGGTGAGTTTTTTTCTAGGGCCTTGACTCGCGCGAATTATCAGCCCTGGGGCCGCCTATATCAGCTAGAAACAGAGGCGACGCGGGCCCGAGGGGCCCGCAGAGACCCCCCGCCAATCAAGCGCGGCACCGCCGAGCCAGTGCCCCGCTTGATTCGACAACGCTCCCGCGGCACAACTCATTGGTTTAATGCATAAGCATGTACCATTTGTTACACGAAGTTGTTTTAATTATGCTTCTCTTGTGTTAGTCATTGGGCTCCGGCAGGTTTGAACAGTTAATCATCGACAAACGCGTGGGGGCCTCTGGGAAAGGCGGGGGCGGGATCTGCGCCCCTGGGTCCTCGCTAGCCCCTCTTGCGTGGTCCAAGATCTCTGTCACGTTGTCATGTCCGGCCTCGTTGGGGAAGGTGAATGTCGCTGCCGCGTTGTCGATGGGTCTGATTCCGACCAGCGCGCGCGGACATGCCACAATGGATGCTCGTACTTCTCGACTATGGACGTGGGCGTGTAAACTGGTCCTCTCGCGCGTCCTCGGCTAACTGGGTTGGCTCTGACTACCGCGCTGCACCGCCTTTCGTGTGTGACCAGGGGTCGCTGCTCCAGTCGCGCTCTTTCGCTGGGGGGTTCGGTCTCTGGATGGCTGGGCGCTGCTGTTGGACTGCGCCCCCTCGCCTGGTGGCTCATGCACTCCGGGGGTTCTTCCTGATGTCGCCTGGGGCTCGGGGGAGCGAGCGGCCAGGGCGGCCCGTCGTTGCGTGAACTCGCGCTGCCATCGCATCATGCGCCGTAACCTGTCCACATCCACGTGGGAGTGTGTCTGGGGCCGGGGGCTGGCGGCGCCGTCAGGTCGGAGTGGTAGGACTCCTTCTAGGACTCTGGTGGCCCATTGAGTTTCGACCTCCGGCGCTGGAGGAAGAAGGGTGCCCCCCTCCCGCCCGTCGCCGTCCTCTGCCGCGCTGTCGTGACCTCCTGTCGCGCTGGGCTGCGCGCGGGAGGTGGGGGCTACGCCCCCGCCCTCCGCCCATTGCGCAGGCGTGTGCAACGCCGTTGGAGCGGGCGGGTCACTATCCTCGCCGCGGCAAAGCGGACACTGGCGCTCGTTCCTTCTCTGTCGCGCTCTCCAGTCCTCGAGGCAGTGGGGGCGCGCTCGGCGCCCATGGTACTACGCTGGACGCCCCATCTGGGCGGGGGGGGCTGGTGGTGGGCAGGCCCTGGCCACGGCAGCCGTGAGCTCCTTGTAGACGAATCGTCCCTGCTGCTCCCCCTCTCTGGTGGAATCCTGCATCAGACATACTAGGTGTCTTGAGGTGTCCCCCAGCGCTCCGGCGCTGAAGTGTTCGCGCGCAGGGGAAGCTTCCGCGGACATGCCGGCGGCCACCGTGGCGAAGCTCACGAGTTGCGCTGGCGAGTGCACCGCCACTCGCCTGAGCCATCTCGCGACCGCGTCGAACGAGGCTCCGCCAATCCGTCTCCGCGCGAGCAGCGGTCGCAGCAGGGAGCGGTAGCGGGGGCGCAGGATGAGCCACATCACGGCCGATAGCCATTGGCCTTGCTTAGCGCCAGGGCTCGGGATATCCCTTAACACGTCGTGTGCCCTTTGTGCCGCGGCGCAGTCCACAGAGCCGTCGTCGGGTAGCGCGGTGAGGGGGGCGTTGGTATCCTCCTCGATGCGGCCCCTGCTGTATAGTGCGCGGGCGATGTCTTGAATGGTCAGCATAGTGCGCCAACCTGGCTGGTGCGGGATGGGGCGTGGCAGGATGCGCGCGCTTGATCCGGTGAGGGCACGCTGGTCTGCGATGCTGCTGTTGTCGCCCGTCTGTCGGGCTTGTGGGGGTCCCTGTGGCGCGAGCGGTCCGCGCCCCCCCCGGGGGGGCGGTGCGCCTGCCCCTGGTTGCCCTAACATCACGTCGGCCTGTGCCCATCCGTCTGGGTCCGCGAGGTCGATCAGGTGCTCTTGTAGCCGTGCGCGCAAGTAGCCCCATTCCTGTAGGGAGGGGACGTACATGCCGCTCCGTTGTGAGAGGGTGTCTCTCCTCGCAGGGTTACGAATGCGCCCCCGCTCGTCGCCGCGCCTCTTCCCTCCCACCATTCTACCATGGTCCGGAAGCCGTTGGGTGGCACTCCGGCGGCCCGAAGCGCCAGTCGCAGTGCCTCTCTGGTGCCCTCGCCGGCTGACAGCCACAAGAAAGGGACCAGGTATCCGCTCCATGTGCTTTTCCGCAGCGTGCGATTTGCAATGGCCTGTCTGACGTTGGCGATCTCGTTTTGCATGGTCCGCGTTAGCTGCCCAGCGCGGTCTGTGAGCCCGCCTGCCACGCTTATGCGAGGCCTGTTGCTTCTTCTGTGCGTCAGGTCGTGGGCTAGGTCGGTGTCGTGCCCTGCGTCAACTTCCATGGGTGCCGCGGGCCCGATGCTGTTCGCGCGCGCTGGGGGTCCGTGCTCACCTTGGTCGCGGGGGGGGGGGGGGGGCGCATGTTCGGCCTGCTCACCCGCGGCGGCGCTGCTAGCATCTACTGCTTATCTGCCGGCATGCGCTGGCGCGGCGGCCGATTGGCCTGCCCCGGAGCTTGTGTCGGCGGTGCACTCGCGGAGCCGTCTGACCATCATGCGCATCGGCGCTCTGCTCGGCGGGGACGCGGGTCGCAGGTTGGCAATGTCGTGGCGGCGCTCATGCTGTGCCACTGCTGTGAGAGCCGCCTTCCTTCTAGTGCGACCTCTTGCTCTTCGTCGGCCATTCCGCCCCCGTCTCGGTGCCGCGCGAGAAAGAGGGGATCGTCGGGGAGCTCGGTCTGATGTCTGCTGAGACCTGTCATGTGGGCGATCCAGTCCACGCCCCTTCTGGAGAGCCCGTGCTGCTCGAGAGTCTGTTCATGCCCCCTAAGTCGCTATGGCTGCCGCCTCGCGCATGGTAGTTGTCCGTGCCAATGGCGGGTGGAATGGTCTCCTGCGTGGTGGTGATGGCTCGAGGCAGCCACTCTGCTACCTCACGGTTCCCCAGGGCTTGGGCTCGGATGACGTGCGCTAAATCCGTGGCATGCCGAAGGTTCGATCCGCATAGCGCGGAGAGCGCCGCCGCGGCACCGCGCTGGTGATCGCCCGGCATGGGGATCGCCCATGTAGAGTCTTCCGAGTCGACCATCCACTTCCAGGCTAGGAGCAGCTCCCCCACCAACCAGGAGGGGGTGTAGCTGATCAGGTGCCCCTCCCCAGGTGAGCACAGCGGCGCGCATGCTTGCGCTGCGTGCGCCAGGGCTGAGAGGGCGGCGTCGCCCAGACAGTCGAAGGGGAGCCGTTGTATCCAATCGCTTGGGATGACCTGGACTGGGGTGGTTTGGTCGTAGTCTCTTGCATGGTCGCCCGGCTGAACCTCCGGCAGACGGGGCACATCCCTGTCATGGGGCCTCCTCGGAACTTCCAGGAGCCGCAGGCACCGCACTGTGCTTGCATGTGCGGGTGAAAGCCGCGGGGCGGCACGAAGGGGGTTCCTCTTCTGGGCCGCGGCGCAGTGACTGGCCTTGTCGCCATGCCTCCGCCCCCATAAGTCTCGTGGAGCAGGGGGGGGGGGGGGGGGCCCGAGCCCCGCAAGTGCTGTCCTATGACCTCCGGACATGCTCTGGCGAACCCTGCGGGCGACGCGCCGATGGCATCTACGGCTCGATGTGGGAAGGCGCCCGCGGCTGCGAGTCGCGCCCATGTCAACGTGTCGCGCGCGGGGGGAAGGACATACTGCCACTCCTACATTCCCATGCGAGTGCCCTTCTGACTAGCGCACGGTCGGGGGGCCCTGCTTCCACTCCTGCGAGAGGGAATAGGTCGAGTTCCTGCCCTGCGCGCCGCGGCTGTAGTCCCATGTTGAGTTGCATTGCTGCCTCTTCCAAGGTCTGCGCATGGGCGTCGGCGATGCGCTGCTCCGCTCGCGCGGCGGGTGGTCGGCCGAATGGATCGGGGCACGCGATCTGATCTGAAAGCTCTGGTGTAGGCGCGCGAATCGCATGGCAAGGAGTTCGCGAGGGTGCGGCTCGATTCCGCCTCGTCGGATCACGCGGTCGTGGCCGCTCGGGGACCAGAGAAGCCTGGTGGCGACGGCTGCGCCAAGTGCGCTCGCAGGCGCGCCTGCCTCCGTTCTGGCGGGGGCGCCGCCAGATTGGTTAGCCTGATGCTGCGGCGGGTCGCGGCGGTACTCCTCCGCGAACCGTTTCATCATGTCAGTGAGGGCTGCGCTTCGGTTGGGGGTTCTGGGGGCCCATGGCAGGTCGGCCTCGTCCTCCAGGGGGCTCCATTGATCGGAGTCCCTCGGCCGTCCCTGGTCGCAGAGGGCGCAGTGCTCTTCGGTGACGGGTGCGAGGGCAAGGCGCCTCTGGCATGGCCATAGCACGCTGCTGCCCCTCATTCTCCAGTGCGCGCCAGGGTCGGGGCGCGTCCCTGGGCAGGGTCTGCCCGGTACTTCGGGCAGATCCGGGAATGGGCGGGGGCTTGAACGCGCAAGCTGCGTCGCGGGATGCTGGGGCCTACATGTGCTGCAGGTCCACATGGCGACTTGCGCAACTGGCTCTGTCTCGATGGGGGGGTCAGAATCGCTCGTCGATCCGCGCTGCGCCCGACGCGCTGGGGCGTCGGCCGGGCCGAGCCCCCCTTCATAACGTGCGCTGCGTCGTCGGCGTGCGATGCCGTCGGCACATTGTTGCCCACGGCATCCCTGGGCACGTTTCCCCGAGCCGCCGGCGCTGAGCCCTGCCTTTCGGTGGTTGAGCCGCGCAACGAGCTCCGCTTGGAGATCGGAGCCCCGCGCCTCGCTATCCACCCTGTCCACGGGAATGTGGATTCCGTCTACGGGGGGGGAGGGCGCATGGTTAGGGTTGGGGGGGGGGGGGTCCACAGGTGGGGCCTCGTTGAACGGGAAGAGTAGGGTGGTCTGTGCACGTGAGGACCTCCTCGGTGCCCCTTCCGCCAATTTCGGGGGGGGGGTCATGCCGCTGTCGTATTGGGGGGGAGGTGGGGATGGGATGGGGACAAGCAGAGCCTTCCGTGGGTTCAGGGCGACGCAGAGTCGCATTGCCGGAGTGATCAGGGAAAGGAACCAGGGAACAGGTGAGGTCTGCTCGTCTGGTAGGGAGACAGGGTGGCTCAACGTCGCTGGCACGTGTGTGGTCGGATGGGGGAGCGGAGCGGAGGGGTCGGAGCGAATAGGGTCTCTCGATATCAGGTCACTCGTGGGTTCAGGGCGACACAGAGTCGCATATCCGGATTGTAAGCGGGCGGGGGAGGAGGGATTGGAGGCGGAGGGAGGGCCGCTCGCCAGGTGAGCACTCGTCCGCAGGTGCGGGTCTGTCGCCGTGCCCTCCCTATCCCCTTGGCTGCCTGGTCCTGGCGGCAGGGGCGGGAGGTTGGAGTTTAGGGTGCCAGTCGTTGAAGTGCGGTCAATCAGGAGGGGACGTACAGTGCCTGCGGCAGCCCCGCTGCTGGCTTGCACGCTCTGTAGTTCTCTCGACTCCGCGGCGGAGGTGGGTGTAAGCCCACCCGGGCCCAAAACAATCGTACCTCAGGACTCCCTGCCCATCCTACTGCCCCGTCTCGCTCCTGTGCGCGGTCGCGTCCTCAGGCTCAGGTAATTGCTGTCCTCCCAGCTCCCAATCGCTACCCTCGTGTGCTGCTGGGGGGAAGCAACAGAGGTCCGCGGGCGGTGAGCCGCGCCGACGGCAGCCGCGGGCGGCGCGAAGCGAGGGGCGCCGCCGGGGCGCGCGCGGGGGGGCCGGCGCGCGGCCCAGGCGGTGCGTCGGACGCCTCCTCGAGGTGGGGGGGTGCCCCTCGCGGCTTGAGCCAGAAGCTACGGAAAAAAATGTCATTGTCTACAACGACACACACAGAAACTGAAGTTCCCCCGCCAGTCTGGACGCGACCGAGCCTGTGATACACCCCCTGGCCGCATCCGTTCGGGAGACCCGCACGCGAGACCTGCTAGCACGAAGCAGCAAAGCGGCTGCGGAGAGAGACGCGACTACGTGCAATTATCCAGCAAAGGATCATATACAGCTGTGAATGCCGCGTTTGTGAATATCGCCTTCAGTGGAGCTCCCTGTGGGGCCCCGAAACGTGTGAGGGGTGTGCCGAAATGGGCCTGGGGGCGCGTGCGGGCCCTGTCACTGGGGACTTCGGTGGAGCTCCCTCTGGGGCCACGAAGCGTGTGAGGGGTGTGCCGAAGTGCGCCTGGGGATGCATGCGAGCTGTGCCGCTGAGTCTTGAGACCGCATGTGGTGCCCAACCACCCTCTGGGGCCTTAGTTGGAGCTCCCTAAGAGGCCACGACGCGTGTGAGGGGTGTGCAAAACATGGTTGGGGGACCGCATGTGGTCCACTCCCCAGGGGGTCTTAGTTAGAGTTCCGTATGTGGCCACGAGGCGTGAGTGGTGTGCCAAAACGGACATGCGGAGGGCAGAAGCAAGGATGGGAGGACGGAGGAGGAACGGGGAAGTAGGTGACGCGGGGCGCTGCCTCTGGACACGAATGCCCAACACCACAAGATGATTGAGAAGAAACGCTGGCGCAAACGAGCTCGTGACCGCCTCTGCTCGGGAGACCCGCATGTGATAGATGCTAGCACGCGGCGGCCACGAAACTGTGCATAGAAATGGTGTTCTACGCGAAGGTCAACAGGCCTGGACGCAATCGGGACCTGTATACCCCCTTTTGGAAGCACGCACGCACTACCTGCGTGCTCAGGGGTGAAAATGAGGCTTTAGAGATAAGCGTGCCTACATCACAAAACATGCATTGTACCCGAAAGGTCCCACCAACATGTGCGCGAACGAGCCTGTGTGACGCCCCAGGTCGATACCTCCCTGAGCGTCCCGAGTGCGGTGTCTACTACCTCGAGGTGGTCACGAGGCCGCGGAGAGGTGCGTGACTACGTCCGAATGCAAAAGGCCTGTCTGATACGCCCCACCAGAAAAAGCGCGGGCGGACGCGGGCCCTCGGGGCGGCCTCGGTGTGGCCTGCATGCGATGCCCGATGCCTCGCCGTGCACGTGAGGATACTGGGCTCACACAAATCTGCGTCGACGTCACAAAATGGGCGTTCTGCCCGAAGTCCCCGCCAGTCTGGGCGCGAACGGGCCCGTGAAACCCGGATGGCCCACATGCTAAGCATGACAGCGCGCGATGGTCGAGAACGAGTAAGTCTGGCTCACTGTGGACTCTGTGTATGACTAGATCTTTGACAGAACACGGCTGGGTCTGAGTACGAGCGACTGCGCATGAGCTGGTCGGAGTATGACTGGGCCTAAGTAGTGCGTCTAAGTATCAGCGGCGAAGGACATAAGAAGGAATGATAAGGAGAAGGAGGAGTGCACCTAACGCCATCAAAGACATGTGTAGATATAGAGGCAGAAAGAGAAGGCCTGTCCCCTCCTCCTGTTGCCCCGGCCATGAATCGGTCCCATGACCATGTCCTAGATTCGGTCTCTGGGCTGCGTCTGCGCCCGCGAGGGCAGAACTGGACGCCACGGCTGCAGACACGAAACTCTCGCCAACCTCTGGCAGCTGGCGCCAATATCCGGGTCTTCCTGGCCCCCGGGCACCCGAAGTCGGAAGTGCGGAATCCAGGTGGCCAGACTGCTCACCTGACCTGGACCCCGGAAAAAGTACAGCGTCGCAGAAAAAATCACAACCGGACCCACAGGCCCTTTCTTCTCGCGTCATGCTTCGAACCGGATCGACCCGTGAAGGCCCCAGAGCCCGAGACCGGGCGAACACGCCCGCCGTGACCAAGTTTGATCTCATGTCCTCTGTACGGCCTCCCAGGCGTGCCCCTCCTCCACAGGTCCTGGGCAGGGCAGCACGCGGCGCGCCCGGGCCACCAGCCGCTTGCGCCAGGGCGCGAGCCGCAGCGGCCCCTCCCCACGACCACCTCGCGGACCACGGGTCCCTGGCCTGGCGCGCTGCGCGTAGGCGATGGCGGGCACCCCTGAAAAGAGCGTTGTTATTTTTTGTTTCGAGGTAGCGGCTGTTACCGGCCCTGGCCCCCCCCCCCCTTCCCAGATAACGTCACGATTCGAGCTGACCTCCGAGCCGTCTCTGGTCATCCCTAAAGATTCCCAGGCGGCGCCGGCGCGAGACGTGACGTTACCCCCCCCCTCCCAGTGACGCAGGGTATCGCCCAGGAAAAAAACGCTCTCCTGTCTGCTGAAGCAGCACGTTTACTCCCTCGACGCCGTCGTAACTGTACTTGCCCGAGGTCTTGGTCGGCAGCGGCGTGATGAACGTCACTGGCGCAAGGGGCAGGAACGACAAGAACTGCACCAATTCCGCAAAAGAGCAGTGGTCGGAGTAAGGCAACTCCCACACGCCATCTTCACATGCTGCGTCATGGTCCGCGGCCTCGTCTGCAAATATTGGACCGTCTCGGGCGGCGTTGCTGTTCACTGCCGACCAGCCGCTCGGCTGCACGCCAAATGCAGGAACGCCGCTCGAGGAGGCGTGCTCCACGGCGGCTCGCAACTGGTTCTTCTTCACGACCCAAACGCACCCCCTCTGCCCCAGGCGCCGCAACTCATTGATGGACGTGCTCAGTGGCCCTGCTGGTTCCTCGGAGAATTCGCCCGTCAGAATTCCAGCCGCCGTGAGAGAACCTATGCGCTGCCACGGTGCGAGGACGCGGGTGCCAAGCCGTTGTGCCAAGTCGCGAAGCAGCGGCTCCCGGCCGAGCGAGTAGACGGCCACAAAGAGTATGCAGGGCCACCTGGGCGCCACAACCTGGAGCAGCTTGGAGACCACGGCCTCTCGAGCAGGGTGGTCGAAAACAGGATGGCAGAAGGTGTTGTCCAGAAAGATGCGGGACAGACCGCTCTGCAGCATCGGCAGGTCGCGAAGGCCCGCGTGGTCTGGGTGCAGGCGGAAATCTCCGGTGTAGAGCAGCGTCCCAAAGCCTCCAGCGAACACGAACATGACTGCCCCTGGCACGTGGTTCGCGTCCACCAGCATGACCTCCACGTCACGGCGGCCTTCCCCACTTTCGGCTGCGAGTCGGTGCACCACCCCGAGGGCGAGAGGCCGCAGGAGGGGCCCCAGCGCAGGCCAGCGCAGCTCCAGTAGCCCCGCCGTGAGCGGCGAGCAGTACACCGGCCCGCGGTCCCAGCCGCTGTGCAGGCCCCTCAGGTGGTCCTCGTGCGCGTGGCTGCAGAAGAAGAGCACCCCCGCCTCCAGGTGCGAGAAAGAGTCCACGGCGATGGGCGCGCCGTCCAGCCGCATGGCTGCAGGCGGCGCCACGCCGCCTGACTGCCCTGAACGGCTCCAAGCGGTGTCCCGCCCAGCGCTTCCCTCGCTGTAGCACGGGGGGTGGGGTTCGCGGCTGCGCTGGCGACGGCTGGTCGAGTCCGCGACCGTCAGGGAATGGCCGCGTGAGCGGCAGAGCAAAAAGCGAGGTGGCGGGGGGGGCTAAGCAGAAAGGGGTGCAAAGAGTGAAGCGGAGACAGAGGCACTGACGGAGCCAGGGAAGGGCGAGGGACAGAGAGAGGGTCGGGAAACAATGGAAGGATAAGACAGGAGGGAATGTTCGCGACACGCGCGGGAGGGTCCATCTAGTGGAGAGGCTCGAGAGGGTATGGAGGAGAGGAGGAGGAGGAGGAGGAGGAGGAGGAGGAGGAGGACTGCCGAGTACGCTATAGGCTTTCAGGGTACCTAAACCATCTTTAAGAATGAAGCATCCTTCAACTTACCGCCTAAAGCAGGTTGCCCCTACAGGAGGGATGTGTTTGCAAGGACTCTTGGTGGTCTCATCCTTCAAGTCGCGAACATGGCAGACATCAGTGCGGATCCGCTCCATTCCTCCCTCATCGCTCCCGTTTCCAACCCCTTTCATTCGCCACTCACCACTCGTCCGTCTGTGTCCGCGTCTAGCACTACCTTATTATTCCTCTCCCTCCTCTGCTATTGGTATTCCCTCCTCCCTTTTTTCCGACTCCGATCCTTGATCGGTGTTCACCCTCTCCCCCTCTCCTGTCCTCCATTTTCTCCTGCCCCCTCCTTCTTGAGGCGCGAAACAGGAAGACGATGAGTAATACTTTACGTAAGGACACAGGGCAGATGAGTGTTAAAAACTAAGAAGAAGGTCCAGAAGTTGGAGGAGAGGGTGACAAAAGCGCTGCGGGGGAGGTGGAGAAGAGTAGCGAACGGACGCGTGGGGTCGCTGGCCCGTGGGGGCGCACACTGCGCGATCACCGACACAGGAAGCCCGTGGGGAGCGAACCGCGCCCGACTCCCCACTCGCTTCGGCGCTCCGTTCGACCACCCCATCTGCACCTCATCACCTCCCCACTCCTCCTCCACCTCCTCCTCCTCCTCCTCTTCCTCCTCCTCCTCCTTTCGCGCCCAGGCCCTAGCGCGCCGCGGCAAACAATCGCGCCCCGGGCGGGGGCGAGGGCGGGGGAAGGGAGAGCGAGGGCGGAAACGAAAGCGGAAGCGAGCGCAGAGGCGAGGGCGGGAACGAGGGCAGGAATAATAATTCGCCGGCCCAACGGGCCAGAGGCGTGCTAAGATCCCCGGTAACTGGTTAACAATAACTCTGTACTTCGCGCGCGCGGAGCGGCCCCTGGGGGTCCCAGGCCGGAAAATACCCCGGCAAGGTCCCGGGACAATCCCTGCAAACTCAGGTCAGAGGTGGTTTTCCTCCTGGGTGCGGCTTTCCACGCTCCCCGGAGCGCGCCAAGAGGGCCCCAACAGGCTTCCAAGACGGTCCAAGAGGGTTCCGAATCACCGAACGCTCGGCCCAAGACGCCCAACACGGCCTCAAGACGGCCCAAGAAGCTTCCAAGACGTCCCAAGAGAGCCCCGACCCTTTCCAAGAGAGCCCCAAGAGGCCAAAATCATTGATCCCCATTGGGTTTTTCAAGGTTTTTGGCTTCCTCGCCTTTTCTCGTTTCCGACGCTCCAAGACGGCCCAAGAAGCCTCCAAGACCACCCCAAGACGGCCCAAGAGGCCTCCAAGAGAGGCCCAAGACCGCCCAAGAGGGCCCCACGACAGCCCAAGAGGCGCCCAAGACGGTCCAAAAGGACCCCAAGAGGGCCCCAAGAGAGGCCCAAGATGGAGACCACGAACCGAGAATCCGAGCCTTCCGCTCCAAGAGGCCTCCTGAAGGCTCCAAGAGACCCCCACGAGGCCCCAAAAGGCGACAAGGGGCCCGAAAGAGACCCCAAGAGGCTCGACAACGACTCCCGAGAGTCTCCAAGAAGCCCTCGAGAGGCATCCAACAAGATCCCAATGAACGTCCACGAAGCCTCAGAGCGCCAAAACCTTTGATTTCCATTGGGTTTTTCAAGGTTTTTGGCTTCCTCGCCTTTTCGCCTTTCCGACGCTCCAAGACGGCCCAAGAAGCTTCCAAGACCACCCCAAGACGGCCCAAGAGGCCTCCAAGAGAGGCCCACGATCGTCCAAGAGAGCCCCACGACAGCCCAAGAGGCGCCCAAGACGGTCCAAAAGGACCCCAAGAGGGCCCCAAGAGAGGCCCAAGATGGAGACCACGAACCGAGAATCCGAGCCTTCCGCTCCAAGAGGCCTCCTGGACGCCCCAAGAGGCTCCTAAGAGGCCCCAACAAGCGACAAGGGGCCCGAAGAATGCAAAAAAGAAACCGCATAATGTTGTCTTGTTCCCTGCGATCGTATTCACGAGCCGCCACCTTCCGAAACAGAAGGTTCAGGCGGGCAAAGAATGGCTCCCGCCTGCGAAATCACCCAAAGCCAGCCATCCATAAACAAAAAAACGGCCCAGCAACACCCCATTGACAACGATCACACGGGCACTCGACAGCCGTGCACCAACACGGGCCGGCAGAATGAGCGAAGCGATAAAAAAAACAATAAGAAATATGGCGGGAGCGAGGTCGAAAACGAGGGCGGAGAGCCGGGGGGCAGGGCCGATAATCGAGAAATGGCGCCCGGTGTGGGGGGGGGAGGAAGAGGAGAGGAGGAAGAAAGGAGAGGAAAGAGAAGCGCGGTGGTACATGTTTTGGGGGGAGGGGGCATGGGGGGCAATTTCCAGCCCCAGGACCCTCTGGAGGAAATGGGGGGCACGGAGGAAGAGAAGAGGAGGGTTGCGGCTAGCCTCGGAGAGACAGCGGCCCCCCCTCAACGGGATTGTTGGGGGGTGGGGTGCTCCTGTGCGCGCTATTCGATGCTCGTGCCCCCGCCCCCCCACCCTACCTCGGTCGCGCCTGAAAGCGAAATCCTTCTTCGCCCCCATCCCCGCGCCGTCCCCATAGAAAGAGGACGGCGCATCGCTGCGTGACTGCCCCTTTTGCCGCGCGCGCGGATCCAACGCTCCAACAAGACCCAGACCCCGACTTCATTATGTTATCGTGGCATCGACCCCCCAGAGGTCTCGACCCATTCCCCGGGACCGGCTTTTCATCCTGAATCGTTTGCTGACGGCCCCGTGGCCTGGCAGGGGCCCTGAGAAGCCGAAAATAGCCAAACACCTCCCGTCGTGAATTTTTCATGACGCGATTCTGCATTTCCTGAGGAATCATATTGGTTCCCGAAGGATTCCTGTGGATTTCCTCTGGAATCCGCGCCGTCCGCCCCGAACTGCCAGAACTCTGATGATGCTCTGATTCAACTCTGTTTTGGCTCCGGCCTGAAACTCTGATTCATCTCTGGTTTAGCTGAAACTCCGATTCAGCTCTGATCTTAGCGAACTGACGCAACTGCGATTTAGCTCTGATACACCTCTGTTTTCAACGGCTGGGGACAGAGCCGAATCAGAGTTAAATCAGAGTTCGGACAAGAGCTAAATCAGAGCTCCAACAAAAATCCCACCAGCCCTTTGGGCGTGAGTGGTTTAGAGAGCCCGCTCTGTCCTCAACCCCCCTTTCTTCCCCTTCGGGGAGGGGTTTACCCCTCCCCCTACCCCCTCCCCCTGGACCTGGAGAGGGAGTTCCGCGGGTCGTCAGGGGGGTCTCGACGGCTGGGAGGGCCAAAAAACGACGACCCTCACGAGGATTCTGGCCCCGAGGGGGGGGGGGGAGTTTGGTGCCTCAGCTCGTCTTTGAAGCAAAAAACATTGATTTTACTACGGTTTTGGCCCCATGTTGGCCTTCTGAGGGGGCCGCGCTCCTCTTCCTTCATAGCAAAATCATTGATTTTACGAAGGTTTTGGGCTCATTTTGCCCTTCTTAGGGGGCAGCCCTCATTTGCGCTTCTGAGGAGGTCGCACGAGGCCCCAAGATGGCCCCAAGAGGCCCCCAGGAGGCTCCCAGGAGGCCTCCAATAGGCCCCCAAGAGGCCCCCAAGAGGCCCCAAGAGGTCCCCAAGAGGCCCCCAAGAGGCCGCAAGAGGCCCCAAGAGGCCCCCAAGAGGCCCCCAAGAGGCCCCCAAGAGGCCCCCAAGAGGCCCCAAGAGGCTCCAAGAGGCCCCCAAGAGGCCCCACGAGGAGCCCGAACGACTCACACCAGGACGAGGGGCCCGAACGACTCACACCACGAAGAGCCCGAACGACTCACACCACAAGGAGGGGCCCGAACGACTCACACCAGGACGAGGCGCCCGAACGACTCACACCACGAGGAGCCCGAACGACTCACACCACGACGCGGGCCCCGAACGACTCACACCACGAGGAGCCCGAACGAGTCACACCAGGAGGAGGGGCCCGAACGACTCACACCAGGATGAGGGGCCCGAACAACTCACACCACGAGAAGCCCGAACGACTCACACCAGGACGAAGAGCCCGAACGACTCACACCACGAAGAGCCCGAACAGGGGAGATATGCGGGGCCAAGCGGACACACGCCTGAAAAACACGACTGTCGGCATGCTTCGCAAGAGTTGCTGCTGTGAGATGGGCTGGTGGGGATACGCGAAGCGTAAAGAATTAGAGATGAAACCGAATTTCGGGCCGGAGTTTTAGCAGAGTTGAATCAGAGCACTATTCGATTAATTCGAGTTTCGTATTTGAAGCTAGATTGCCTCCAAAATGCACACTTAACTCTACTCTCTATGACATGCTAACTTCCTCTGAGATCTTCCCTGTTGAACTCGACCTTCTGTACGCTCTACTCCAGGGAGCGCGGGAGCCCGGCTGACCGCCCACTGAAATCAGCGGAAAACCTTCACCAAGACCCTGAACCAACAACGGGAAACCTGGCCGTCAACAGAAATCAACGGCACATTTTCGCCAAATTCCAACATGCTGGGAACCAGGGGCCCGGATCCCGGAATACGAGAACCTGGCCGCCCAGCGAAATCAGCCAAGTGCTTCCACCAAATCCTACAATCTCTGGGGTGACCCCTACAGTGCAAGCACTGACATGGACGAAAAGCACTCACGAATCGAAAGCACACCACCATCCCACAAATACCATGCGCACGGCATAGCTACCCGTCCGTCTTGAAGACTTCGCTGCAAACGAAAAGAAATCCGCTGCGAACGCAAAGGACAAATTTAGGAGGGAGGTCATCCACCTCGACGAGTGAGAGTGCCCACCGCCAGCGTACACCTGGCAAAACATACCATACATTATCGATGGGCACACTGTTCCCCGCTCCCCTGCGGACTCGCCCAGGACCGGGAGCCAGACTGCTACAACTGGGGAAGTCCCCAAGCCCCCGACGGCCCCTCCCCACAGAGGCAAAGCCCCACCAAACCCTCCCCGGGCCCTGAAGCAGAATAACGCAACGACAAAACTGCGCCCCGAACCTGGCGATGCGTGCCCAATACGAAACATTTAGCCCCGAACTGCTTTCACTACTTTCGGTAACAATGCCTGCCTCCCGCTCTCACCCGTGGGTAATTGGGCCGCAACGGCCCTGGGTCCTGCACTCGCCCGTTGGTGGCTGCACCGCTCTTGAGCCGGCCTCGCCCGTGAGTGCACGCCCGTGAGTGCTTGGACCGCTATGGCCTGTCGCCTGCCCTTGCCCGTGGGTGTCCTGACCGCTTGGCGTCGGTTGCTGTGGTCGCTATGGCCTGTGTGCCGCCCTCGCCCGTAGGTGCGTGAACCGCTATGGCTATGGCCTATCCGCGCACACAAGCACACACGGGGTTCCGCCCGAAGGGCTCCTGGTTCCTAGGGGTCCACACATGGGCCAAATGGGGGACCACGCACACAGCACCCAATGACACGACCGTTATGAGGCTATGAAAGCAGGAAGCCGCGAGCAAAGCGTTGGGCGTTTGGGTAGGGCAGAAATCGAACGGTTGTGGCTGTGTTCATGCGGACAACGCCATTACGGGCTGCTTCGTCCAGCCCGCCTTGAGCTGCTCTGGAGGCCTTTGGATGTCTGTGGGGCGCGGGGGGGTGGGCTTCGAGCGCGAATGCATGGGGGGCGATCGATGAGGAGGACAGGTGTCCTCTTCGGGTCCTAAAGGCCCCCTTCTGGACCGTAAAGTGCCCTTCGACGGGCCTTCAAGGGCTTTTTCTCAGCAGCCCAAGCTGCCCCCCCCCTTTAACCATTTACCGCCCCCTATATCGCATCCTCCGAACCCTCCCGGAAGCCGAGCAGCCGAAGACCTCCATTGCCACCCCCCTTCCCTCTCTGTGGGTCGTGGCACGGCCTCTCGGGATGAACGTTGGTGAGGGTTGTGCTCTTGGGCCAGAGGGTGGCCCTTCCCACCCCCTCCCCCCGCGGCCGCCCCAGCAACCACGGCTCACCCCTGGAGCGGGGTGAACCACAGGCCAAGAAACGGGCCCCTGTCGAAGGGCCCCCTGCTCCCCCCCACTCCACTCTTGGGTCTTGTTTTGGCTGCCCCCTGCCCCCGCCGCTGTCTGCGTCTGGTTCGCTGTGCCGCTGTGTGGGGGACCTAGGCGCACGAGGGAACCCGGGCTCCGTCCGCCCTCTCTCCCTCCGAATGGCCCTCGCAACCTACAAGGCTCGATGCCTGGATGGGATGTTTCGTCCTGGGCTCCTGGCGGGTCGGCCTGGTTGCCAACGTCGGTGGAGCCCCCTCTCCTGTGTCCCTGGTGGGCTGGGCCGCCGGGCGCCTGCCCTCGTGCCCTCTTTGGGGGCCTCGCCGCAGCACTCCTGGATGAGCCAGGGGTCCGGAGCTCGGCCTCCCCTCGCCACGAGACAAGTGAGCCGTGGGCCAGGCGGCCGTGGCCCGAGCACAAGCGGGAGCTCGGTCTCCGCTAGGAGGCAAGGGCCGGACCCCCTCCCCCTGCCCTGCTCCGGGAATTGCTGCGCGGCCTCGGATGCGCTTTCCGGGGTGGACGTAGGTTGCGCTTCTGCGCCAGACTAGTGGCCCCTCCCAACCTCCGCTGCTGGGTCCTCGAGCCAGGTCAGAGACCTGGCAGGGATGGACTCAGGGCTCCGAGGTTGGCATCTTCTCGAGCGTGCTCCGAGGGCTCTGCATGTGCTGTCGGCTTCGTGTCTCGGCGCTCAGCCTGCGGGTGCTATCAGGCTTGAGAGCTCGGTGGCGTGGACCCCCTCCCCGACTCCTGGTGGCTTTGAGGCTGCTTCGGCGTGAGCGCTGTCGCAAGGCCTGCGGGGGCTGTCGCGCCGAAATGGGTGCGGTGGCGCCATGCGAACCCTGCCACTGGGGCCTTCAGTGGAGCTCCCTATGGGGCCACGAAGCGTGTGAGTGGTGTGCCGAAATGGGTGCGGTGGCGCCATGCGAACCCTGCCACTTAGCCCACTGGGGCCTTCGGTGGAGCTCCCTATGGGGCCGGCACAGAGACATGCGGAGGGCAGAGGCGAGGTATGGGAGGAGGGGGGGGAGCGCGGGAGGTGAGGTGAGGTGAGGAACGCGGGGCGCTGGCTCTTCTGAACGAGGACCCAACACCACAGGATGCTTGGGATAAACATGGGGGAGGACCGTGACGGGGCCCGTGTGGGGCGGGGCAAGGCAGTGGGGCCGAGAAAGAAAGCAGGCGAGAGCGGTGCGCGGGGGGGAGACGAAGGAAACTGCTGCGAAGGGGGGGGGAGCAGCGAGAATCGATCCAGCCTCCAAGATGACTAACATGGCGCCAAGACAACCCAAAATAGCCAGTCGGCCCAGAAAGGCCCCCCCTACGGGCTTCCGACGGCGTCAGACGGGCCAGGAGCCCACCAAGATGGCCCAAGACGACCCAAGAGGCCTCCAAGAGGGCCCCCAGGAAGGCCAGAAAAGGGTACAAATCATTGATTTTCCGTATGTGTTTGAAGGATTTTGACATTTGCTTCGTTTCGGCCTTCCGAAGGTCCGATACCGCCCAAGAGCCCCCAAAGATCGCCCAAGAGGCCTCCAAGATGGCCCCAGAACGGCCCTAGAGGCCCCCAAGACGGCCCCAAGAGCTCCAAGACAGGCCGAGATGCACACAAGACGGCTCCAAGAGGATCTCAAGAAGGCCCAACGATGCCCAAACGATGAGTTTCTGTATGTCGTGTTCTTGAAGATGTGGGCACTTGATCATTTTCAGGTTTCCGACGAAGCCACCAAGCTGGCCCCAAGAGCGCCCAAGATGTCTCCAGGATTGCCCCCTGACGGTCCAAGAGGCCCCCGAAATCGCCCCAAGAGGGCTCCAAGATGGCCCTGGAGACGTCCAAGACGCCCAAGATGGCCGCCAAGGCGGCTTTGAAGATCCCGAAGACGGCCCCAAGTCAGCCCAAAGAGGCACCCAAAACAGCTTCCGACGGGCCAGGAATACCCAAGACGAGCGGAAATTGCACAAAGCCCGCCCCCAAGAGGCCCAAGGAGGCATTCAAAAAGTTTCCGAGAGGCCCCCAGGAGGCGCCCGGAGGCCCCAAGAGTGCCCAAAACGCTCCCAAGAGAACTCCTTTCCTCCTCCTTGTTCCTCCATCTCGTCCTCTCACTCTTCATCCCCTCAAGTGTGCCCAGGAGAGTCCCCTTCACGACTGGGAGAACACACAGTCTGATAACATGGCCGAACTCTTGCCACAACGTTCGGCCACACAGGCGCTTCTAAAAGGCAAGGGGTGGCGGTGATTCGCCGTAGGCGTTTTCGGTATGTTGTTGAGACATATACTGGTGACAGACGCGAAATGTGAACGCAAGATGCAATACACGAAAGCAATGGGGAAGCGAAATAACGAGGTATGTGAAGGAGTGCGCAATGGATGGCGGAGGCAACGCTTTTCATACTATTCGGGCCTAGGCATATCCAGGCGGACCGCGGATCAGATGAGAATAATGTTAAGAACCTGCAACAACTGCACACGACAGGCACCTGCCGTGCTTTTGGCACGCATCTCTAGACACATATGCAGTTCGCGGGTATGCGAATGTCTCCTGATGTGTAAACGATACGCCTGAGCATCATCACCACAAACATTAACGTTCGACCCTCTAAAAACTCATCGACGGTCCCCTCGCAACGATAAATCTAAACGACTGCAACGGCTGCTGTCATTTTCGGCGCTGCTGCCGACATATTTCAAGTTCAGGGGCACAACGCACCACCATGTGTCGATGCCAACGAGAAGTACCGAACGCAATGTCATCGGACCTCCGTGCTGGATAGTGCATACGACAGGGACCTCCCCATGAACGTGCCAAGTACTTCTTTAGATTGATATAGAATGGGAAACATGTCATGATGGGACTGGCTCAAGATGCGTTCCAGGATTTCCAGAGTCTAAAGCGGCCCTCGTGTCTGCAACCACTGTGGAACATCAAGTAATCGGGGAAATCCTGGATTCCTGGAACGTGCCATCATCATGACATCTTGCCTGTCCGGTGAGAGGGCCAAGCGGCCTCACATTGTCCATGGGGGCGTGGCTGAAATGTGTTTCCGCGGTGCGGATTCGACTTCCTGTTCTTCTCGTTGCCAGCCCCACCCCGCAAAACATACTCCGCGGCCTCGCGACCATCCCCCCTGAGATCCACCCGCGACTCATCCAGGACCCGCCCACGTTGGTCTGATTCAAGGAATCGGCACTTGCGACGGGCTCCTGGTGTGAGATGTAGCAAGCCTGGCGCCTGCGGCGGGCTTCTCCACATTTGCTGTCGCGCCTCGCCAGCTGCCGACGAACCCCTCGCACCCACATTCTTATCCACAACTGCCAACCTGTTGGCAGCATAGCCGAATTGCGGTGTTCCTGTCATCGTGCCGCTTGTCATGCAACTTTCGCCCACTCGCCTACCCGCCTCCGCGATGCCCTCACCGAATCACAAGTGCAACGCGTTCAGACTTCACGCCGTCTTGATCCTGAAACAGGAGGCGGCAAGACAACACGCAATCGCCCACATCGAGGCGCAAAGGATGGATACAGGACACGGGGACAAGAGCCGGGGGAACAATACCCCCTCGTACTCCTCAAATTCCTACCCCTTTCTCGTCCCTCCTCCCTTCCGCCACCCTTGGGATAGTTGGGAACGTTCTCAAACCCTGCATGACCTCCTGAAGATATATTATCCCCCTTCCCTTCCTCTTCTAAGCCCACCTTTCTCGCTCCACAATTCAACACTACGAATACTACTCTCCCTCCCCCTGCTGAAGATGTCCACGACATGTTCCGCCCCCGCGGCGTCGCGTTTTCACGTAACTACAAGATGTCAGGCACTGGTGTTTCGTATGTGTTACAATCCGATTGTCCTCGGATGTTCAAAATGGTGTTCCAGCTGCAGCGTGGGCCTCGTTTTCGGATCAGCGCTTTGCTGCCGTCGTTCAGAATGGCGCTCTCGCCCCAGCGCGGGCCACGCTTCTGGATCCGAGTCTTGCCTCATTGTGGTCCCCGCTTCACTTTCCTTCCTCTGCCTTCCCCTGGTCCTCCTGATCTCCCGCTCCTTCCACTCCAGTTATTGCTGCTGTTCGTCTCGCCCCAGCGCGGGCCACGAGACTTTGTTTACCATTGTCGCCCCCCATCATTTCCCCGCCTTCAGCTTCCCCTAGTCCTCTTATTCTCCCAATCATTCCGCTTTCATTCCTGCTGCTGCTCCTACTAATCGTCCTCGCCCTCTGCCTCAGCAGTTCACCACAAGTGTGGCGCATTATGCCACGATGGTCTCTGCTTTCTCCTCCTAGAATGATAGACTGACCACTTCCTCACTTGGCTGGATCAATGAATCCGCCGTGGTTCTACTGGTTTTCCATTCAGCGGAAAGGTACGTATCCGAGCTTGGGAAGGGAGGGGACCAGCCAGCCGCGACGACGAACGACGACGGCGCGTCGTGCCCCGTTTCTCGATTGGGTGCGTACGCAGACATCTGCGGGATGATACAATACCAATCAGTCATGGGCGACGGCGGCGGCGACGACAGAGGAAGCAAGGGTGGAGTCCCAACAACTCCTCCCGCTCAACGACCTGCTCGCCCGCCCCCCCCCCACTTCCAGTGCACGCAGCTTCCCTTTGTTTCTCATTGCGCAAAGCACGAAGTGGTCTATCTGTGGGAGTCGCAGGCCGGCCAAGACACGCGTCCACAGATAGAAACATCTGCGCCATGGGAAAGGATGGGAGGGAGGGGTCAGATGCCAGATGAGGCGCGAGCGCAGCTAGTTTGTCCCCCCCTCTCTCCTCGATCCCTCCCCCCTCGCGTTCCGCTCATCCGTGCCTCCTCCCGCCTCTCCCTCCCGCGTGTTCGCCCCTCCTCCCCGCCATCCTCTGCCTCCGGGCTAACGGCAGGGGGGCGAAGGGCGACGACGCCTGTCCGCCGCGCTGGCAGCGAGCACAGAACTTTCAGAGAAGAGCCCATGATGCGATCCACAGAACGCTGCATAATGTGCCTCCCAAGGGAAGGGTTGGGGAGGGACTTTTTGGACGCAGCCTGGCGCTACACCAATTGTACGCCGTCAGTCCGCAAGATAAGCAAGGAGACTGCCACATTAAGACTCTGCCAATGTCTAGGCCACTGCTTGGTCGCCCTCAGGAGGTGGGGCCATATTAGCTGACCAGACATGGGGTCCCCCGCAGAAAGGAGAAGATAGGTGGAGAGTGCTGCTAATTTGGCGAGGAAAGGGAGAAGAGTGTAAGGCTGGGCTGGCGAAAGAGGACTTCGCAGTCTAAAAGAGCAAGGGAAAGGCGCTCAGAGCAGCGTAAGCCACGTGGTTTCTAGCGGCCCGTTGGCACGGCCGCAACTCGCCTCGTGTTGTCTGTTGGCAGGCCGCGACGAAGTGTCACAAGCGCCCTAAGGCAGCAGTCGTGAAGTAGAGAAAAAAGGTAGGGGAAGACCGTGACAGGATGAAAGCACAAGACGGAGAGGGGAGAGGAAACAGACGAACGAGGCGTTGCGTGAAAGCCTGATCGCTACTGAATAAACACTGGCGCCATCCGAATGTCCTAGTCAGGTACGGTTGTGACTCTGAACTACCTAGGACGGCAGAGCACTGGCTGCTTGAGCCTGTCTGCACCTAAAGACATGGCGCATGGGCGTCTGGGGAGGTGGGACCATACAGGGGCCATGCCGAGCGTGACGCTGTCATCTCCCAGAGACCTCCTGGGGGAGGTGTCCGATTGCGAAACCTACGAGCACCTATAGAGGAGAAAGGAGGAAAAATAGGAGGGGGCCGTCGTGCCGAGAAGAAAGGAGTGCCGCAACGCAAGCTAGACTGCGCCGTGCGCACCGTGGGTGGGGAGAAGGGCGATGAGACGTCCCGCGTCCACATCTGGTGAAGGCGTGAGCCAACGAGGTGGCAGACGCACTTGCACACCGTGGCAGCTGATGCGAGGAGGGGGGAACAAGATCCCCGACCGCATTCCGCATCGCCATGTCTGCCCACACCCTCGTCTCACAGCCCTCCCGTCCGCTGGCCGCCCTCCCTCACCTCCTTCTGCTGCCCCTTCCCCCTCCCCATCAAATTGGCCTCCCCTCGCATGGCATGCTGCGAATGGACCTGTCGCGGATCCTGGTGCGTTCTCGGCCGGGCGGGTGCTCCAGGATTTGCAGAAGACACCCCTTGAAGCGGAACGTGGGTGTCGCCTGCGCGAGGCACGCCCTGAGGCCACCTGCTTTGAAGCTCGGCAGCGAGGAGGAACTGGGGCCGGAGCCTGGGACAATGAGAGCTCACAGGGACCACAAGCAAGGCGATCTGCGACGGCCCGGCGGTCGAAGCCTTGGGGCTGAGCAGATCGCGGTGGAAATCAAGTGGATACCCTGTCGCAGCATCGCTGCACAGTCCCCTCGGAAAGTTCAGGCCGGACCCGAAGAACCTCAACCTGAAGATGAGGGCTTTGGAGACTGCCTTGCACCAGCTTGAGGCGCGAGTGGGCAAGCAGAGATCCGAGGACCCGGCCAAGCAGATGACAATGACCGACGAAACGTTGGAAACTCGAGCAATCAACCGTGCACTCGCAACGGGCCTAATAGGGCCCTCCCTGGGCGCTCTAGTCTCAGCCTTCCTGGCTGCGACCAAATATGTGCCAGATGTTTGAACGCATAGGGGAACCATGGCATTGCAGGAATCCTCATATCATACATGTACATATCAGTCTCCCTCCTCCTATATCCCAAATCCCTCATCCTCAGCCCCTGTTAATTATTCGCTCTCTCACCCGACGCTGCCCCCACGGCAACCACGCACCATCCCTCCACCTCCTCGGTTCGTCCGTCCTCGAGCGTAGCCATGCGCGTCGAGAGTGAAATCCCAGTGGACTGATCGACGCGATTAGTTACACAGAATCGGGATGGAAACGGGAATAGCCAGCCCGAGCAGGATATGGCTGAGGAAGCGCGGGACAGGGAACAGAGAGCAGGGCTGAAGGGAAGTGGGTAGCACCGTACACATTGCAAAATTACAGCTCCCGACAATCTCCGTTCCCTTCAGCCTTAAAACTGCAAGACTCAAGCTTCACCTCTTTGGCCAATGACCGGCCTCACTGCGCACCTTGTGCGCTGCCATAGCCTCCTCTTCTTTAACGATGCACATCGATCCGCGCCTCGTGAGATCCACCATCAAGTCCATCTTGGCACGTCGCTTAGTAAGTCCATCCACCAGCATAGCGGGATGATCCACCCACCTGATCTCGCAGCCCATCGCATTAATCGCCTGCTTGATGATCTGAATCTGGGTCGAGCACTTTCGATCTCGCCCACCTGCGGTCTCTCGCCGGAGGTAGTCGCACAGCGATTTGGCATCCACGATGCACAGCCCCTTTCGCAACATCTCCGCGTTCTTCTCCTCCAGGTTCTTGCCCGCTGGTGCTAACAGCCTGCGATGCTCGCGCCGCCTCTCCCGCTCGCCCAGCCGGAAGCCCGAGAACGCGAACTCGTCGCATAGCGTGACCACTCAGCCTAGCTCAGCGACACCAGTGTTGAGCGCTATCGTCTCCGCGTGCAGCGTCGAGCCCACCACTCGAATCATCCTTGAGTTCCTCCGCGCCAGTAGACTAGCAGGACTACGCGCTCCAGCAGCAACACCACGCAACGTCGCAAGCACAGCATAGGCTCCTTGAGACCCGCCTTCACTACTGTTGTGCAAACTGGCGTCGGTGACCGAGACCCACATCAGCTTCTCGAGTGGAATCGACCGCGCCGTGATTCCCAGCTCCGCAATGCCCTTCGCGTGCTTCGCCAGCTGCTTAATCTCCACGTCGTCGCACTTCAGCCTGCTCAGCGCCTGTTGAAGCAAACTGCAGCGTCCAGCTCCGTCGGCCCTAAGCTCTCGCGTCAGCCAGTTGAGAGACCCGAGTACAGCTCGAGCTTGCCTGCAACTCCCCGGGAGAACACTCGCCATCTCCGCTCTTGCCCTTGGCCACCTTCACCGGCGCGAGGCGCTCCTCGATGATCTTCTTCATGGACACATGGACATTGAAGTCCTCATCTTGCACGCAGTGGCGCCCGTGGAACATGGCTCCCTCCGGGCCCGCCCACGACGACTTGACCTACCCGAACCTGCGCCGCCCCCTCAGGTGCTCCATCATCGCCTGGTGATGGTTTCCTCCAACGTCGAAGATGTCGTCCACTTCCACCACCACTATGCCCTCGACATCCAGGTTGCACTGAATGCCTGGGCCTCCCACTCCTCGCTCTCCTCCGTGGTCAGCGAGACGCGCGAGCGGTTGTGCTGGCCCCCCAGCAGGAAACAGTGTGAACACCGCGGGGTCCAGCGCATTCCAGCGGCAGCCCAGGTCAACAATATCCCTCTCGAGGCCCTCCCGGAAGCGAAGTAGAGCATCACCCAGACCATGCACTCCTGAGGCCAGCTCGATAAGCTGCCCGGGCTCCATGCCTGGAAGCCAGCTCCTGGGCTGCTCTGCGTATAGCTTGGCGCTCTCCCTCGCCAGCTTGTCGGACTGCATCAAAGCCTTCCACAGGTCCCCAATGGTAGTTTTCCACTTGTTGGACGCCGCGATCTGCAAGACCATCATGAGAAAGCTCGTCGAAACTGTTGAAGCCGACCGAACCAGAGACAGGAAATCTGGATCCTGATCACCTCTTGAAGCTAGCAGCCACCCCGGCCTTTTCTAAAGGCTTCTTCCTATGCGCCATCCAGGGCGGAATGATTCGGTCTCCTAGCCCTGCCTTACTAGCGCCTCTCTCACCCTTCGACTTTCCACCAATGACAGCACGCGTGCTCCACCAGTGGACTTGACCCCGTCTCACTCAGCAATCTCTGAAGCAATCCACTCGGGCCACCCCTCCGCAAGTATCTCACGCTCGAGCACCTCATCTCCTCCGCGTTTCGTAATGAAGCACACCTCCGACCCTGCAGCATAGCCAGAAGCAACCTTGATAAATGAGATGTCCTCCTCCAACTCAGTACACCAGTCCGTGCTCAGCAGGTCCTCGTCGCCCCCATCAGGAATGATACCCCCCTTCGCTGAGATTGCCTTCTCGATGGCCGACTCGATCCTGCGTCGCGTGAGCTCTGGCCCTTCTTCTCCTCCCTCTAGCTTGCGAATCAACCCCTTACTGACCCCGACGCCTCCTAGCCCCATGCCCGGCGAGTCCGAGACCTCCTCGATACTCTTGGCAGCAGCCTGCGAAAGCCGCATGAGAAATCCCTCCTCCGACTTGGCATCCGTCTCCTCGGCCTTGGGCCTTGCGTTCCTCTCGGACGGCTCATCCTCGTTCAGCGCCGCCCTGAGCTCTTCCTCGATGGCCTTCCGCATTTCTTCGTCTTGAGCGGTCTCCCCCCTGACCACCTCGCTCGCGTCCGTCGGGCCCGGCGCGTCGGCAGGGGGCACTGCGCATGGGTCGGGTACTTCGGATCCTCCTTCTGGCTGTTGGTCTCCGCGTTCTTCAGGTTCAACTGGGCTGGCCCTGGGTTCCGGCGGCCCCAGCGGCTCCGCAGGTGCTTCGCGCGGCGGGGAAAATCCATGATCTCCGCCCCAAGCCCACTCTGGAGGGGGGCCTTCAGCAGCAACGCCCGAGAACCCATGTCGATTCCCACGCTTGCTCAGCTGCTCCCTGAGGTCATCGTAGTGAGCACTTAGTATCTCGGTACCTCTGCACTCGTCGCCGGTCGCAAGCCGCACCTGCTCCAAGCTGCGCTGCCAGAGCCCGCCCTTGTGGTTCACCCATCAGCACCACGCATGACCCAATCCACCTCTCTTCCTTGTAGTCCAGCGCCTCCTCATTGCCGCTGTCCTTGGCGATTTTCCTCCAGACTCTGACCCAATCACCCGGCTGCACCTGCGCGCGTGGGCGGGCACCGGTGGCCAGGACTCTCTTGATCGACCCGCGGCTGTCTACCTCCGTCATTGCACGATTGGCGGCGAGACGTAGACGATGAGCTCGTTGAACTTCAGCGTCGGGACCCCGCGCGCGCAGCCTCGCGCCCATGCGGCCATCCGACAGAAGACTACGAGGCATCCGCGGTAGTTGTCCCAGAACTCGTTGTACTGGAATCACCCCGGAGCGGTTCGCGAACCGATTCTTCGCCGCCTCGCACGCCAGGACTAGCGCCTCTGCTTTATTCCGAGTCTCGGGCGCCTCCAGCTCGCGCGCCTTCGCGCGGGTGGCCTTGAAGTGGCACCCTGCTCGTTCAGCCTTGGCGTTCTTCCATGGTGCTCCAGCATCGATAGTTGACGCCAAGCATCCTGCCTCCGAAGCTCTGTCCGCGAAAGTGCCCAGGAACTCCTTCCCCTCGTCCACCGCGAAGATCTCCGGAGGTCCGAACGCACGTAGCCAGCGCTGGCAAAAGCAAGTCATACATTAAAAGGAGTCTTCTTGCCCTTGGGGACATGCTGGAACATGGAGTAGCGGATTCCCCAGTCAGAAAAATTAAGGCACGGCGCGTTCTCCCGGTTCGCCACCTTGAGAACAATCAGATCGATCCCTGCCACGTGGTTCATGCGGCACGACTTGGGAACAGCCAGCTCCTACCCTCCGAGGTTTTGGCCCCGCCCTCGCCTTGCGTGCGTCGCACTCGAACATGCTCTTGGCCCAGCGTGCCAGATGAGGACGGACTCGACCCAGTCGCAACGCCCTGCAGAAGTCTACCGACGCTGGATGCGCCCACGTCTCGTGCAGCTCCCGTATCAGCTTCCTCTCCACCTCCGTCGGCTCGGTGACGTCGTCCTTCTCGAAATCTTCTAGCGGTTCCTCCTCGGGCGCCTCCGCGTCCTCAGCGCCCCCCGCGCCCCCCCCCTGGTGAACCTGTTGATCCGCCGCTTGATATTCGAGCAGCTGTCGGCGAAGTCCCCGAAGAATTGCTTTGGAGAGGACCTTCGGATACCTCTCAGCAAAGTGGGCATTGCCGTTGATGAGTACCTCGTGCACGTGGTCGCCCTTGCACCTCCTCTCGAGCTCAACTGCGATGAACGGAGAGTTGGTGATGAAGCCGGTCGGCTTCTTCCAGCTCTTTTCCCGCTGGACTCCGGAGTCCGACAACGCATTGATCAGCATGAACCACCTGAACTCCCTCGAGCTTCATGAGCGCCTGCACCTCCGGCCCCTCGTAGCTCTTCGCGGTGCACGGGTGCTCGAACAGAAAGTACTTCCCAGCAGCGTGTCGCTCTACCAACACCTTGATGGCGAAGCGAAGGTGCCGAAGACCAGAACTGAGATGCGCCCGCGCCTTCTCTGGATCCATTCTCCCGCAATTCCACTCCATGAGGGCGCAGAAGGGGCCGCGCGGCGGTGGGCCCACAGTGAGACCTGCGCCTCGCGCGCGAACGTCAGCGAGACAGTCAGCACGGTCATGGGCCCGGTCAAAATTCCACCCAAGCTTGAGATCACACGCAACGCCTTCACCCAAACCACCCTTTTCTAGCTCCTCCGAGACGCGCGGCATCGAGTGCACCTCGGCGGCCTTGATCTGCTGCTCCTTGCGGATCTCGGAAAACACCTGATGCGGCACGTCCTTGGTCTCCTCACTCAGGAACGTGAAGTTGTCCTCCCGTTCCCAGTTCACAAGGATCACCTCCTCACCCAGCTCCTCTGGCAGCTCCGCGAGTTCCTCCACGCAGTCCATGTCCTTCAGCCCCCACCAGCGCTTCCCGACCAATTAGACCCGGTCGTGCTGGAGCTACTTCGCGGTCCTGAGGGCAGCCTCAGTGGTGATCATAATGATGCCGTCGCCGCAGTTCTCCTGACTCTTCTCCAGGCCGACCTAGTCCCACTGGATGAGCTTCCCTGAAACGATGCCATTGAGGTTCGTCAGTCTCCTCCGGACCACCACCCACAGTCCTCGTACTCCATCGTCTCCTCGCCTCGCCTCCTTACCTTCTTCCGCTCCCGAGGTAATGCGTCCGGTTCTGCCTGGCTTGACGTCGCCTGTGGCGATGAGCGTGGCGGCGTCCTTCTCGACGGAGTCATCCGTGCTAGCATCGCAATGCGCTCCCCGAAGACTTCCTCCATGGACTCGTCCTTCAGTCTCATCAGCGTCTTGGCCTCGTGAGCCGCCATCAGCATGTGCGCCTTGGGCCCCTTCGCCCACCTGCCGCCGCACTGCGCACAAGTCATCGCCGCCGTCGCGCCGCCCATGCCCTTGATCTTCTCGATGGGAAGTGGGCATTCGCTTACCTTCATCATGACATGGCCGTCGGTGTCCTTCAGGGGGTAGCTCAGAACCCACTTCCAGTGCGTCCGATTCTCCGGCAGGACCTCCCACTCTTGGAAGGCGCAGCACTCGGTCCGACACCGATGGTAGTACTCGCCGAACCTCGCGTTCTTGGGGTCCGTGACCACGCACCTGCTCGCTCTGCGGAACTTGGTCGTCCCTGTCTTCGTGGTGTCTGGACACTGGCAGCACACAGCTTTCCATTCGGGGTAGTAGTTCTCGACCTCCGCGACGGTCTCCCTCAACGGTGAAGTCAAACCCGTCCTCCGTCTCGTCGAGGAGCGCCTCCGGAGCAACAGAGTCATCTCGCAGCTCTGCTCCCCCGAGCTGTCCCACCTGAAGTGCGCGCCCGAGCGTACTGGATAGAAGAACCGCAGCAGCGGCTGCACCGACGCCAGAAGCACCAGACTTGAGGCCACGCGGACCCATGCCTGCCTCGCAGGTGTTCGAGCACGGTCGAGAGACTCCCGCACTTCGTAGAGGTATGGAATGACTGGATACATAAGTTGAAGAGGCCGGAATCGCGCCTGTTTGACTCAAATGGCTGTCCGCGCAGAAGTCAGCATACTCGAATGAATGGGGCTCCCAGGGGTGCTGTCCAACCTTCTGGCCTGAACTCCACCACTGACACAGCAACATGGCCAGTATCCACCTCTCTCACAGGGACTTCCGTGGCGGCCTTTCGGAGAAGGAGTTTCAGGCTGTCGAAGTCCACCAGGGCCTTGAACTTGCGAACGGTCTTGATTGGGAGCAGCATGGGCACATTACCGTCGACAGCTGTGAGCTCCAAGAGACCATGGGATCCCCCTATGCCGGAAGGCATGATCACAACTCCTACTGCCTTATCACGTCCTCCTACTCCTTGGGCTCGGGCTGGCTTATCTAACCACTTGAACTTGAGGCCTTGCTTCGTGAGAGTCTTGCTGAGCTGCTGAAGGGCCTCTGTCCCAATGAACCCTGACTGGGCCGCAGTATCCACCAGCGCTTCGCCGTCCCCAAGAGATAGCCCGCAACAGTCTCCAGACTCCCCGCGCTCCGAAAATCGTTCGAATTCTAAAAACCCTTGCAATCGTTGAAGACACCCCAAGCTGCTGGGCCCTCCGGTTCCCACGGAAAGTGCTCCAAAGACGTGTCCCGCTCCCCGTAGACTGCCTAGACGTCGATGCATATGGGCCCGATGTGGTCCTCTTGAGGCTTCATGTGGAGGCTCGCGATGATGACGGGGCCACGAAACGTGCGAGGGGTGCGCCGAAAGGGGGGTGGAACTGCACGCGGACCCTGCCACTGGGGCCTTCGGCGGAGCACCCTACGGGGCCACGAAACGTGTGAGGGGTTCGCCGACATGGGGGTGGAACTGCATGCGGACCCTGCCACTGTGGCCTTGGGTTGAGCACCCTACGGGGCCACGAAGCGTGTGAGGGGTACGCCGAAATGGGGGTGGAGCTACATGCGGACTCTCCCATTGGGGCCTTGGGTGGAGCACCCTATGGGGCCACGAAACGTGTGAATGGTGCGCCGACATGGAGGTGGAACTGCATGCGGACCCTGCCACTGGGGCCTTCGGCGGAGCACCCTACAAGGCCACGAAACGTGTTGAGGGGTGCGCCGAAATGGAAGTGGAACTGCATGCGGACCCTGCCACTGGGGCCTTCGGCGGAGCACCCTATTGGGCCGCGAAACGTGTGAGGGGTGCGCCGAAATGGAGATGGAACTGCATGCGGACCCTGCCACTGGGGCCTTCGGCGGAGCACCCTATGGGGCCACGAAACGTGTGAGGGGTACGCCGAAATGGGAGTGGAACTGCATGCGGACCCTGCCACTGGGACCTTCGGCGGAGCACCCTGTGGCCACGAAACGTGTGAGGGTTGCGCCGAAATTGGTACGCGAGGGAGCAGAGGCAGGAAGGGGAGGAGGGAAAGGAGCGCGGGAGGTGAGTTGAGGTGAGACGCGGGGCGCTGGTCTCTTCAAAACGAGAACCCAACACCACAAGATGGTTGGGACAAAAATGATTCCCCAGGAATAAACTTTGAGGAGCAACGGAAGGAGGGGACTGGCAGATGGGGGGAACACATCGACCTGGAATCGGCGATCATCGTCGATAACTTGGCGATACGCCTCTGGTTGTGCATCCGCGCGTTTCTGGGCAGGTTGGGGCTATCAGGCCGTATCGGCGATCAATGGGCGCGTGGGGGTCGATGCATTCCCCCCTATGCCTATCCCCCCGATCGTTGCCCCTGAAGCCTCGACACCAAGCAACAAACGTTTACAGAAGCTCGCTCCATAATTACTCTAAAATATTGTGTCCCAGGACGTCGCGAGCGGCAGCGCCCCCGCAAGTTCCTATCAGCAGCGAATCTCATTTACACGGGGCCGACACACAGGAATGGACCAGGCACCTCAGGGAGAACGCCTCCGGTCCAAACTTTTCTGCTGGGGGGCAGTGCAGCGGGGATGCTGGCCTGGGTGCGAGGGCGAGGCTCCAAGGCCCCTCCCCTTGCCCCTACAGCACCGCTGACATTCGCGCCGCAGGCCCGCGCGGCCAGAGGAGACGCGCGAGGCTTTCCTCGTCACAGGCACGACGGCCATGCCCGTGAACCAGCACGTGGAAACGCTGACATCTAGAAACTAATGCCATGCTTGCAGGGGCCGGGGTCGGATCCCGCCCCTCACTCCCGCCCAATTCCGCCGCTCCTGGAGCGCTTGAGCGTGTTGGCCGCGTCCCTCACGGCCTTGACGCCCTCCTGGGGCAGCGGGCCGCGAGGCGCCGCGGCACCACCTGGGGATCCCAACCTGCCACTCACTCAACTCGTCGGGACCTACGAGCCCAGATGATCAAGGTATATCTCGTAGACTTGGGGGCATGTCTCAAGCACTGTGGACTTGCTGCGAATACCATTGCCGGATGAGTGGCGCACCAAGGTTCTTCAGATTCGAGCGTGCGTTACTCCGCGAGGGGCTCCACCTCGAACAAGACGCTGAAACGACTTCGGGAATGGCTCCGGAGACGGAGCATTCCACGGCGCACCCCTACATTTATTTCTCGAACCCCGTCCCACAAATGATCGACATGCATGAAGAAAGAGAACTGAAACAAAGAGGGATAGAGAGAGAGAGGCAAAGAGAGAGAAAGAGAGAGGGCCGGACGCGCAGCCTGCACCCGAATCTCTTTTATACGATCGCAGACTTGGGCGTCGAGCGTCTCGAAAGCTCGAGGGCTGGGGTCGCTCAAGGCCGTCGGGGACCACCCGTAAGTGATCGTGGCCAATCCCTGGTATCCCCGCGGTGCAAGTGGACCCACTTGCTTTACCACCTAGTACA
>CAUYUJ010020337.1:92500-304038 GCA_963575745.1 Prorocentrum cordatum
TCGCGGCCGTCGCGCACCTGGCTGGCGTCTGCACTGGTTCCCAGCGGTTGTCGATGGCGGCCCCTGCCTATGCTGAGACTGGGGTGCTACGTCTCCCCCTCCCAGACCCGACTGGCAGCCAACCCGGTCCCATGAGAGCACTCATGACAACGCCCCCCATCACCATCCTTGTCAAAGACAAATATAACATACACTTTGCCTCCAAATTGGAGCATGCGCGTGCGCCCCCCGACCACTTCGCAGTGGTTGTTGTCCAGGACGGCAGGGGAGCTGGCACATTGCTTGCTGCGCGCAGGCTAACATCCACCCACCATCCCTTGCAAACATACATATTGTCACAATCAGGATTATGCGCGGACGCCCGCGATCACTTTGGATTGGTGTTTGATAAAGGCGGCGTTGGGGGCAGCAAAGCGCCTGGTGTGTGCAATGCCAACACGCCCCCAACCATTCCTTGCAACCGAAAACAATACAACACTTTGCACCAGCATCTGGATCATGCACGGACCCCTCGCGCTCACATTGCTTTGGGTTTTGAAGCGGATGGCGGGGGGGCCGCAGACTGCCTGCTGTGTTCAGGCCCACCGTCCCCTTCGACAGAAGCAGCACACAGGCCCATCTTGCCAGGCACGGCGGGGAAGGGCTGCGGCATACTGCCTGCTGGGTGCCAGGCCCACCATCCCTGTCAAGCAATGTGCAAAACGATCGTCGGCATACACCCGCAAACAACAAACCCGCCGTCGTTTTGCGTTGATGTTTAATAAGGGGCAGTGGAAGGGTGGATATGTTGCCCAATGTGACGTACCTGGTGCGCGTGACACAACTGACAATAATGCGGCGCACCTCGCGGGCTTCGCGCACCTGGCTGGCGTCTGCAGGGGTTCCCGATGGTCGTCAGTGGCGGCCCCTGTCCATGCTGACACTAGGGCGGTGCGGATGTGTTGGGAGGGAGGGTGGGAATGAGCGAGATGGCTTGTTGCTTGTGGGTAGCTTGACCGCAACCGATTGGAGCGTCTACGAAGGCATCGACTAAAGGCAGCAATCATGGATTTCCTGATTGGGCTTCCTGGCTGGGATGCTCATTGGGGGCCCGTCCTTCTTTGATCGAACTTCTCCAAAGAGGCTCGAAGGTGACCCGAAAAGCTCCTAAGAGTGCCCCAGCAGGGCCCCAAGAGGCGCCAGGGAGGACACAAGGCCCCAAAGGTCACCAAGAGGCTCCCAAGAAACCCCAAGAAGCCCCAAGAGGCCCCCCCGAAGTACCCAATACGCTCCAAGAGGCCCCCGGGACCGGCAAGAGGCCTCCAAGACGTTCCAAGAGGACTCTAAGAAACCCTCAAGAGACATCCGAAGAGACTCCGAGAGGCATCCAAGAGGCCTCTAGCCTTTCTGCTCGCCCTCCTCTTCATCCACCTATCCCTCCTCCTCCCTCCTTTCCCCTCGGACTCCCCCTCCCCCTCCTCCTCCGATTCCTCCTACATCCTCCCCCTTGCTTCCACAGCCCTTTATTCCACTTTCCTCCACATCCCTGATCAGGGCCACTCGCCTTGGCATTGTTTCTGGATGATGGGTTGGTGGGGTTACGCGAAACGTGTAGAATTCGCCGGCCCAACCAGCCAGAAGCGTGTTACAATCTCCGGTAAGAATTCAAAACTGCTTCTATTGTTCGCGCGCGCGAGTGGCGGCCCCTGGGGGTCTGCGGACTAAAAGCGCCCCTTCAAAATCCTGGCAAGGTCACGGCAAGGTTGGATCCGAGATGCCGAAACTCTTGGGAGCGGCCTCGGGGCCAGGGGTCCCAAAAAAGCAAAAAACATTGCTTATGCTCAGGTTTCCGGACGATGTGGGCGGTACTGCCTCTTCAAGCTGCCGACCGCCCTGGACGGCCCAACAGGCCCTAATATTCCAAAACGGCACAACAAACATCCAAGAGGGCCCCAAGATGGCCCAAGATGGTCCTAACCAAAGAGGCCTCCACAACGGCCCAAGGATGTCCCAAAGAGGGGGCCCAGAGGAGAAACCCGAACAGACATTTCGAGCTCTCGGCCCAACGAGCCGCCCAGGACGCTCTCAGAGCCCCCCAAGAGGCCCCTTACGTCTCGAAGCTCTGCTGGAGCTCTCTTAAGCCATCTTGGCGCCCTCTGGGGCAGTCTGCCGGCTCTCTTCGACAGGGTGCGAGCTTTATCTCTAAAGATCTCCTCGAGGGCAATCCTGCCTGCCGTACCGTTCGTTCCCCACAAGTACGAGCACACCACCGTGCAGCCAACGGGATGCGAAATGGGCCGGCGGAGTGAGCGAAGCGATTAAGTATCAACAGCGATCCTAACACAAATCCATGCATCAATCAATCAGGCGTTCAATGTGGCTTCAACACTCCTGATCGTCGCCAACCAGCACCACACTCATTACTCCGCTCGAGCCCAACCGCGCGCAGGGGTGAAAAGCCGCTCGGCTAGATTCTGTCCTGACCTCCCCCCCCCCGGGAGCCTCGTACGCACATGGTCCGCGCGCGCCCGCCAGAGCCCAGCGACGTGGTCCTGGGAAGCGATCCACTTGGGCGAGCGGACATTTTTTTCGAGGTCGGGGTGGGGTCGCGGCCCCTACTCCACACCCCTCCCGTTCTCCCTCCTCTTCCTCCCGTCCCTCCTCCAAAGCTACCAACTCCACCCCATCACCGCCCCCCGCAGCTCTACCCCTCACCCCGCAGACTTGCGTGCACCCCCCTCTCCCCCCCCCCCCTCGCCGAAGCTATGAGCCCGTGCCCCCGAGGCCACGGTCCATCGCAAAACCTACAGACCCGCGCTCCCGAGCTTCCCAAACGACCGAAGCAGACAACCAAGGCCGCAAGGATGGCCAGTGATGCCTCCAAGACGGCCCAAGATGGGCCCAAGGCGGCCCAAGATCGCCTCAAGGCGGCGCAAAGGCCTCCAAGACGGCCCAAGAGGGCCACAAGAGAACCCCCAAAAGGGCTCGCAGATTTCAAAACCATCGGCTTCTGCAGAGACGTTTAAAGAAGTGGACGTCACCAGCCGTTCGGGCGTCCTGCATATCCAATCGGTCGGAGAGGCCCCGAGACGGCCCAAGAGGGACCCAAAATAGCTCACTCATCCTCCAAGACGGCCTCAAGACAACTCAACATGGCTCGTGGACGGCCCGGGACGGCCCCAAGAGAGCCCTGATGTGGCCTAGGGCCTCCGAGACCCAAAACAGCCTTAGAGCCCCCCGATACCCCAACAAAGCCCCACGACGACGGCCAAAGAGACCCCTCAGCTGGCCAGAGGGCCGCGGAACGGCCGAAATGAGAGCCCCGAGAAACTCCCAAGGCGTCCCCGAAAGAGCCCAAAGACAGCCCCACGACGCCCATGCGAGCATCATGGGAGCTTCTCAATATAACACGAATGAGCGCATCACATGTGGCGGCCTTCAGTGCTAAACCCGACGGGCTGAGCTGGCACTGTGGCAAGGCTGGCGGGAAGCACCTCGGCCTGGGCAACGGCGACCTCTGCCCCGGCCAAGCCGGGCCAACAACGAGCAGGTCGCCAGCCAAATAAGGCTCAGGATGATGGCATCCGACGGCGAGGCGGCCCCCCCCCCGCTCTCGGAACACTGCACGCTCCGCGGCAAAATCTTGGGGGAGCGCCGCAAGGGGAGGAGCCGAGCCAGGCTCGCGCCAAGGGTGGAAGGGCCAGGCCCTCCGCCGCCGCTGCGCGAGGCCCACGCGGCAGGCGCTGGTCTGCGCGACGCGAGGGTCGCCCAGCCATTGCGCCGCACGCAAACGCGAATTTGTTGCGTTTGCAGCCCCTGCTCGGTAGCGGACCTGCCGTTGTCCTGCGAGGGCAGGGGTCACTGCTCCGCGAGAGGAGAGGTGCGGGTGGGTGGGGCAATTGAATCACGCGTTTGCGCGCGCGTGCCGCGCAGTCGAACCGCGGGAGGGGGCCGGGGTCTCCGCGTGCTCTTGCCCGCGCAAGCGCCGATCGCGCGCGGCGCCCCCCGCCCCGCCGTCACCTCCCTATGCCCTGGACCAACCCAGCCCAAAGCCGGCGCAGAAGCGACCGGCGGCGAAGCGGGCCCCCCCCCGCTCTCGAA
Source organism: Prorocentrum cordatum (assembly GCA_963575745.1). Taxonomy (NCBI): domain Eukaryota; class Dinophyceae; order Prorocentrales; family Prorocentraceae; genus Prorocentrum; species Prorocentrum cordatum. The sequence goes on from CAUYUJ010020337.1 coordinate 96,581, forward strand.
ACGCTGCACGATTCGCGGCAAAAGCTTGGGGAGTGCCGCAAGGGGAGAAGCCGAGCCAAGATCGCGCCAAGGGGGGAGGGGCCAAGCCCTCCGCCACAGGGGGCGTGACCGGGCCCCACCCCACTCGGCGCGTTCCGGCCCGCGACCTCCCCTGCTCTTGATCCCCTCATCGATGGCTTGCCGGGGGGCTGCGTCACCCGCTCCGCTCTTGCGCCGACCCTTCCCCCCTGGCCCGCGGGTCCAGTCGGGGGGGGGGCGAACGGGGGGGCCGAACAAGGCTAATTGGCCTGCCGCTGGCTTTATGACCCGAGGTTCCGACGAGCGCGTTCCCTCTTGCCGATCGCAAGCCCGGTCCGGCGGCTCAAGGCCCCCGGGCTCCACTGATGGGATGTCGCGACCTTGGCGCCCATCTGGAGCGACGTCCCATGAGCTGAGACTTGCGAGGGGCCACCACTGTCGGCTCCTCAGCGCTCACCCTTCTGCGTAGTTGCCTCCGACGAGCTGCGTCTCCGGTTTTCCCCGCCCTGGACCGAGCGCCTTCGGGCCCGCAAAGCGCGGCGACACTGCGGCCCCGGGCGCGGCCTGAAAAGGGGGAGGGGCGCCGGAGGAAGCCGCGGGGCCACTGGCCTCGCGTCGGGACATGATTTGCGGCGTGCACTGCGCCCCCTCCGCCCACTTGAAAGAGCTACCACCAGAGAGCGGGGCGCGCGCCGCATCGTCCGCGAGGGCCCGCGGCGCCCAGACCAGGGGGGGGGCGGTGAGGATCCCGCTGTCAAGCCGCGTCGGCCTTGACCTTGCCCGACGCCGCCTGCGGCAGGTCTGGGTCGGCGCGGCTTGAAGTGCGAGCAAATTGGCGGGGGGCGCCGAGTTTTGATGGGCGACCGCTTAGCTAGCGCGTGATGTTCGTTCAACTGGGGGCTCCGTCCAGAACGCGCGCTCTCGCCACCAAGGCTGGAAATATTACCCGGAAACCAAAGCGCGCGGGCCCGGGGGCCGCGCGGGCGGCGGAAGCCTGCGGTCGAGGCCGACGCGCGGGGAACCGGCGGGCGCACTGGCCCTCCACCGGTTGACTCTCGATTGCCACCCCCCAACCCCCTCGCGCATCTGCCCGCCGTCGCCCAGAAACCTTCAGCGCCTGCAGTGCGCCCAGGGGGGGCCCAGGGAAGACCGAGCAGACGCGGCGGTCTCGTCGGGGCGGCTCTGCGCCGACTTCCCGGGGGGAGGGGGGGGGGCGTTCGACTGCGATTGATGCCGTTCGTACGGATGGGTTCTTAGACTCCCGCCTCTCGGCCGCGCGCAGCTTCCGCGGCGCGACGCGGGGCGGGGGCGGCGCCGGCGGCCGGCCGCTCTGCCCAGCGCGCCGGCAGGGGCCGGCGGCGGCTCCAGCGGCGTCGAACCCAAGATTGCTCCGCGAAGCGGCCAGGCGCCGCCCCTCGGCGCCGGCGATGGCCATTTGGTTCTACGACCACGCGCCGCCCCTCGGCGCCGGCGATGGCCACCTCGTAGAACCAAATGGCCACGCGGCAGTCCCCAAGGTGCGTGGCGCGCGGCGCAGGCGCGCACGGCCACCACTGCGCGGCTGCCGCGCCGCGGCCGCCAAGCCCTCTGAGCTGCGCCGTCGCGGCGCACCTCGCGGCGCCGGTCGGCGTGCGCGGCCGCGCCGCCGCGCGGAGGACGGCGGACGCGGCGCCGCAGCCGCCGGCGCGCGGCCGGGCGGCAAAGCAGAGCAGCCGCAGCAGGTCAGCGCGGAAGGGCTGGCCGCTGCAGCTGCGCCGGCCCGCCTGGTGCGGATCTAGCCCAGAGCAATATGCTTGTCGTCCGCGTCGAAAGAGATGGCGCCGATGAGCGCGGCGAGGGTCTCCGCGTCCACCGCCTCCAGGCGCAGCGCGGTGCGCGCGCGATGGCGCCGGTCATTGCGCGCCCACTCCATCTGCGAGGCTGCGACCGCCGTGGCCCGCGCATCGGCGCCCATGTGGAAGGGCGCGGGGAAGCGAGGCGCGGCCGCCTGGAGGTGGTAGCGCTGCGCGAGGTCTGCGGTTTCGGCCTGCTTGTCTGGCTCGTCGGGCCTGGAGAAGGAATCGGCGGGGTCGCTCTCGGACGCGACCCACTCGATCCAGACCTCGGTGCCGAGGACGCCCAGTAGGAGCCAGATTCCGCCGACGATGGCCACGATTGCGCCGCGGCGGATGTTCTCAGGGGCGGGAGTACTGCCTTCGAAAAAAACCAATCTGGCGCCGCGCACGACCTCTGGACACGGCAGCAGCAGGACGAGGACGGCGAGCTGCTCGGATTGGATGTTCCGGTGCTTCGTGCCGACCTTCAGCAGTTCCGCGCACAAGTCCGGCGGTATGTGCGCCGAGAAGCAATGGCCGCCACTCCTGGGGGATAGCAGCATGCCCCCGACGGCGCCAGTCCTTGCCTCCATGTCTCAAAATCCGCCGACTCAGCCGACGACGACGGGCCGGTCGGTGCCGTGGACGCGCGCTGATGGTACAACGGGCACGACAGCAGAGATTTCCACCACGAGAGCGCGTGGGCGACGCGGTCGTGCCAGCGGCCAACGTGCGCGGATACCGGCGAGGCGCACGCGCGGCCCACGCGGCCGAACATCGCCGAAGTAGCGAAGCGAAGCCCAATTGCAAACCCAGCCTGGACGCGTCGCGCTAGCTGAGCCGTGAGAGGGGGCTGGGGTCTCCGCGCGCTCACGCCTGCGGAAGCGCCGATCGCGCGCGGTGCCCCCCGCCCCGCCGTCAGCCCCCTGTGCCCTGGCCCAACCCAGCCCAAAGCCGGGGCAGAAGCGATTGGATTTGCTGACGGGCGTCGAAGGCAAACAGGGCCAAGACGGCAGAAGAAAAGCCAGGGGGAACGGACACACGGGCACACGGACACGGCGCCTAATTACTCGTCCCTGTAAACGGCCCCGCGAAAGGCTACACGGTGGCGCCTCGGCGCCGGAGGAGAGATTGAAACTTCATAGACCTTGGGAAAATGCGGACAAAAACAGCCAGCCGACTGACTCACTCGCCCGGCCCACGCCTGCCCCAAAAAGGGATAGGGGAAGGGAAACAGGAAGAAGTAGGGGGAGAAAAAAGAGAGAGAGAGAGAGAGAGCGAGCGAACGAGCGAGCCCCAATCCTGCTCTGCAGCGCGGAAGGCTGCGACCAGCAGGGGGGGCTGTGGGGCTGTAGCCCATGCAAGGGGGAGGGGAAGGGGGAGGGGAAGGGGGAGAGAGACTGGGGAGAGAGATAGGGAGAGAGAGAGAGAGAGAGAGAAATTACAAAAAACAAACAACAACAAAAAAAGATAACATAAAAAAACGAGAACGCACCAACCAGGAATCTGGCCCGCTTGCGCACGGCGCCGGGGTGCCTCAGCTGAAAACGACGGGTATGTCGAGCCACCGCTTGCGCGGGCCCGCTTGCCGTCGTTTGGTGGGGCTCGGACGGCGCCCACTGCAAAGCCCTGTATGCCCTCTGTAACCGCCTGCATGCCGAAACACGATGTGATGTAACCGAACTTGCACTAAAACGTTGCCCATGATACTCTGCATTGCGGCTTGCCCTCCGCACTAATACCGTCCAGACCTCCAAATCAATGTATGTCTCATACGTGCTTCCGTGTCTAGTCTATATTCATGACTTGCGCTTGTCGTGGTGCTGAATGAACTATGGGAAGGATAGTTTGCCGTGCTCCTTCACCCTGGCATTCCGATGCTCATACGCAACATTCGTCATTGAGCGCGCTGGGCCACGTTTTCCATGAAGGTGTAGTAGACATCCGCGTCACGCACCCACGCAGTATTGCTTAAGGAACCGTGCTGTGAGACGCAAGTTGGTGAAGGAATGCTGACTCGTGAGCTCTGCCTTGCGCATGCCATCCACAATGAGTGGTCGATATCGGTCTCGTGTGCGCAGTCGGGGGATATCTGGCGGCCGAACGATTTACAAGCGCGCGTGGAGGGGATGATCGCGATGCTCATATCCCCAACCCTCGCGGGACTTGGTTTCGGCCTCCCCGCACATGCGATAGGGCTGCTCAAGATATTGGTCTTGTCTGGGCGGGGCTCCAAGCCTCTCTCAGAGCGGCTGAGGAGGGAGAGGAGAAAGAAACAAGGCGGATGGGAGACGAGGAGGAAACGAACGAGAAAAGGCTGGAGGCTCCAGGCTAGGCAACTCTGGACAAAAAAGCGTAGCCAGGAGGGCAGAATAACGTGACATATCCAGGCGGGAATTAGGAAGAGGGACAGGGGCAAGCAGGGGGGCATCGTGGATGAGGACGGGGATGCGGAGGAGGGGAAGGGAGATGGGAAGGGGGGGGAATCGCAACAATGACAGGGAAATAATAAGAAGAAGGCTATCGCCGAGCTCTGGGTGCGCCGGTCCGCTCAATTCCGCCAGCGAGGCCCTCTCACTGCTGCTGTCGGTCGTACTCCTGGTCCTCCTCCTCTTCCTGGTCCTCCTCCTCCTCCTCCTCTTCCTCCCTTCTCAGCCTCTCTCCTCGTCCGCCTGCCCCCTCGTCCTGCACCCTCGCTCTGCTCCTGCGTCTGCTACATATGATGGTCTTGCTTCTGCTACAGCTGATCCCCCTCCGCATCTCCGCCCTCCTCGCCCTCGTTTTCTCAATACCCTTTCCGTCTCTTACTGATCCTCATCTTTCTCCCATAATCATTTCCCGCATCTCTAGCGACAGCCAGCACTGAACGTCGCGACGATCAACAATCGGCGGATGTGGTAATGGTGGTTCTCACTGCGTCCCGAGCATAGCAACACGCACCACGACCACGACGACGCCGACAACGACGACGAAGAAGACGAAGGCGCAGACGATCCGCACCGAAGCACGGATTAAGGACAGGGCCCACCCTGTAGGTTCGGATAAACTGCACATCGTCAAGCGGTGCTGCAGCCTCCCCTGAGTACAGCCCCCCCCAGAACATCAGACAGACAAGTCGGGTCTGCACTCTCATTCCTTGCTGGACTCTGGGCGCGTTTTGGCTCTGTCTCTGTCGCCGCCACCCCCTCGTCAGGGCCACCGACTCAAAGGACGGCGACAGCGACAGTGGCGGTGGCCGACGCGTCCTAGAGCTAATCAGCTCTCAGGACCGCGGCTCAGAGAGCTGGAAAGACAGACAGACGGACGGACGGACGGACGGACGGACGGACAGCCAGGCGGCAAGCAATGCCTGGCGCGACACGTGGGTGGTCACTGCATAAGGGAAAGGGGCCCTGAGAAGAGCAACACGCACCACGACCGCGACGACGCCGACAACCACGAAGAAGACGAGGCGCAGACGATCCGCACCGAAGCACGGAGTAGGGAAAGGGCCCACCCTGCAGGTTCGGATAAACAGCACATCGTTGAGCGGTGCTTCAGCCTGTCCCGAGCAGACTTTTACGTCGCAGCGTGGCAGAGGCGATCCGAACGCGCGCTCGAGCGGTACGGGCAACGGAGAGACCTCCCCTGAGCATAGGTCGCCCCAGAACATTAGCCAGACAAGTCGGGTTTGCACCCCCATGCCTTGCTGAACTCTGGACGCGTCTCGGCATTGCCACTGCCGCCGCCACCCCCTCGTCAGGGTCACCGACTCGGGTGATGTAAGCGAGAGGGTGCCAGAGGCGTGTCTGGCGAACGCTTCTGCGCAATCTCTGCCAGTCTGCAACTTCTTCAGATAGGAGGGCGACGAGCAGCGACGAGGGAGATGGACGAGGAGGAGCATACATAATGACGTGGAAGACAGGAGGAGAGTGAAGAGGGAGGGGAGGACAGGCCAAGTGGCCTCCTGAAGGATTGCCCGCCACAGTGAGGCTTCGGCGGATCCCTCCTGAGCGCCATAGCCCTGGCCAGCCTTCGGGACCGGGGATGCTGACACACTGACACGGGTCAGCCAGGACACCTGGGATGGACACTCTGCGGCCCCCATGCTCGGGTCAGCGGAGGGAGGGTGAGGGCGGTCGGCTCCGCTTGAACCTGGGGATCAGACGGGCACTGTATGCCCCCTCGCTGGGGCTCAGCCCAACCCCGCTCAACAGCGCCCCGGGGGAGAGACGGGCCCGCCTGGAGAGCCCAGACTCGCGTCGAGAAGTCGGATCGGCGATCGAAATGCATCGGATCGGCGGCAAGGCATTCCGCAACCGAGCTGGGAGAAGTCGAATCGGCAGAAATCTGCAGGCCAGTAGGCCTCCCTAAAGGAATCGGGATCAAGATCGGAATCCGAAGTCGAATCGAATCGGAATCGGACGCCATCGACATCGACATCGAATCGGAGGAATCGAAATGAGGCAAGCCCTCCCCCCGGGGAAGGCGGCGGGGCGGCGGCGGCGGCCCGGGCGGCGCGGCGCTCCGCAGCGCGAGGAGGACCTCCGCCTGAGGCGCAGCAAGGAGGAGCGCCGCCCACGGAGGAGAGGGGAGGCCCCGAGATCCGAGGTCGTGGAGGCATGGGGACGTCGCGGTAAGAGACCGAACCTGGCTGATATGCCAGTTCGGTTTGGTGGTAGGGCGGGGTGGGTGGGTAGGCCAAGCTCTGTTATCATGCTGTCAGTAGCCCTTGTGGATCAGAGGAGAGGTGGCAGGCACAAACCCCCAGCGTCAGCTCTGTAGGCTGGCCCTCTGCACCAAGAATTTGTCAAACATCGTAAAGACAACGACTCCTGACAGCCCATCTTGTGGAGACGTCGTCCGCGGAGGGGAGGGAAGAAGCCCCGAGATCGACGGCGCCCCCATGCCTCCACGGCGTCGGATCTCCCGGGGCCCCCATGTTTCCACTCCTGGTCTTCCACGACGGTCGTGGAAGACCAAGAGTGGAGCTCAGCTCGGCTCTTCAAACCGGCCCAAACCATCAGGGTCGTTGACGCCCGAAGAGGGGCCCAAAGACCAGTCGCGCTTCTGTTCGCGACGCGCAGATGTCAGCGGTAGAGGGAGAGAGAGAGAGAGAAACAAAAGAGAGAGAGAGAGAGAGGGAATATAGAGAGAGAGAGAGAGAACAACGAAGAAAACGCAAGTCCACCGAAGAACGGTGGACCTTGAGGGCGCGGGGGGCTGCAGGGCCCTCACGGCAGGGCCCTCACGGCGCTGGCCGGAGGAGCAAGCGAGCAGGGAGAGAAGGGAGGAGGGAGGGAGGACCAGCCAGGTGCGCTCGAGACATTATCTAACTGCTGCCCCTCACAACCATCACGTCCCACTGAATGAGGAAGGAGGAGGATCAGCAGAAGGATGAGTATGAGCACCACTACCATGGGTTCGACGTATCATGCCACTCAACCCCGCGCAGGCTTCAATCAACTGTGTGGACGTGCTGCACTTGGCGGAGGAATAATCGAATAATCAGTTGGCACGTTGCCTTGATCGGCCTTCACTACTTCAGTCTGCTGGTATACGCAGTTGTGAGATCCATTGTCCCTCGAGGACAATTATCTAACGTTGTGGTGGTGGCCTGGATCATACTTTCACGCGCGGGGTCAAACATGGGATATTGCACAAGGAGCCCGAGCTCCAGGCAGAGGACAGGGCAGCGAGGCACGACAGCTCGAGGATGAAAAACGATATGGGTGAGGCGTGAGCACGGGCGACGCGGCTTGGGCAATCGCATCCGAAAGCGCACTTCGCGAGAAGCTCTGCAACATGCATTCTGCCCGTGGTCGCCCAGCTCGAAGATGTCCTCTTGAGGTAGAGCCAGCACTTCGCTGGGGGTGTCCTGATAAAGATTTCTCGCACCAGGTTCCATCGCTGCTGACAGCGCAATCAAACCACGAACGCAGGCTCCCAATTAGGAGCGCATGTGATCAGCGCAAGCTTGAATGGTGATCGCGCGCTGACAGGCTCCCTGCATTCTGGGCCGACACTTCAGACCTACGGCCTCATGCGCGACGGCGCGGGCAGGGCCGTAGGCGAGCCGAAGCTGGGAGACCGAGAAAGGACGATTCGACGCAGTCGCGGCACCAACTTCTTCATTAAAGTACTGCACACCTGCCACCTGCCTGCTCACGCTGCATGCAAGTGTGCACACCAGAGCCCTTGGACAAGACCGGTGAAACCTAGGAGGCAATGAGCAGGCTCGTTGAGACGACTGAACAGCGAGTCTAAGAGGCCATCGAACACGATACATGCACAACTCCAAGAGCAGGCATGAGTAGCCGTAAAGAGGAGGATCAGCGAAGGCGAGGCCGACCAGGTGGAGAGGGGAAAGAGTTCAGCACGGGCAGGAAAGTCAAGGCGGGAGATGCAAAGATTTACGGGGCGCCAACAGCTCGCAATCCCCGAGATATGTACGGATGGGGTAGAGCTGGGACACCTAGGACCTAGGAGAGGCGTGTGAACACAACTGAATTATATACATAATCAGGGAACGACATCGGCCGATGACTGTAGCTCGCCCGACCCAACTGGATACAACGAGCGCTACACTTAGGGGCAGAAACACACCGTCATCACGCGTCACACTCGGGCCCTGCCGCGCTCTCTGGTACTTCGCCAGGCTGGAAATACGAAAAGGTAAAGGGAGGCCGAGCTATGCACCCAGAGCTGGAGCTCCGCGAGGGAAGGTAGCGCAGGGCATTCAAGCGTAACGCGACAAAACATGGCAGGCGAACAACATGTTGCTTCAAGACTCGACCAAAGGCAGGATTCCGCAAGACCACGCCGATGCCATATGCGTAGGCTCCATGATGCCCAAGCTGGCGGTCGGGGAGGTTGCGCGAGAGGAATTGGAGAAAGGGGCGCAGCCCCAGAGCCCGCCGCGTGCCGCTCAGAGGGGCAACGCTGCTCCGCGCCAGGCAGGACGGGGGGGACAGTCTCGCGACTGTGACTGCCTCCCAACATGATCTGGCCCGAGATGCGTGAGAACAGAACCGCGAAAGCGTGTCTATATGCAAACTACTTCGCTGAAGAACCTTCGTCAAACACCAGCGGTTGACGCCCGGAGTAACACATGCTACGTCGCGATGCCCAGGAGCATGGGCGGTTTGAGGGGAACACAGGATCAAGTGGCGCGACCCCTGGCTTCTACAGACATGCTCACGACATGCTTCGCAACGAGTTCTGGACCAACATGAAGCTCTGCTGGGAGATCGCTACGCGGCTTAGCTGCTGTTTCGAGCCCCCGTTTGTTGGCAGACCTGAATATCGTCCCTTTTTCTCTGAGCATGAGGCGGGACCAACAATCAAATGATGCACCTCTGACTGCCCGACGCAAGGAAAAGACAAGGGCAAACACATAATGGAAACTGGTCAAGCTTGGGTAGCCTAACTTCGCGCATCGCGCCACGCGATGCACGATTGTCTTCGCACCCTCGCGCCGCCCTATTGGAGAAAGGCAGCCGCCCTGGCCCCGACTTGCAGCGACGCGGGGAGCGCGACTATACTCGCGCCCTCGCGGGCGACCTAGGATCACGGGTGAGAGTGAGCACCTGCTGCTTTACATCCCCGGCTGGCCAATCCAGGGCGCGCCAGGCCGCGGGGCCTGATACGTGGGGTCTCCGTTGTGCCTCGCCTTGCTGTCCATGACCTCTGCCTGCGGGAACCGCGGAACGCCAGGAAGCTCTGGAGGCGGAAGGGCGGAGGCAGGCAGGCGGAGAGGCAGGCGAGGGAGGGGGGAAGGACAAGCTAGGTGCGCTCGCGTCATATCTGACGTCCTACCCCTCCCTCCCATCCCTTACCATGGCGCTGATATTCTCTATCCGCGGACGCGTGTCGTAGCGGACCTGTGGCTCCGCGCGCGCGTGCGTAGTGGGTGGTGGTGCGCGTGCGTGCGTGCGTGCGTGTGTGCGTGGTTGTGGTGGTGGTGGTGGTGGTGGTGGTGGTGGTGGTGGTGGGTGGTGGTGGTGGTGCTGGTGGTGGTTGTGTGGTGGTGGTGGTGGTGGTGGTGGTGGTGGTGGTGGTGGTGGTGGTGGTGGTGGTGGTGGTGGTGGTGGTGGTGCGGCGCGGTGGTGGCGGGCGGATGGGCGCGCGAGAAAGAGGCCCGCGCTGGGGCGAGAACGCCATCCTGAACGACGGAGGCCAAACACCGATCCGAAAATGAGGCCCACGCTGCAGCGGGAGCACGATTCGGAACGATTCGGGAGCAGAAATGAGGCCGGCGCCTCAGCGAGAGCAGCATTTTGAAAAAAACGCAGGCGAAAACCCGTTTCCGGGGAATCCTGTGTAAAAAACAATACGCGGGGGGGGGGGGTCGGCCATCTTCGGGACGCCATCAGGGGAAGTGGGAGAGTATTTTCATATTGTGCAATTGTACAAGGTCGGGCAAATGGTGTGGTCTGGATTCTGGTTTCTGCGACAATCTGATTCCATTGAGGATACTGGTTGCAGCACTGGTTGCACAGTGGAACGCCCTCCCAACCAGCGCAAGCAGATTCACATACCAACCACGCCTACAACGTTGTATCGCGCCACGGCGTTAAGGGTCGCACCGATGGCCCGATGTTGGAGGGAGGGAGCCGTTGCAACGGTAGCCAACGGCCATCCTTAGACGCATTCCACCCCTCAAAAAAGTCACAAACACTGAAGTGTTAAACAATACAAATGGCACCGCTGCGTGTCACCCCGTGCGGGGCGCACCTACCAGTCATGAAAAAACACAGCATGGTATACGGCATTATGCTCATAGCATGGGGTGGCGTAGCGTATCGCGGCCCCTGAACACAATGACCTGATCTAAGGGGGCACAACACATAAACGCCTTGCAAATGCCCCCCCATAAACTGAACGCGCCACACGTGGGCCGCTGGCATGGAACACCCCGACACAGGGCAGCCGCCGTGCTTTCGCGACATCGTGACACACGACACTGCGGCAATGCAACGAAGTGGCACGTGAAGTTCAAACTTGTTATTGTTTGCCCCTGGCATATCTCGCGCTCATCGCGCAACTGCTGCACGGCTGCGCATGAGTCCCACAAGCCCTTTAGGGCGTAGGTGGTTTAAGGTGTTTCCTCTACCACCCCCTTTCTTCCTCTTCGGGGAGGGGTTTACCCCTGCTCCTACCCCCATCCACTGGACCTGGACGGGGCGTTTCGCGAGCGGTTGGAGCGTCCAAACAGGCCTCGGCGAGGAAGCCAAGATCATTGATTTTACTGGGGAGGGTTGGCCCCATTTTGGCCTCTTGGGGGGAGGGCCTAATTGAAGATCCTCTCTTGTTTGGTCGATCTCCTCCGAGATGGCCCCACGAGCGCTCCAAGGCGCCCAGGGGTGCCCCGAAAGGCCCCAAGAGGTGGCCAGGAGGCTCCAAGAGGCCCCAAAGAGGCTCCCAGGATGCCCCCAAGAGGCTCCCAAGAGACCCCCAAGAGGCCCCCCAGAGGCACCCCCAAGACGCTCCAAGAGGCCTCTGCGATAATGCGAAAATCATTGAGTTGACTAAGGTGCAGGCCACATTTTGGCCTCCTGGGGGGGGCACTGCTTAAGATGACTCCAAGAGCGCCTGGGAGAGCCCAAGATGACCTCCAAGATGGCTCAAGATATCCCAAGATGCCTCAAGATGGCTCCCACGATGCTCCAAGAGGCCCCAAGACCGCTCCAAGACGGCTCCAAGTAGCCAAAGAGCTTCCCCAGGAGGCCCCGAAGAGGCGAAAATCCTTCCCAAACCTTAAGAGAATCAATGTTTTTGGCTTTCTCGCCTTTCGCTTCCGATGGGCATCCGAGGCCTCAAGATGGCTCCAAGATGACCCAGGAGGGCTCCAAGATCGCTCCCAAGCCTCTCAAGAGCGCTTCAAGAGGGCCCCAGGAGGCGCCCAGGAGACCCCAGGAGGCCCCAACAGGCGCCCAAGAGGCCTCCAAGAGGCTCCCAAGAGACCCCCAAGAGGCCCCAAGAAGCTCTCCGATGCACCCAAGACGTTCTAAGCGGCGTCTGGGACCGCCAAGACGCTCCAAGATGCCTCCACTGGGGAATCCTTCCTCTGTGTGCTGCCCACTTCTCTGATCAAAGCAACTCCTCTGAGCATCGTTTCTGGATGGGCTGGTGGGGTTACCGGAAGCGTCTTGAATTCAGCATGGCTTGCTTAGGAACGTGTGATGGGGTTCGGCTTAGATGATTCTTCAGACGGACGTCGAAACCGAGTTGAAGTCTTGGACACTGGGGCATGCACGCAATTACATAAATCAGGCTGGGTTTGTCATATTTGACTGCACTCTCAGCCAGGCGAACCAACGTCTACGCATGCTTCAGGTTGATCCATGTGGCTCCAGATTGAAGACGCCGTCCGCCACACGATGACGTTACTGAGGCATCAACTTTTTCCCCACATCCTGAGTGGGGTTCTTGTTTTCCCAGAACACCCTCTCCTTCTCCTCCTCCTCCCGCGTCCTTCTCCTAAACCATACCATACCAAGCCATACCATACCAATACCTTACCATACCAATACCATACCAAGCCATACCAAGCCATACCATATCAATACCATACCAAACCACGAACAGAACAGAACAGCATACCATACCAAGCCATACCATACCAATACCTTACCATACCAATACCATACCAAGCCATACCAAGCCATACCATATCAATACCATACCAAACCACGAACAGAACAGAACAGCAACCAATACCATACCAATACCATACCAAATCATACCAAGCCATACCATACCAAGCCAATACCAACGCTACAGCATACCATACCAAGCCATACCATACCAATACCTTACCATACCAATACCATACCAAGCCATACCAAGCCATACCATATCAATACCATACCAAACCACGAACAGAACAGAACAGCAACCAATACCATACCAATACCATACCAAATCATACCAAGCCATACCATACCAAGCCAATACCAACGCTATTCCAAAACCCTCCAGGGAGGCCCCGCCTGAGCGAGGAGGGTATTCGCATCACCTGTTATTTATCAGGTTTCGTGCCCCTCCCACCCCTCCAGGGAGGCCCCGCCTGAGCGAGGAGGGTATTCGCATCACCTGTTATTTATCAGGTTTCGTGCCCCTCCCACCCCTCCAGGGAGGCCCCGCCTGAGCGAGGAGGGTATTCGCATCACCTGTTATTTCTCAGGTTTCGTGCCCCTCCCACCCCTCCAGGGAGGCCCCGCCTGAGCGAGGAGGGTATTCGCATCACCTGTTATTTCTCAGGTTTCGTGCCCCTCCCACCCCTCCAGGGAGGCCCCGCCTGAGCGAGGAGGGTATTCGCATCACCTGTTATTTATCAGGTTTCGTGCCCCTCCCACCCCTCCAGGGAGGCCCCGCCTGAGCGAGGAGGGTATTCGAATCACCTGTTATTTACAGGTTTCGTGCCCCTCCCACCCCTCCAGGGAGGCCCCGCCTGAGCGAGGAGGGTATTCGCATCACCTGTTATTTCTCAGGTTTCGTGCCCCTCCCACCCCTCCAGGGAGGCCCCGCCTGAGCGAGGAGGGTATTCGCATCACCTGTTATTTCTCAGGTTTCGTGCCCCTCCCACCCCTCCAGGGAGGCCCCGCCTGAGCGAGGAGGGTATTCGCATCACCTGTTATTTCTCAGGTTTCGTGCCCCTCCCACCCCTCCAGGGAGGCCCCGCCTGAGCGAGGAGGGTATTCGGCAGGTTTCGTGCCCCTCCCACCCCTCCAGGGAGGCCCCGCCTGAGCGAGGAGGGTATTCGCATCACCTGTTATTTATCAGGTTTCGTGCCCCTCCCACCCCTCCAGGGAGGCCCCGCCTGAGCGAGGAGGGTATTCGCAGGTTTCGTGCCCCTCCACCCCTCCAGGGAGGCCCCGCCTGAGCGAGGAGGGTATTCGCATCACCTGTTATTTATCAGGTTTCGTGCCCCTCCCACCCCTCCAGGGAGGCCCCGCCTGAGCGAGGAGGGTATTCGCATCACCTGTTATTTATCAGGTTTCGTGCCCTTCCCACCCCATCCAGGGAGGACCCGCCTGAGCGAGGAGGGTATCGGAAACCAATACTATTTACATGGTTTCGTGCCCTTCCCACCTCCCCAGGGAGGCCCCACCTCTCCAGCTTCTCCTTCGTGTTGATGTTGTCGTACCCCATGGGTCCCACGAGACCGTTAATATCTTTATGTGGGGAACTCCGTTAGCATAATTTGGTTTGGGAAGGTTGGAAGAGCCCCCAACGACAACTTCATCCGAAAGCTCACGTTCCAGAATGACAGCGTCATCTCCGCCACGTCGTTGCTCAAGCGGAGGAGGGGGAGACCGAATAACGAATGGGCCACGTGCTTGTTCAAGATCATATCGGCATACTTCACCACAGAAGAAAATATCCTGGGAGCTCTTTGTTCAGAAGGTCATTCGGGCCTTGGAAGAACATCCAGATGAGGAGTAGATACGAACTGATTTTTTGGCTCGGCCCGAGCGCCCCGGCAGGAGGGCACTGTATTGTGAATGCAACGCGTGTGTTGTTTGCTTGCTCTCTCCCTCTCCCTCCTCCTCCTCCTCCTCCTCCTCCTCCTCCTCCTCCTCCTCCTCCTCCTCCTCCTCCTCCCCTTCTCCTCCTCCTCCTCCAACTGCCCTGTTTAGCAGGCGCATTGGCAGTGAACGCTTGAAGTCATACTCTTCCCGCCTACGCGCCGGACGGCGTACGGCTTGTGCAGTGTGCAGTGCAGTGTGCAGTCCGCCACACGAAAACACATCTGCGAATGTTGACACAACATATCCACCACTGTGCCGGTGGGCACGGAATAAGCATGTCCTCAGGTCATTTGCCTCATCCCGTAAACCCCAATCCTCACTCTTGCAAAAATTCTTAACGCTCCAGACCCCAACTTCTCAAATCTCACTGGGTGTGGCGAGGTTCCCCTGGGTTCCGGGGCATCTTCTCGCATGAGATTTTGTCAGCCCCCCTAGAGCTGGAACCGCTAGACCGGGACATCCAACATGCCTCGAAACAAAGATCTCCCGATGGCGGCACGGAACAAAAACTGCACTGCACAAGGGGGCGGCACGGACAAACAACTGTTGCAACAGTCTGGAAATGAACCCAGACAAAAGCGATGAAAACCTGCAACACCTCCAATGGACCTGGACCCGAAACCTGGACGACCAAGCGCAGCAGCCAAATTACCAATGCACTGGACGACCCAAATCTGACTTTGCAGAAACGGGTGTCTTTTCCTCGACCTGCCAATGTCCTGATTGGTATTTGTCCTGGTCTCGGTGAAAATCTAGAGGCCCTAGAGGGCCCCCAGACTGACCAAGAGGGCCCCAATCAAAACAAAAAACCAGACGGCTTCACAGCCCGGCGCTCGCGTTGGTTCCAGAGGATGTGCCTCAATTTCATTCCAGACGGTCCAAGAGGGCCCCGAACGAGTCGCCGAAAGATCGTCACAAGACGCCCAACATGGCCTCAAGACGGCCCCAGAAGCAGTCGGAAAGGGGTTGGGAGTCCCAACCAACAGCTTCGCCTCAGGCGAAGCCCAGCCCCAGCGCTGTTGTACCGTAGTAACCATAGTCCCAGTAATAGAGGGTGTGCCATCTTAAGCAGTAGGAAGATCCTTTTGGTCTCGATGGCGAATAGTAGCTGCCCCAGAGCTAATTGACAGGGGCACAGGCCAGGGGGTCGCGCCGCGGAACGCCCCAAGGGACTTGCCATGGGACGTGCCGGGTGACGTGCCATGGGGACGCACCGCGGGACGTGCTAAAGGAACGCGCTACGGAACGTGCCATGGGACGTGCCAGAGGACGCGACGGGCGACGTGCCAGGGGACCCGTGACGGGACACGCCACGAAACGTGAGAGGGAACATACCAGGCCACGCACCAAGGAACGTGCCAGGGAATGCATCGGGGAACGTGCCACGGGACGTCCCTGACCCAGGGACAGGATCCCTCGTAAATGAAACTGCGTCCGCGCTCCCAGGGCCGGGGGATCCACTGTAAATTGAACTACGTCCGCGCTCCCAACGCCCAGATCCCTTGTAAATTACGTTGCCTCCGCTGTCCCTGGGCCGCGAGCCCTCGCAAACTACGCTGCGTCCGCGTTCCCAAGGCCGCGCTCCCAGGGCCACTTTCCCTAAGAAATTACATTGTGTCCGCCCCCCCAAGGCCACGATCCCTCGTGAATTGTACCGTGTCCACGCTCCCAGGGCCACGATCCATCGTAAATTACGCTGCGTCCGCGCTCCCAAGGCCACGATCCATTGTAAAATAACGCTGCGTCCGCGCTCCAAGGGCCACGGTCCTTCGTAAACTACACTCACTACGTCCGCTTTCCCTGGGCCACGATCTATCGTAAATTACGCTGCGTCCGCGCTCCCTGGGACACGATCCCTTGTAAACTACGCTGCGTCCGCGCTCCCAGGGCCGCGCTCCCTCGTGAATTACGATGCGTCCGCGCTTCCAGGGCTGTGTTCGGGTTCCCAGAACCATAACAAGCGGTTCGCTCGAGACATCGTCGAACTCCCTGCGCGCGGGACGCGCCATCCTCGAGCGGTCACGCAAAACATCAGCTTGACCATTTTGTTTGTCAAGTTTTGAAATATCCATACCTCGTGCGCTTTTATCATGGATTCTGCGCGAAAAGCTTCCCACACCAGAATTTTAGAAAAGGGAAAACGTATGTATGTCTCTGGACCCCGTTCTTATCCGAGATAGGGGACACGCAAAACGTATGTTGCCCACGCCGAATTGGACTTTACATAGTTGTTTCGATCGAATGGAAATTCGCTGGCCCGCTTCAATTCATGGCCCGGGGTAGAACACCTAAAAGAGAACCCTGGGCCCGCGCCCTTCCCAGGAATAGTGGCCAGGGAGGCGGGGGAAAAACGGTGGAGGGTGGGGGGGGATCCCGATGCTGCTGCTGCTGCTGCTGCTGCTGCTGCTGCTGCTGCTGCTGCTGCTGCTGCTGCTGCTGCTGCTGCTCCCGCTGCTCCCCACCCTGCGAGCTGGCAGCGCGCCCCCCCCCGCCCCGCGCAGCAAGAGGCCGCCTTGCCTTCACGCTCTCGATATCGTCGCCCAGAACTATCGCGTTGCCAGCTCCCATGGGTGCCGTCGCTCGCGCCGGCGAGCGAGAGCGCGAGGCGGACCGCCTTGCGTGCGGGCGGGCCGCGACCCCTCGCCATCTCGCGCTCACCTCCGCGGGGGTGCGCCATCCGGCCTTCTCCCCCCCGGTACCGTGCGCCCCCGCGACAGGTGTGGGCTGCGGGGCGCACTGCTCAGGATCCTGCTGATCCCTGGTCCGTGCGGGAGCTTCTCGTGCAAGGCTTCGCGCGGACTTGGTGCTGCGGCCTTGCCCTAGTGCCGTGGTATCAGTCGCGAGGCGCGCCCTTGCCGCTATCCGACGGCAAGACTACACGGTGTCACACCTGTTTAGTTGAAAACCTTTGGCACAGATTTGGCTGCTGATTAGGTCGGCTTCGGCGGGGAAGGCTTTACAGGCCGCAGATCAAGACACACACTGTTCATGAAATGTCGGTGGACGGAAGGACAGAGCCAATTCGCTTCAGTTTGAAAACGGGGTTGCGGGAGGGGGTCTTTTCTTTTCACGAGCGCTGACGACCTCACGACAGCTTTTGTTTCGACGGCGAAGGGGGTCCAGTCCCCAGTAATTATGTGTAAACCCTGGTCGGGGGTCTGACGTGGACAGGGGCATTATCTCCTATGACCCGAGCATCCTCCTTACATATGGCAGTGTGTTCACCAGGTTTGGCACTGCCAACTGGCGCATCAGCAGTATCGCAACGACTGGCGTTGTCTTCACGCGCGCACGGGCCTATCTGCGAATCGACGCCTATCGATCGCTAGTCACGGTTCCCTGCCTGGGTCTCACACGCACCGGTGGCACTACATCCTCTTCAGCAAAGAGTGTATGTTCTTGATAGGCTGTGGCCCCGACTTCAACTGCGGCCAGCTCTGACACATCTTCCAATCACGGGAGATCCCGACTGGTAATCCTCACGGGGAAAGTGGTGCCAGCGGTAGGGCTGGGAAGGCTTACGAGGTGTGGCGAGTGAGGCCAGTTGCTCTTTCGCCTATCCGCGCGCCGCCAATTCAAGTCCCGAGGCCAGCCAGAAGTGGGAATCGCTGGCCTTGCAATCGACCTACCATCCCCGAAGCGTGTTCGGGGAGTGTTCAGTGCCTCGATCTCCAGTCACGAAGAGTCTTGTTTGGGGGGGGTTCTGCTTCTGAGGGGAGGGGGGAAGGGCCGTCTAGGAGGGCAGGCTGAAAGCAGTGCCGTATACGTAACGCCATCAAGCATCTGCCCAAAGGCGTTGAGCAACACCATGGTAGAGTGTGCGTCTCTAGACACCGAGCGAAGACGATCGGGCGCGGGCGGGGAAGGTGTGGAGACCTCTAATGCTGAGTGGGTTTCCTGATTCGGAGAAGCGGTACCACTGGCCCCCGAGAGGCCACCGTCTCAATTGGCGGTAGTTGAGCCTGTGCGTGTACAGACTACTGAAGTGGCCAATAAGGAAGCTGCCTTCTGAACCCCATCGTACAATTTATGTGTCGCCCGATCCAGAGAGGTTGTTGTAACTGTCGCTCCACCTGCATACAACTGAGATTAATCAACTCAACCGTCAAAACTCAACGCAATTGTGCCCACTGGCATGTAGCGCGTGTTTGCAACGAAACGTGATACAAAAGGGAAGAACTGTGTTCCTCCGTCTCCTCCTGCTCACCCGCCTGGAGCCTTCGAACGCACCATGACCTAATAATACCAATGGGGCCACCTAGAATGCAACTTCGTCCTCTTTCTCATCCCTCTACGCAAAAATTATGATGCTCCCCCTTTCTCGATTTCCCCTTCCGCCTCCGCCTCAACTTCCCAATAACCTCCAAAAACCTCTGAGACCACCTAAACTCCCTCAAACAATCTAACCCCGTGTCGCAAAAACTGAATGGAACGTCGTCGAGTAGATCCGAGCCCCCACCGTCGAGAATTGCACATACCCTGTCAACGCCCCAGACCCCAAGATCCCTGAATGTTTGCACTCTGAGGGGCTCCTGGGCATTTGGAGGCCAAGACCTCCAACATGTCCAAAGATGGTCCCAGGGTTGCATGCAAGAGCGCCTTGTTTGGGAGACCCTAGTTGCATTCCCTAACACTTGGACTGCAAGGGATCCATGTATGATTAAAAAAAGGCTAGGGAGACCGTGGCCAATCTCAGAATCGGTGGCATGCTACACTGCCTTATTGTCCCCCGTATGGTCTGCCGTAAAGTTTCCCATCGTGTCTCCCGTATGCTCATCCGCATGGTACCCGATCTTCTCCCGCACGGTCTCCTGTATGGTCTCCCGTATGGTCATCCGATTGCTCTCCCGTATGGCTACCCTCATGGTCTCCCGTGCGGTGTCCTGTATGGTCTCCCGCATGGTCTCCCGCATGGTCTCGCGCACGGTCTCCCGCATGACCTTCCGGTTGCTCTCCCGTATGGCTACCCGTATGGTCTCCCGTGCGGTGCTCGTGTTGGTCTCCCGTATGGTCTCCCGCACGGTCTCCCGCATGGTCTCCCGTATGGTGTTCTAGGCATGGTCTCCCGTATGGTCTCCCGCATGGTCTCCCGTAAGATCCCCCGTAGGGTCTCACGTATGGTCTCAGAGATGGCCTCCCGTATGATCTCCCGCATTGTCTCCCTCATGGTCTCCCGCACGGTCTCCAGATGATCTTCCGTATGGTGTTCGTTATGGTATCCCGCATGTGCAGTGGCAAAAAATGCTCTCGTTACTCCTCGATTCTGGTGTGCAGGGTCTTCTGCCGCCAGGGGTGTAAATCCCTTTGGTTCGGCCTGAAGGGCGTCCAGGAACGCCCACGAGGCCCCAGATATCGCTCCAAGACGCCCCCCAACGGCCGCCAAGAGGCCCGCCAGAGCACCCCCCCCCAGACGCCTCAAAGTGGCCTCCGAGTCCCCCAAGAGGCACTCCCAGAGGTCCCAGTGCATCCAGGAGGCCTCGTGTCCACGACCCAGGCACGGCGGCAGGATAGACATAAAGGCGACTACATAATTCGACCACCCCGGCAAACCTCCCCCACTCTTGCAATCCTTCCTCAGCATCCTCCTCCACGCTCCTCCTTACTCGCCTGGGGAACGAACGTTCCCGGACACAAACATATAATATACACAAATGTCATTGGGCCCCCAGAGCGAAACGGAACCGTTCATAGCCACTGCCTGCTGGGGTCCAAGAACATAGGCTTCCCAGGTTGCGGATACGTATGAACTCTGGTCTCGAGCTCCTCCCCTTACTTCCCCCCTCCCACTCTCTCTACAATCCGACCCCCGATATCACTACCAAGCGCAGGCCCTTGCGAACACCACGAAGAACTATGGACGCTCTGGTGCCGTGCCCTGAGGATTGCCTCCCTAGGACTCGCCTGGCACCACGCCGCCCCCTCCTCCTCCAGGAAGAGGGAGTAGCGTAAGGAAGGCGCTGGGATGTTCTACGTGAGGGCATGGATCACTTAGGCGTTTCGCATTCGCACCAAACGCTCTATAGCCGCATCGGCCTTACCCGAATGCTGTTGGGAACGGGTTGTTCGAGGTCATGATTGTAGCCTAGATGATTTCCGGCGACATACGGCTTGCAGGTACAACTTCAAACGCGGTGCAAAAGATAGTGCGGTGAGCCGAAGAGGCGATTATCTTAACATTCAATATCGGAAGCTGCTGGTGTGACATATTTGCAGGCCGCTTCGGATACAAAAGGGGAAAGGGACACGAAAACATGTGTTGTGCGCTCAGGAGGGTTTTCAGTTACTACGTTGCCAGAGGCTCTAGGGAGTTGTGGTGGCTTCTCCTCCCCCTTGTTCTTCCCTGGTCTTGCTCTTCCTCCCCTCCCTCCCCTCCCTCCCCATCCCCATCCTCTTCAATCCCTTCCTCCCCCCTCCTGCATCACCTCCTCCTGTTCATCGGGAATCCTCCTGCTGCTGCTCGTTCCCATTTTCATGTTTCGTACAAGTATCCTCCTCTTGCTCCCTGCTGATGCTGTTGCTGCTGCTGCTGCTCCTCCTCCTCCTCGACGTGGCCGCCTTTTCCGTGACGGGGACCTCTTACGCGACGCCGATCTCCTGGAAGCAGACCTCTCATCCCACTTGCCACGCACTGGAATAGGAAGTTGGAGGGAAGAGGAAAGAGGAAGGTGGAAACACGGACGAATGATGGGGGAGGAAGGAAGGAGGAACACAGGAATGATGAGTAATGGTGGGATAAGTCTGAGCGAGCATGGAGAAACGTCGATGATGAAAAGAAGAAGAGAGTCGAATAGAGAAGAGACGAGGACAGAAGGTGAGCAGAAGAAGAAACATCAACACCGACACAAGCACCGATATCGGCCGCAACGAGGACGAATCCAAATGCCAACGCACAAAAGCCAGGTAGTCACATAGCGAAAGAAACGGGCGGATGGGTCGAGAGTGTGGGAATAATGCAAAGAGCGCACCAAAGCAGTGGCAGCCTCCTGCGAGATGGCGACCTCCTGCGAGAGGGGGACCTCTTGCGCGACGTTGACCTGTTCTTTGGCGGTGACCGCTTCCCAGAGGGCGACCTCTTCCTGGGTGGCGGAGATCGCTTCCCAGAGGGCGACCTCCAGCGAGACAGGCGCCGGGCGCGGCCCGTCGCGCGGCGAGATATGGTAGCACCCAATTCGCTCAATCGGGCAACTAGGGCAATGACCCAGGGGCATACCGGTCCAACGCATAGGGCAGTATCAAGGACGACGCAACGTGCTCGCGAAGCCATGTATGAACATGCTATGCTGAACACCCAAGGGTATGACAGATATTGCATGTCAGCATGTAGCAACCCTCTGGACATCCTGGAGGCTCAAATCACGAACGAAGAGGATCTGACGTTCGTGCTTCGGTGGCGTCGGGAAGAGAGGACGAGGACGAAGGGTGGAATGGACGGGGAGGCGGACGAGCATCATGAAACGCGCTGGCGAGCAGGAGAAGCGATGAGAGCCCGTAATGAAGGTCCGACGGTGAGAAATGACGACGGATCTTTCCGCAGCGCGCCACTTACTCGGCGAGGGTGATGCTCGACCCCGCCCTGGCGTGAGATGTACAAGGAACAGGCTGTCAAACACGCTGGTAGCTCCATGACTCAAACAAGCGGGACCAACATCGATGACCGTGCAGCTTCCAGATCACGATAGCGCAACATGGTATGACGAAAAATCGTGACCTCGGCTCGCAGCTGAAACTTGACAACTTGATTGAAGGGAAGTGTGATCCGGAGGCGGAGGAAGAGGAAGAACGGGAGCAGGAGAATGAGGGGTAACCCGCATCAGGCCCCTCCCAGGCGCCGCTGCGCCTCCTTCGCCGCGACGGCGACCGCGGGGAAGCCGACCTCCGCCTGCGCGAGGGCGACCTGGGGCTACCAGCGCAGGGGAGGGGGGATAGCGCCGCAGGGGATCGCTTGGGACGAAGGGGGTCTGCCCTGCGATCGCACGACGTGTTCATGGGGAGGAAGGGAAGGGGGATAGGGACACGGTGGGAGAGGAGTGGTGGGGAGGAGACGGGGGGGGGGAGGGAGGAGGGATGGGAAATGTGGATGGAGAGTAGGGGGAGACAGAGGAAGGGAGGAGGACGGGCGAGGGAGGGCGAGGGAGGGCGAAAAAGCGGAAGGGGGGGGGAGGGGGGCGTCTTTTGATGTCGTCGAAGATCTCAATGCAGAACGTAACGTGTGAAAACCATACCAAAAACACGATGCGGGGCTACAGGCCTTTACTCGCGCCTTGATGCGCTCGGCGAGCGCGAACAGTCACTGGGGTCGGGATGGGGCGCGTGCCCGTAAGGCTGCTGGAATGCGTGTAAGGATCCCGAATATCTGGGCATTAATTGTTGACGTTGAGGGGAGTTTGGTCTTAAGATTGTAACGTTTGTAAGAAAGGCAGCACGAATAGAGTTATTCTAAGGACGAGCGCAAAACAAGCTCCCCAGGGGACGAGTGGGAGATGACGCGTGAAGTGCGGCAGTATTGCTGAAAATGGAGTGGGACAAGCGACAGAAGCTGGATAAGTAGAGCAACAATCCAGAGAAAGCACAATGTCAAGGATGTGGCCCACCCTCCCAGCATCAAAAACACGACCCGCCCACCCAATACACAAGGACCTTCACCGAGGGCAAGATCCAGAGCCAATAGTACGATGCTCAGCTGCAACCCTACGTGATCAGCATGTGCTCTACATGCGAGCTTGGAGCGAACATGACTGACATGAGAACTCAGGGCGGCAATCCGTGGGCTGCTACCCAAGGGTTGTGCGGTTCACCCCAAACCTTCTCGGCATCAGGACCTTTGTGCTTCTCGATACTTCTATTCGGGTTTACCACGACCCCCAGTTGACCACTGGCGACATGCTTGAAGCTTAGCGCTGGCGGCCAATGCGCTCGCAACGGTCGACTCGCGCATCCTCCTCCTTCACCGCCGTAACCACACCACATGCATCCGATCCATATCAGGTCCCTCGGCGAGGGAAGTTCCAGAGCCAATGTTACGATGCTCTGTGCGGCCCTCTTGGGCATCCCACTCGGACAAATCAACACAGCGAGACCAAGCTCAAACAAAAACCGTCCCCCCACACCAGCTACACATCTACCCGACACTTCCAAGGAGCATGTGTGGCCCTTGCCGACTCCCTGTTTCCTCCTCCTCCTCCTCCTCTTCCTCCTCCTCCTCCCTTTTCTGAAGCATTGAGACAATGGTGGCTAGTGCTTCCGACCGACGCAGCCATCCCCCTCTCCCAGGGGCAGTTGCCCCTGGTGGGGGGCCAAACTGGTTGCCTGCAATTTGAAAAGAGGAAGCGGCAAGCAGACCCCCCCCCAGGGATCCTCCTCCTCCTCTTCCTGTTCCTGTTCCTCCTCCTCCTCCTTCCTCCTCCTTCTCCACCTCGGACCTGAAGGCTGTTGAGTTCGCAGCCTAGTTCAGCAATAGGGGGAAGACTGAGAAGTAGTCAAGTCATCCCGCCACTCCTCCTCCCCCTCCTCCTCCTCCTCCTCCTCCTCCTCCTCCTCCTCCTCCTTATCCCAATCCCCTCGACCTCCCTCCCCACCCCTCGTACCCCTCCTTCCCCTCTTTTTCCTCTCTCTCCTCCCTCCCCCTCCATTCCCCGCCCAATGGCGAGGCCAATGCGGGTGCGGCAAGCTAGGCGCGATGGGGAAACCGCATCGGGCCGCGTGGAGGATGTGGAGGAGGAGGAAGAGGAGGAAGAAGAAGAGACGGAGGCGACGAGACGAGACGTTGGCGGCATGCACGCGGGTGGGGTGGAGGGAGGGGGGATGGCTTCTTAGAAGAAGGGGTGCTTCTCAGAAGGCCTCTAAGCCTTCCCACCAACCTCTGCGCGTGGCCGAGAACGAGCCAATATAATCCACATCGGTCAACCTGAGGACCTACCCTGCCTGGGATCCTGGGAAGATCCCAACCTTCACTTTGGCAATCCTGGGACGCAGAACCGTCCTCCCGAGGCCGAACTCGGGGAAGCATGTCAATCGGAAGTTTGGGGAGGCGCAGGGAGTCGGAAGGAGCAACGTCTTCGGGGACACGCCGTCCTGGGTCAGCGCGGTCCCGGCTGGCCGCACAGTGGCTCCCCATAACCCACGTTAGCGGAGGTAGGGGGGTTGCGGCTACACATGGCTACCAAGCCCAAGTGCCAACCAGAAGATCCTGGGGGGGGGGGGGGGGGCTGAGCCCCGTGAAGGCTGACACCCCGTTGCGTGCGCCCCGATGGACCTCGAGCCCGACGAGCTCCGGCGGCCCATGGCTGGCGGCCGTGGGCTCGGCGGGGCGCCCAGTGACGGCCCGCGACAGGAGCCCCAGCCCCTCCCGGCCTCGTGCAGGCCACGGGCACGGGCAGAATGCGCTCGGGGCACCTTCCTCGCTCTCCGCAGGGGCCATCCGCCCGCCCATTCGCTTTGTCGGGAACGGACGTGGAGGGACACGCGACATACATTGACACAGGCACTCTAAAGTCCGCACAGACCTCTGGAGACTTACGCTTATGTAGATATCTGTTCTTCGAAGGAAGACGAAAAGCTGGGCGACAAACGAATGAGCACAGCCAACAGGATGGAGAGCGCTGTCCAAACATCTGCAGGAAAAGACGACATGCACACATGTTGACTCCTCAAGCCCTACCCAGGTCCAGAGCCAGCCCACACATGAGAATCCGACGGCACGCATGAAAACCTTGAATCGTATCGTTCCGTATGGGATATGGGATCGGAGGATCGGGCTCCGCATTATCCCCATACTCCCTCCCCATTCCGTCATCCTCCTCCTCCCTCCGCGCTCCTCGTTTCCCCCACAGGCCCAGGGTTGTGAGCACCCATCCTGGCGGGCCTCGTGCGCGCTGGCTTGCGAGCCGCCCGAAGCTGGAGTGCTCCCCAAGGCGGTGCGACGTCTTGGCCACGCCGCGCCCACCTGAGCGGCCCCTAAGATGCGCGCACCGAGCTCCTCGCGAGATCTGCTGCCGCAGGATACCAGGCGTTCCTGAAGGGTGTCGCAGAACGACGGCAGCGAAGACGCTCCACAAAGGACCAAAACGAGTTGCTCGTGCCCCCACAGATGCAGACGGACGAGGTCGCGGCCAGGGTCGCGGCGGAGGCTGGGAGATCCCCGACTGCTCGACCGCCGCCGCCGCTGCTGCCCCTGGCGCCGAGTACGCTCTCTGCCACCGCGCACACAGCTGGTCCACTACCTACTGGCGCGTTCCTGGGAGCTCCAGCGGTGACGATCTGCCGCTCGCAGCGGGGCCCTGCCTGCTCCCATGCGGCCACCCGCTCATCGCGCTCTTGGCGCTCAAGTCGTCTGGGCTGCTGGCGTTGCGACGGCAGCGGCCGCCAGGTCACCGTCGTTGCCGCCTTCGGTCTGAACGCAGCCTCCCGCGCCGCCAAACGATCCACCTGCCATGCCGTTGCGGTGAGCAGGAACGGCGCCAGAAGTGCCCGCAAACGCTCCGGTAACGGATGGCGCCTCAGAAGCAGCTGGTGCTGTCCACGGGCGGCCCACGTCTCCGTCTGTCTATTCTGCGTTGGGTTGCATCTTCGGGGGACCTCGTCAACCCCGTCGCGCCACGATCCGCGCCGAATCCGTGTCGAGCGCGTCGAATCCGTGTCGAATCCGTGTCGAAACCGCATCGAATTTGTGTCGAATCCACGTCGCATCCGCGTCGGACCCACGTCGGAATAAAGAAACGATTTCCACCTACAGGGCGGGGGACCCCCCCGAATATGCAAAATAATACGGAGGCTGCCCTGGTGCGGCGCCTCAGATAGCCGGCAACGCTTCTACAGTTCGCATGTTCGGTATGGCAGGCCCCCTCACCCCCCAGCAAACCGAGGTAGGGACAAGAGCGACATCACCATTATCGTCTGAGGGTCCTTCCCTCCTCTCCCTTCATCTCCCCCACAGGCTCGAGGTGGCGACACGGCGACACCCATCCTGGCGGATCTCATGCGCGATGGCTTGCTCAGGCTGGTCGCGTCGAGGCACTTCCGATGCCGCTGCAACGACGCGGGCACCTTCGGAGCCGCCCGAGGCTGGAGTGCTCCACAAGGCGGTGCGACGTCTTGGCCGCGCCCACCTGAGGGGCCCCCAAGATCCGCGCACCGCGCTCCTGGCGAGAGCTGCTGCCGCAGGATGCCAGGCGCCCCTGAAGGATGTCGTAGAGCGGCGGCATCGCTGCAGATTCCCAGCGCCGCCACAGAGGACCAAAGCGAGTTGGACGTGCCATCAGCGGCCAGGCTCGCGGCGGAGGGAGATCCTGAATGCTCGGCCGCCGCCGCCGCTGCTGCCCCTGGCGCCAGGCACGCCCTGGGCCACTGCGGACACAACTGGTCGCTACCTACTGACGCGCTCCTGGGAGCTTCAGCGGTGACGACCTGCCGCTCGCAGCGGGGCCCTGCTCCCATGCGGCCGCCCGCTCATCGCGCTTTTGGCGCTCAAGTCGTCGGGCTGCTGGCGTTGCGGCGGCAGCTCCCGCCCGCCATGTCACCGCGGCCGCCGTCTTCGGTCTGAAAGTCGCCTCCCTCGCCGGGCTGGCCGCCAGCCGCTTGGCGCCGTCGGAGCGCAACCCCAGCGCTCCAGGTCGCTGCCCATCCTGAGGTCGCGCACGTTGCGCAGCGCGGCGGTCGCGGGCTCGACGGCGCGCCCATCCCCCGCGTGGACGGCCGCGGCCGCATTGCGCTACTGAGCGAGGTCGAGCTGACCAGACCGAAGCGCCCGCGCGGCCCGCAGCACTGGCGCGAGGGTCACCACCCCTGCGGGGTCCAAGCGCTTGGCGGGGCTGAGCACACTGAACGCGATCTCAGCAGCCGCCCGGCGGCCGTGGCGAGTGGTGGCCTTGGCGGCGTGGCGGACTTGCTCTAACGCGCAGGACGACCTGTAGGTGCCCGCAGGACGACCCGCAGGTGCCCGCGGGCGTGCCGGCGGCAGCACCACCAGGCAGCGCCAATGAAGGGCACCAACACGCGGCGGACTTGAACGAACCCGATGCAAGCCAATTGCGCCCTCGCTGCAAACACGGGATGGTTCCGTTGCAGGCCGGCCACGGCGACGACCGCGAGGTCGCAGATGTTTGTCCCTGCGGCCCTGCGTAGATCGATGACATCCTGAGCTTGAACCGTCGCCGCGCCGAGGCCTCATTGATACAAATGCTTAGTGCTCACCTCGTGCAGCCGCCAATCCACGCTGCCCTCATGGACCTGGATAACTCGCTGGGCCTCGGCGACGGCCTCGGCAGTCTCGTCGGGGTCGACCCGCGCCCGCAGCGTGGGGTCGTCAACATGCGCGCGGCGCCTCAGACCATCGCGCTCGCCTGGTGCGTTGGTGCCATGGCAGGACCGAGACGCCCAACCGCTGGTGGGCACCACACACGGGAAGCCACGGGCACCATCGACGCGCTGCCGGCGACGCGCAGTGCAAGGGGCAAACAGAGGCCAGCGCAGCCACTCAGAACTCCGGCGCGAGTCAGCACCCGCTCGGGGAGCTGCAGGTTAATGCGGTCAAAGGCCTTCCTCCAATCCAGGGCGCCGCCGCATATGGCCTCGCCCGTGGACTCCGCGGCTTCGAGCTCCAGCGCGAGGCCCCACGGGGGCTCTACGGACCCGGCGCCGCCGTCGCCATCGCCCCAGGCAAAGCGCCAAAACGCAAGCAACTGCGCCTGGCATACAGCCCAGGCGCGATGCAGCATGGGAAGCAGCCAAATTGGCCGACGGCCCGTCGGCCCGCCGTCGCCAGCCTGGGGCAGCAGCAGGCCCTCTGGCTGGTTGTGCTCGCGCGGCCATCGGCCAAGCCAATCCGCTGCCTCGAACGGCCCCGCGACCCGCTCCAGGAGCTCGAAAGGGAGCGGGCGGAGCTCGGCCACAGTCCAAGCATCGAGGCCGCGGCCTGCCCCCCCCCCAGGCGCGCAGGCAGCGCGGGCGCAACAATCGCCACTGCGCAGCGCAGCCATGCGCGCGCGACAACGCCCGCGAGAACCACGACGCACGCGAACGCCACAATCCCGACAAGGCGGCCCGACCTCCGGAACATCGAGGTGGCCCCGAGCGCATTGCATTCAGCATGTAAGATAATTTAGAGTTCGATTCATATGGCCAAGGACACGGCCCACTCTGCGTTTAAGGACCTCAGCGCCCGCGCGCGCCGCGGCACCCGCGCAACGGGATACTGGCGCAACCGCAGCAGCCGCGGGGTGCACAGACGCACGCGTCGACTGCGATCATCACAGTGCTCGTTGAAACCGGGCAGCCAGCGCGCCCCCGAGGTCTCGGCGGGACCCAAACACAGCAAAACAATGGCAAGCCCAAGCCCAACATATCCAAATGCGATTTATTCCCAGCGCTCGGCTGGCCGCCTGCCCGCCCCGTGCACGAGGCGCAGGGCAGCGAAATTCGGCCCCCCGCGGCGCCCCCGGCGCGCCGCGCGCTCATCGGCGGCTGCAAAAGTCGGGCAAGCAGAGCGGGCCTGGCGTCCGCCCCGGCTGGCTCTGGCGAGGCGCCGCCGGGCGTTGTCGGCGCCAGGCTGCCGGCCGCCTCGTCGGCGGGGTCCGGGCCGCCGCCCGCGCTGCCCAGCGACCCCCTGCTCGGTCGCCCCATGCCCGCAGCCGCCTGGCCCGCCCAGCAACGAAGCGGCCATGTGATGGCAGCGACGGGCTGGCGCGGGTCACGGGCGAGAGAGAATGACGGCGGCGCAGCAGCTGGCGAGCTCGAGCGTGGATCGCGGGCTGGAAGCGGGCAGGGCCTTCCGATTATGGAACGCACGCTGCAGCAGCTCAGACACAGGTGGCAATTCAAAGAGGCGACGGAGGACGTGATAGCAGGGGTTACCGAACGAGGACACATGGAGTTGCGGCAACACATGATTGGCACTGCCTGTGCGAATGGGCACTGGGAATAGCGGGCAACCCCATCCATATCTGCAAATCGTGAACGGCTGACGATGCCACGGGGGCGTCGCCCATGCATTCACCGCAGTTTTGACGACAATCGCGATGATGAAAATCGGCTGCTCCTGTGCAATCGTCTACTATCAGATCATCGGTATCTTGTCACCAACAAGGCGTGGCGTGGTCGTTTGAACAAAAACCCAGGCGGGGTCGCAAATCGGTCGGTGCGCTCTCCAGAGGATGCGAAACTGACGAACGACTTGATCTCGGAAGTCGCGCCTCCATCGGCCGCCAGGAACGCCGCAGATGCGACTGGGGCGCCGCCATGTAGAACGCAACTGGCGAAAGATACTCTGCGAGAGACGAGGGCGATGAACGTGGTGGGATCTCCGATTCAAGCCACCGGCCACTTCCTCGTGCCATTCCAACATTCTCCACAACGTTCCAGATCGCCAAGCATGCCTGCGCTGCACCGTCTCCACATACTCGTCAACGTCGCTGGCGCCGGCGGGGAAGCCGATGTCCGTCAACCTCCGGAACAAATCAATGCGCGGCGCATGATGAGTTCGACCAATGACGGCCTGTAGGCCCTCCCGCTGAGCTCTGAGGACCTGCTTCGTCGGCGCGAACAGCGCCGCGCGCGTCGGCGCGCTCGTGGCCCTGGCAATTGTAGCTCGTGGTTGTTCGCGTGGAACAAGCCGCCAGACGACGACAAAATGCGACGCGCGCGCGGGGCATCTCCAACGGCGCCGCCGACCTCTCATCGGGGCCGAGCTGTTTTCGCCGACGTGGGCGCCCGAGCGCGCCGGCCTGCGCGCAAAGACAATTGCCCGCGTGCGCGCCGGGGCGCCGAAATTGCAGTAGAGTTACTTCCAGCGGCCTAGCGCGGTGGAGTCTGATATGCGTCTTGGCAGGGGTCGCGCGCGGAGGCCAGTCGCACGGCCGCAACTTGTCAGCAAACTGAATAGCGAGGGCAAGAGGTTGCACGGACCTTTCGATGCGTGAGCCAAGTCGCCGCTGGGCGCTTGATGGGCGAGACTGGCCGACGGGGGGGGCCGCGCGTTCGCCGAAAAACTGGGCCCCGACAGAATGCGAAAATCGAATGAGGTTTCAGAAAAACCAAGTTCGACGCCAGACTCGGCCGCGGAGCCTTCAGAAATGCTGCCCGCGAAGGCCAGGCGAGTGCGCGCGCGCCTGTAGAGCGCGCGAGTAGCGTGACTGACATTTCTTGGAAGGCCCATCGCCGCGCGGGCCCAGTAGGTTCAGTGGGGGGCGAGGCTCGGGAACGCGGCCTTCCAATCAAACAACGTCAAACAACAACCGGAAAATCCACTGGCGCCTCAGCAGATCGCGAGCGACGACGACACCTCGACAACGTTATCAAGCATCTGTCTGTCGACACTTCGCGAATCCCGCCTGGGCCCAATCTATCGGGTTATTTGCTTATCCTCCGATTCCATGCGCTCGGGCCCCGTTTGCGAGGCCTCAATCCCAAGACATCCGAAGTCATGTTCTTTCCCATGCGAGATCAGTTCCCCGAGCATTTCCGCAGGGGCAAGTTTTCCGTTCTGACAGTTGCGCAATCCCCATGCGAACCGCGCGTGAGATCAGCCCGTTGCTAGCGCTTGATCAGAAAAGCGGACGCGCGGCAGCATGCGCGCGCGACGCGCGCATTCGCGCGGGGGCGGGCTCTCTTGGCAACAACACCACGCAGTCAACAACAAATTCGATTCTTCACCCTCCAGCAACCGGCAGAACGTCTTCTACAATATACCACTGGACTCCTCACCACATCAATGGCAACAGGAAACAATCCCGCTGGGCCCAAGGGTAGTGTCAACCGTATTTTGGATCATCCCAGGGAAGGCCCACAGCATATTGCCCATCGCACATCGCGGACTGCGCGCTGAACGCGAGACCGACGTCGCTCCCACCCCCTCCCCAAGACGATATTTATTATCGCGCGCCCCGCCCGAGTGCTGAGCAAGCAGTGCAACGCCGCTGTCACTGCCAAGCGCCATCTGCCCGCTGGGACCGACAGCAAACGCGAGCGAGAGGCGTCTGGTGCGAACGGCCCAAGACGAGCGCAGCCGATGCAGCATGTCCTCGCGCTGCACCTTGAAGGCCGGTACGAAGTCCTCGTTGCGACCCAGCCCATCATCCTGCTCGAACCGCAAGAATTGTCCGTCGCACGTGCCAATGCAAGCCCACGAGATCCATGTGCTGGAAATCCGCCGGGACGTACTTTTGAAGATCTGGAAGTAGATGTCGAGCAATGAAAAACAAAATGTCAGAGCGTCCCATGGCACGAATCGTAGTAACAGCTGACTTGCCCTTCTGAAATCTCTGGGCCCCGAGCGGGAATTTCCTCTCGCGCGAGTAGCGTGGCGCATGGCACCTTTCTAATACAATCAGATGTCGATGAGTATGCCAGTCCTGCGGCAAGCCCCGAAGACCCCCAGTCATGTCACCGGCGAAATCGAGCATCTGAGCGATTCACTTTGCAAAGCGCGGCATAACTCCATGGCTATTAAATCGACCCGGCCGGAATTGTGGATTTAGCGGGGCATTGTCGCTACGTTCGCGGACGACCGTGGATCTTCAACGACGACAGGCGCCAATCACACTACATACACATGGGCGACATGCAATCTCTTGTCATTCCGCGCGACCGAGACGATCTTGCCATCCTGCATTGTCCGATGTGTAGGTCGTTCCCGTTGGAACTCTAACAGCGGCGTGGCGATCTGGTCGACGCAGACTCCGAGAGCGCCAGATTTGCGAACGTCGTCCGTCGCAAGACTGCGGAAGCTCGCATCGCCAGGTTATGCGCATGTGAAGTCTCCAGCCACAAAAGAAAGAGCGGCGCGATGAAGAGGAACCCGCCGAGCATTTACAGCATAGTCATCTTCTCGATGTTAATGGAATGCTGAGGCGGCACATGCGCGCCACACACATGAAGAGCACCAAGCCTGCCACGACGTTGAAGCAAAGCACTGCGACCCAAGTGCCATCGTCACAAACTGAGCATCAGACAAATCAGCCAAGCAAATCTTGCAGTGACGCCGCCGCTGCGAGAGGCCAGAATTTGTCAAAACATTCGAACATCGAAAGATCACTCTCCAAATAATCCGGATCGCCGATCTGGCCATGCGCCCCCAACATCATGATCACAGTCGCTTGCCGAACAATGCAAGGATGAGGACGTCATCCTGCTCAGCGCTTCTCCCCCCGCCCCCACCGCGAAGAGAAGAGTTCGCGCATTCCAAGCCGCAATGTTGACAACATGTTTTTGTTCTCCATGACTGTGGTAAACAGCGTGAAATTCCTCCGCGCAAGCGAAATCCGAATCTGGCCAAAAGGAAGAGGACGAGGAACAGGAGGGATACAAACTTCATGACGAGGCTGGCAATGAGGTGGAAGAAGAAGAAGAAGAAGATCGAGCAACTAGCCGCGATGCACATGAAGTGCGGGCCTGGACATTGACCCGCAATGTGGGCGCCCACGAGGTGGCGGCCAGGCCCGCGGCGGAGGTTTGGAGACCCCCGACTGCTCGGCCGCCGCCGCCACGGCTGCACCTGGCGCCGGGTGCGCCCTGGGCCACCGCGGACACAGCTCGTCCAGTACCTACTCTCGCGCTCCGAGGAATTCCAGGCGATCTGCCGCTGGCAGCTGGAGCCTGCTCCAATGCGGCCGACCGCACATCGCGCTCCTGGCGCGAAGTCTTCCAAGTTGCAAGCGATGCAGCAGCAACTCCCGCCAGGTGACCGTCGCCGCCGTCTTCGGTCTGAACGCAGCCTCTCGCGCTGCCAGATGATGCACCTGCCATGCCGTCACGCGCAGCAGGGATGGCGCTGGAGGTGCCCGCAGACAGGACAGGACAGGCGCCGATGTGCGCCCCGGGGGGCGGCCCTCTAAGAGCTCGGCGGGGTGCCGGAGCGCCGAAACTCAGATGT
The DNA here is from genome assembly GCA_963575745.1 of Prorocentrum cordatum. Classification (NCBI taxonomy): domain Eukaryota; class Dinophyceae; order Prorocentrales; family Prorocentraceae; genus Prorocentrum; species Prorocentrum cordatum. Next base: position 129,790 of record CAUYUJ010020337.1, read on the forward strand.
CGTAGTACATGGCTTCAGCATCAATGCCGCCCCAGAGGTCTCTCAGGATGTCTACAGGCGGCCCACGTCTACGTCTGCCTCCTCTGCGTCTGCCTCCTCTGCGTGCTTCGCCACGCGGCCTACTGTTCGCGGAAGTCGGCTCTCCGCTACAGCGTTGGCGCTCCGCCAGGGCAACTTCCACCTTGTACTCACGAAATCACGCTGTGCCGCGTAGCAGTGCAGTGGTGGACGTGGGGGGTGCAGTTCAAGGTATGACGACCCAAGGGACGCACCTCGTAGCCTATGGTGTCTTCAAACCACGGCGTCGCAGTAACCGAGAGTGCTGCTACCTTTCGCAAGGTCGGCATGACAGGCCCTCCGAACAAGCCGAAGTGGGGACTAGAGACTGGAGATTCATCACTCCTCTTGTCCTCTGAAGGCTCTTCCTTCCTGTCTCCTCCTTTTCCCCACAAGCCCAGGGGCGCCAAGCATCGACCCTGGCGGGGCCGAGCGCGCTGGCTTGCTCAGGCTGGCCGCGTCGAGACACTTCCGATGCCGATGAAACGGGGCGGGGACCTTCGGAGCCGTCCGAGGCTGGGGTGCTCCACAAGGCGGAGCGGCGTCTTGGCCACGCCGCGCACACCTGAGCGGCCCGAAGATGCGCGGCAGTGAGCACCTCACGAGGGCTGCTGCCGCAAGATGGCATGCGCCCCTCAAGGGCGTCGCAGAGCAAAGAACCAGCAGCGTGGCAGATTTCCAGCGCTGTCGCTCCACAGAATGGGCGTGCCCCTGGAGATGCAGACGGACGCGGTGGTTGCCAGGCCCGCGGCGGAGGTTTGGCGACCCCCGACTGCTCGGCCGCCGCCGCCGCGGCTGCCCCTGGCGCCGGGTGCGCCCTGGGCCACCGCGGACACAGCTCGTCCAGTACCTCAGTGGGAGCCTGCTCCCACGCGGCCGACCGCACATCGCGCTCCTGGCGTTAGGTCGGGGATGTCCCCCTACAGGAGGATTTTGGATGAAATATTCAAATGTAATCAAAACATATTAGAACAAGCGCCCCCAGAAGGACATACCCGACTTAATCCTGGCGCTGAAGTCTTCCGGGCTGCTTCGCGGCGGCAGCTCCCGCCAGGTGACCGTCGCCGCCGTCTTTGGTCTGAACGCAGCCTCTCGCGCTGCCAGATGATGCACCTGCCATTCCGTCACGCGCAGCAGGGATAGCGCTGGAGGAGCCCGCAGAGGCTCCAGCAACAATGCCACCTCATAGGTCTCTGAGGTTGTCTACAGGCGGCCCGCATCTCCGTCTGACTCCTCTTCGGCTGACCTGCCGGCTGCGAAAGCTGTGCTTCGCCACGCGGCCTACTGATCGCGGAAGTCCGCTCGCCGCTACAGCGTTGGCGCTCCGCCAGGGCAGCTGCCGCCTGGTGCTCACGAAGGCAAGGTGATCCGCTTAACTGTGCCAGGGTGGACGCGGGAAGAGCGCAGTTCATGGTGTGACGACCCCAGGGGCGCACCTCGTGGCCTATGGTCTTCTCTAGCCGCAGCGTCTCAGATAGCCGACGGTGCTTCTACCATTGGCAAGGTCGATATGAAAGGCCCTCCCAGCAAGACGAGGTAGGGACTGGAGATTCATCACTCCTCCTGTCCACTGAGGGCTCTTTCCAGAAGGTCGACGTCCAGGGCAGGCAGGAGGTCGTCATTCGCAATGGCCACCTGTTCTAGAGCGTCGAGGCGCCGAGCAAGTTCCTGACACGGCCGGCGAGCGCCTCCATCCCAGACCACGTCGTCTGCGTTCATTCTCGGACGCGATAGAAATGCAAGCCTATCACGCGCTGCTTCTCGAGATAGTGCGAAGATTGCGCGTTGATTGCGATATGATATGCTGGCGGCGTTGCTCCCACGTTTGCACCAACCTGGTCATCTAAGTTTGGGACTCTTCCATCTTGTTCCCTTCTTCGGGCCGCCCCCGGCCCTATTCCCTTCAGGCTACGAGCGACCCAACGCCCAATTGTTATGCTGGTTGCTTGCAAAACTTCCGTCATCTGTCTGACCTGGCTCAGAGGAGCTGCTCATGGTCATGTAAGCGCCTTCAGACTGGACTTGCGACCCTAGGGGCTGTGCCTGATGGCGTGTGTGGTGAGTCTCAGGCTCATTACGCCACCAGCCCAGGCCAGTCACACTGAAAGGAGCACGCCTCGTGTGTCAAGCCCCCGGTCGCACACCCACCTCGTCCCCTCCTCCTCTCGGATCCCTTCCTCCCTCCGTCCATCCCTCCTTCTTGCCCCATGCCCCCATCCTGCCTCCTCGAACTGCCTGAAAGTCGGGGGGCATCCACATGTAGAGCGCGAAGAGCGGAGCGTGGCATCCTCGTGCCCGTGCGAGTGACCCGACGGACACCCGAGGGACACCCGATCCAGGCGTCAGAAAAACAAGCTGGGCCTGTCCAGGAATGCTTTCTGGAAATGATGTCGAAGGGAATCCGGCCGCGGCGACGAAAACCTCCCTAGGCTCAAGACGCGCTGGAAGCGTCCGACAGTCTGAACTCTCGGACCCCTCGGGAGGAGGAGACACACACACACACACACACCTTTCCAACACAATTTTGGGCCCGCGGTGGAGCTCTAGAGAAGCCGTGTTGGGAGCCCCTGCAAGCCAACTTTCTCCTGGCATCCTCGATCTCTGCCGCTATAATTGCCCCCCCCCCCCCCCAGTCTATACCGAGCGCCCGATCCTCGGTCCTCCCCATTGGGGGCGACGATGGTGGCGAATAGCCCAGGGGAGAACAATACATGTGTCCAAGGGCGCCGATGGTCCATGCCTTCGGCGAGGCTGCCGGGCGAATGCGTGTAATGCCCGCCCCTGAGCTGTTCGCCCCCATCGTCGCTTCCGACCACCCTCCTCCTCTAGTTCCCGCCCCTGTTTTGGACGGCGGCGGTGGCGATGTCCGCCGTGGGCGCCGAGACGGCCCCACGGGCGCCCCGCTCACAGCTCCGCGTCCGCCGCCTGCCGAATGGGACGGATCGCCGACGTCTCGCTCGCCCCGTTCGGAACGGGGCGTTCCTGCTGGTCCCTCCCTCCTGCTCGTCGTCGTCGTCGTCGTCGTCGTCGTCGTCGTCGTCCTTGCCGTCCGAATCCTCTTTTTCCGTCGTCCTCCTCCTCCTCCTCCTCCTCCTCCTCCTCTTCCTCCTCCCCCTCCTCCACGTCCTCCATCCTCGTCATCCTCCCCCTTGCTGCTGGAAGTGCAGATGCTTCAGAATTTGCCCCCGACCTTTTGGGGATCGAGGGAGGTCGAGATATCGGACGCACTCGGACCGCACCGCGAGCGCCACCACCCCGAGGGGCCGAAGTGCAAACGCAAACGGGGTCGGCGGGCCAGCGCCCCAAGACTCGTCCGTGCCACCCGGCCCCTGGCCGCCCCTCCCTGCCTGGCCGGCGCCCAGGGGGGGCGCCGTGCAAGCCCGGCAAGCGTGGCGGCACTGCGTTCCCCCAGGGCCCTGCCCCAGCGCTGGGCAAGCCCCGCAGGCCCCCGTCATCGAGCGGCCTGCCGTAGGCGGGACAGGCCACCAGAGCCGTCGGGCGGGCTAGGCGCTGGGCGGGCTCGGCCTGCGCAGGGGCCCGGTGGCAACCCGCGGGTTCCAGCGCGGCTCAAGGGGGAGAGGGGGGGGGGAGGGAGAAAGCAGAGGGGTGATGGGTAAGAGGAAAGGCGCCTCGCCCATTAGCGGTAAGGCAACCTCCCTGGCGCGGGCCCGCTGCCAGACTGGGGCCCGGAGCGCGGCGCGCTCCATGACGGAAAAGGAGGACAGGGACGAAGGGAAGCGACGAGGAGGAGGAGGAGGAGGAGGAGGAGGAGGAGGAGGAGGAGGAGGAGGGGCGAGCCTCAGGAGGAGTCCGTAGCCATTTTGGCTCAAGTAATCCATTTCTCGAGGTGGCTTACAGTGAGCTATTGTTGGTGCTCTCACGATCCCTGTTCGAGCCTGCCCGAGGCCTTACAGGTTTTCTTTCGGCTATTCATGAAAGGCCAGGGTTGGTACAACCACTGGCAATCCCCTTTCTCGCAGTATCATGGCGCTCAGCAGTACGGAAGTTGGAAGCCCCAGGGACAGCCATCCTCCAAAGTTGTGTGCCAGGGTTGCGGTTGTAAGAAGAATCGCCTCACGTGGTCCCACTGCATGCACTGCAAAGCTCCGCTGCAAAGTGTGCCGAGCAGTCCGTTTGGTGGCAGTCCTCACGCGTCTGATTGGAATGGTGTACCTCCAGGGTGTATTCGCTGCTTCTCCCTTTTCCAACGCAGGAGGTCCTGGCTCAAAAGGCATGGGCAAAGGCCTTGGTGGAGTGGCAGCCATGGGAGGAGGTGCAAGCGGCGGGAAATGAGCAGCGGGCCAGCCTCCGCTCCCGTCTGGACCTGTGCCGAACCTCAGCCTGGCCGAGGCGAAGCAGCTCGCGGAGCTCTCGCAGAAGGCTGGGGGCTCGGCCGCGTTCAAGCGTTACTCTGATCTCGCCAAGCACTTGGAGAATGCTCAGAAGCCCCCGCCAGCTGTGTCCCCTCAGACGAAGTTGCAGCAAGCCGACAGTGCCGTCAAGAAGCTGGAGAAGAAGCTCGAGGCCGACCTCGCGCGGATGCTCAGACTTCAGAATGATCTGGAGGAAGCTACTACCAAGATGCATGAGACCAAGTCCGCTCTGGCCAAGGCGGACCAGGACTACAAGAATGCCCTGGCGGAATGCAACGAGAGTGCCAAGATCGGGGCGCCCAGCAACGTGTCGGAGGCGCAGTTCACACCTGTGCCGTTGGGCGACCTGGTCGAAGGCAAAGTCGATATCAATTCTTTCTTTTCGTGTGACCTGCTGGATGAGCTCAGCCTGGAGTACGAAGTTACGGGGACCGACCGCATGGAGTTCGAGAAGCGGAAAGAGTCTTTACGCGACGGAGTGCAGAAGCTGGCATCGGATGTTTTCAAGCAGGTTGTCAACGCCGCGCAGGATGCAACAAAATGTTCACGCCCTTCATATGTCCCGTCTCATCCCGAAGCGCAGAAAGAACAACGAGGGCGGTGCACAGCCAGCTGGTGCGCCAGAAGAAGGTGATGCTCAAGTTCCACGAGCTGCTGTTCAGGGCGCTGCAGCCGCTGCAGCCACAGCAGAAGGTGATCGGGACGCAGGTGAGGAACCTGTTCCAACTGAAGGCGATCACGATGCAGAGATGGCTGAGCCGGCTGGGCAAGAGCCCGACGGGCGCGACATGCGTGAGCGGGCCGCCGAGGCATTGGCAGCATCGGCCCCGCCGCAGGCGGCACCTGCAGCTGCCGCGGCAGGCCAGCACTCTCTTTAGCCCAGGGCAGCGTGTTCTGGCTAGTAACTTTTTAACTTTTACAGAATACGCCGACAGGAAATCCGTGATTAACTCCAAGTCGCACCTGTCGGGTATCAGATATTTCCGTAGATTGCTGCTTCAGTGTCCTGGTTTGTCGGGTAGCGAGCGGTCTGGGTTTCAGGCTTTTTCTGCTCCCCTCTTTCCGGGATCTGTTGTTGTGCCCCAAGGCATCGCCCAGGCTCCTCCTAACCTCACCTCCCCGTTACCTGTCGGATCTGCCACGGGCCCTGGACCGGGTGGTTTTGAAGTGTTTGAAGGAGGAGTTTTGGTGGTGTCTGCCAATCTCAACTCTTGGGGCACTCTCAAGTCGTACCTGGAGTCGTCGGACGCGTCAGTCATCCTGGGCCAGGAGCATCGTCTGTTGGACTCCGATGCCATTGCGCAAGCCTCTTCGTCTGCTCTGAAGCTCGGCTGGAAATCGACCTGGTGCCCAGGCATCCCTGGAGAAGGTGGAGGGGTCAGCTCGGGCACCGCCATTTTTGCGCGCGACGGCTTCGGCATGTTCGCAGCGTCTACCACAGTGTTGGTGCCTGGCAGAGCAGTCGCAGCTATGATCCATGCGCCTGGTTGTGAAGCTATCTGTATGGTCTCAATCTACCTATCCACTCGGAAGGTCTCTCGGAGGGCAACCTTAAAGTTCTGTCCACGGTGGGGGAATGTTTGGCGAGTCTGTCCTGTGAGTTTGTGCTGGGGGGAGATTGGAACTTGACCCCAGGCACCCTGGTGGACTCGGAGTTCGACCTCCTGCTCTCGAGCCAGATCATTTCCCCCTCGAGTGAAACGTGTTTTCCCAACAAGGGTAAGGCGTCGGTTTTTGATTTCTTTCTGGTCTCGCGGTCCCTCGCCAAAGGAACCAAGTCGATTCAGGTGGACACCCTTGCTGGTTCGAGCCCCCACTTCCCCGTCAAGTTAGGTTTCCACCCCTCCATAATGGACCTCAAGGCTCTCGCCTTCCGTCGTCCCCCTCCGCTTCCTGCGGTTCCCCCCGTGGGCCCCCAGCCTCAGGAAGGTGACTGGTCTGGGGCTTTGGAAGTTGCTCGGAAGGGGTACGATGCGGTTATTAACCGCAATTTTTCTTTGGCGGTTAGTACATTGGACTCAGGCTATTCCTCTTGGGCTAGGTCTGCGGAGCGGGACCTCGCCAACATCATGGGTGTGGAGCTTGTTGCGCAGGGAGCCAGAAGTAAGAGTCCGCAGATGTACTGGAAGCCAGTTCTCAAGCCTGCAGGGCGGGCGCGAGACGTTCACGGTAAGCCTATTTATTGGTTGCACGCCCAGTTGCATGCGCTTGTCTGCCACAGCCAGGACTGGACCGTCAACGCTAGCAATGCATCTCATATCCTCAAGTCTCTTGCTGATCCAGATGTTGCGGTCCAGCCTCCAGCTGATAGCGACTTTGCTGCATTGTTTCGTGTTGCCGCGAGCTTAGGCAAACGTGGCCTTAGCGTGCCGCAGGATAGGTTGGCCGAATTTCGATCGGAACTTGAGGAGTTGGCTGATGAGGTGATCGGTCTTTGTTCAAAAGCTAAGGCGCGTGCGGCCAACTCCTCGAGGACTGCTTGGCATGACTGGCTTCGTGCTGGTCTGGACAACGGGGGCCGTCGAGCCCACGCCGCTTTGAAGGATCCTGAAGGTTGGACGCCCCCCACCAATCTTTCCTCCAACGGGGTTGTGGTTGCTGATCCCAAACACCTTTTGAAAGCTGAAGGAGACAAATTCGACCTCATTTGGGAAAGGGCTACTGGAACGGGTATTGAAGATGACTCTATCCTCTTGCCTTCCTCCCTCCTCACTCCTCAAGAGCTTCGGGACATTTCTAGAACTTACCAGGAGCGAAGCGCTGTGTCCCTGGACGGATTTCATTGCCGCCATTTTTCTGTCCTTGGCGACCAGGCTCTGCAGGCTATGAGTTTTCTTCTGTTTGTCATTGAAGCTACGGGCAGGCTGCCAAGACAGCTTGCTTGAGTGCTGCTCGCGCTTCTGCCTAAGCCTACGGGCGGGTTCCGTCCAATAGGGATCTTTCCTGCTTTCTATAGGGTGTGGGGAAGGGCGAGGAGGAACGAAGTTGCGCAGTGGGAGGCTGATAATCCTAGGGTTTATTGGGCTGCAGGTGCCAACCGAGGCCCTGTCGACGTTGTTTGGAGGCAGGCCTTTCGAGCCGAGGCCGGCACGCGCAAAGGAGATTTCTCGGCTTCCTTGTATTGGGACTTCAGGAAATATTATGAACACATCGGGTTAGGCTTCCTCTGGGGTAAGTGTCGTGAACACGGTTTCCCGCTTTCCCTTGCCAGGCTTGCCATTAACGCTTTTTCGGCTGCGAGATTTTTGGCTCTGAATGGTCTCGTCGAGGGCCCGTACTTCGTGTTAAACGGGATCATGGCGGGCTGTAGCCTGACTACTTCCCTGATCCGCGTGTTCGCGATGTCGGCCTTTGACGAGATCCCTCGGAGTGTGAAAATCGATTTCGACGTTTACATAGACGACACCTCTCGGAGCAAGACTGGTTCTTTTCGTGATGTTGTGCAGGGAATTGCTCGAGGTGCCAAGGTCCTGCATCGTGCTATCACTGCCACTCTTAAGTGTAAGCTGGCCATGGATAAGATTGGGCTTGTGACGTCACATAAGAGTGTTGCGAATAGCATCCATGACCAGCTTGGGCCCTTGGCTGGTGAAGCTAAGGCGAGCATTGTCAACTTAGGTATCGACGCAGCTGCTGGCAAAGCTGTCCGAGCTCGCGGACAAGGCAGAGCCTCAAAGTTGAAGGCGCGTTTAGCGGCAGCGGCGCGCAAGGCTTGCAGGCTTCGGAAGCTTCAAAAGCCCCTCGGGCGAAAGTCCACGAATATTTTTGCGGCTGGCCCTATGGCTGGCGGGATTTTCGGGACCGAGGTTTATGGGGTTTCGGACCGTGAGCTTTTAGGTTTGAGAAGGATGGGCATGAGTACGATCAAGCCTCGCGCGCAAGGCCGCTCGCTGTCTGTCATCTCTCTCCTGGAGGGAGACCCCCCTTGGAGGGCGGCCGTGGCTCCGATAGTCCGCTGGTCGCGAGAGATCTGGATTCTTCAGACCCATGGTTTCGCGTGGAGTCTGTCCTGGGCCGAGCTCGGGGCTGGCTGGGAGCAAGTTTTTCAAGTTGACGACCTCAGTTGGAGTAAAGTTTCGGGCCCGATTTCTGCTCTTAGGATGTCCCTGTATAGGCTGGGCTGGTCCATGCCGAACTATTGCACCCTCAAGGACGATTTCGGCCGAGAAATCTCGATGACGTTGAATTCCCCCCAAATGATTAAGTTGCTTTGCAATGAGGCCGTGCTTCGAGGTCTGGAAAGGGACGCTGGGGACAGCTATGGGGCAGGTCATAGGCTCTGTTGGGATGTGGCCAAGCACCTATTAGGCTCTTCTAAGGTACCCAAGAAGGACAAGGGCCTCATCAGGGCTCTCGCTTGCAGAGGAATCTGGACGGCTACCGATGCAGTGGCTGCTGGATACGTTTCTATTTCACCTCTGTGCGCGCGCTGCGGTCAAGCCAACGATACCCTTTTTCATCGGCTGTGGCAGCGTCAGTGTGCTGAGTTCCGCGCCATTCGGGATGAGGTAGTGCCTGCATGGATTCAAGAAGAAACTCTCGACACCGCGTCCGAAGGTTACGACCGCTTATTGTTGCTGCATGGTTGCTTCCAACATCCAGGAGATGTGTTCCCTACACCGGCCTCGAGTGGAGGCGTGGAGATAAAGTGGCACGTGGCAGAGGCCCCCTCTCCTCTCCCCGACTCTCCTCCCATCCTCCCCTCTGATGGGCTCTGGGGGCACGTTTTTACCGACGGTTCCTGTAGTCGGCACTTGGTCCGCGAGCTCTCGAGGAGCTCCTGGGGCCTTGCGATGGTTTCTAACGACGGTTCGCTCCTTGGGGAAGTTTCGGGCCCTCTTTGGGCCCCTTGCCCGCAGACGCCTCAAGGAGCGGAATTCGGTGCGTTTCTTTGGTCGAGCTGCTTCGCCTCTGCCGAGACAGACCTGTATATCGACTGCAAGAATGTAGTCGACCAGGCTGGCCTATCTGCTGCTCGAGCGTTCTCCCACAAAACAACAGTACGGAGGAGCGATCTTGCAAGCGCGGCATCTTTTTGGCGTTTTTTTTTCGCTCCTGCACGAAGGTGCAGGCGCACAAGGCCGTGGACGAGGAAGGTATTTCTTCTTCCGAGCGCTCTGCGCGGCAAGGGAATTACTATGCTGACCAGATAGCGAAGAGTGCCTTACAGAAGCACCCTTCTGCTGATCCGCGTGACCTTGACGAGCTGGACAGGAAAATTAAGATTGCCAAGCATGCATTAAAGCTAGGTGCTGCTATTCTGTTGGAGTGGCCGCACCTTGAATTCAGAGGCCCCGAGAGAGTCAACCCTCCCCCTTCGGCCCCAAAACTGGTGCTGGCTCACTCGTGGAAGCGCTCGAGTGGGCTTTGGAGGTGTGAGGTGTGTTTAAAGGGTTCCACGATGCCTGAGGATAAATGTCCGCCAGATAGCGTGCGCCCAGGGAAGTCCAAACTGGATCAGGGTGTGCTGGAGAGATTAGGACACAGGGTGATCGCCCTGCCTTGCTCCGATGCCTCTCATATTTTCGTGTGCTTGACCTGTAAATTTTATTCGAGCGGCGCTCAGGTGCTGGGCCTCGGCCGCGTGTGCAGGCCCCCCACCGTCACTGGAATTCGGAATTTCAGGAAGCTCAAGAAATGCTATCACCCTGATAAGGAGGGAGTTTCAGTCTTCTGCGATGAATTCAAAGCATTAATGTAAGAATTCGTGGCTATGTTCTGCGTGTGTCTCGGCTCAGTGCATGGCAGTCCAGGCTCGGAGGCATGGCGGCGCGAGGTCAAAAAAAAAGCCTCAGGAGGAGCGGTACCGCACCCCCCGCGCGCCCGTTCGCCGCTCGCCCCACGCGCGGCGGCAGGCTCTCACGCCAGCGAGCGCCTGCGTGCGACGGCCCCGCGGGCTCCGCATGCTCCCATCAGCCCCGTTCTGCCAGCGGCTCGATGGAGACCGCGATCTTGCCCGAGACCGCAGCCGCCAGCTTCTTGGCGAGCCTGGCGATGGCGGCCTTCCCCTTGGCGGAGGGGCGGCCGCAGGCAGCTGCAAAGCTGGAGACCCTCGCAGAGCCCATGACCCCACAGGCCGCGCGCGCCACGACGGGCAGCTCGCGCACCAGGCCCGCCTCGCACTGGGGCAAGATCTTGACCAGCATGCGCGCGTCCTGGCCAGCCAGCTTCAGCACCTCGTTGTGGTTGATCGCCGCCGAGACGATCGAGCCAACGCATCCGCTGGCGCGCTCGACCCAGCTGCAGCGGCTGCACCACAGCTTCCCGTCTCGGCCCCTCCAGTCCAAGACGGGCTCCGCCATGGGCGCTCCCGCTGCAGCTGCCTCCGGGGCTCTGGCGCCGCCGACTTCGCAGCGCGATCTGCGTAGTAATTGCCGAGCCAATCTCTGTAAGTGATCTTGCCCTCGACGACGACAGCACGCATGGACTGATGTGCGGGCGCCTTCCTGACCGAGAGCCCGCCGTCGCACTGGCCTCCGAACTCGCCCGACAGCCGCCGGACCTCGCGCCGCAGGCTCGCCCAGGCCGCACCGCGCGCAGCGGTGCGCCGAGGCCCCAGCCCCGTGAGCCCGCGGCTCACGAAGCCGCTGTCCACGACCACGGTGACGGGCGGCACTGCGAACCTGAGGGCCATGATGAGCGCCATGAGCTCTCCCCCGTCGATGCCGACGCGCGGCTCACACAGCATCCCCGACGCGCCACGCAGGAAGGCGTCGGCCACCTGCTCCAACGCGATGACGGCCCACGCCACGCTGGCGCACTTCTCGCAATCGCCCTGGCGGCAATGTCGGCGGCAATTTCGGCGGCGATTTCGGCGGCAATTTCGGCCGCAATTTCGGCGGCCCTGTCGACGGCGCTTTCGGCAGCCCTTTCGGCGGCAATTTCGGCGGCCCTTTCGACGGCTCTTGCGGCGGCCCTTTCGGCGGCGTTGCTTTTGCCAACTGTCGACCATGGCTGCCGGGAGCTCTGGGCCGTCGGAGGCCCCGGCGGGCCCTGAGAGGGCCCTCGAAGGGCCTGGCCAGACAGCGTCTGCGAAGTAGCTCAAGCCACGCGTGATTGGCACGCGACGCGCAAAGCGAATTCCCCCTCGCAACGTGCAGAGCGAATTCCTCGCGTTATGCGCCAGCGCGCTCAACGATGCGCATGGGAACCACCGCGTGACAGGGCGCGCCTGCACACCGAAACCATCAAGAATAGCTCAATTTCGTTTGGAATGGACTGAATTTCGGCGCGCGCCCCTTCTCGTCTCAAAGGAAGTGCCACTACGACACCTGGCATGGCCGAGTGCGCGAGGGAGCCAACTTCTCGGCCTCAGCCTTACTTGGAACGAGATGCGACGGCAGCTGAGGCCCCGCGCCGAGCACGGTTGAGAGGCGGCGGCGGCATGGGCGACGGCGGAGGGAGAAAGAAGAGGCCAGGTAGCAACCTGACACGCTGCCAGACGCCCCCGCCCCCCCCCCCAAGCCAGCCGCCCGCTCGATCCCCCATCTCCTGGGGCGATCTGGCATGCGGCTGCGCCTCCAACTCCGCCTGCCCCCCCCCCCCTCCCCCCAACGGCGCCTTTGGCCAGAGCTGCGCGCGCAGCCCGGCGCGCATCGCTCTGCTGCGTGAGGGGGGCGAGGACGTTCTAGCTCGCTCGCCGCCCTCGATTCCATCTCGACTGCCCGCCGCGGCCCCGCCGGCCTCGGCGGCGGCGGGGCCGGCGGGGCCAGCGGCGCCTGAAGGCGCGGCCGCTGGGCCAGCCTGGCCGCCGCTGCCAGCCGTCGTCGCGGACTGCTCCTCCTCGGTCTCGCGCCTCTCGGCGGCCAGCTTCTTGACGTGCTCCACGCGATCGGACCGCGAGCCCTCGGCAAACAGTGCCAAACAAGATCCTCGCCAGAACCGGGATCCCCTTCTGCATCTTCTCCTGGCGCCCCGCGGCTTGCTTGCGGTCTTCGCCCGGCGCTGCGTGCAGCGACGGTTGCACCTGGCCGAAGAGGGCGTCGCACTCCCCGAGGTCGAAGCACGAGAGGTCGCTCTCCAGCTATTCGGACGCGGAGATACGCGGCGGCGGGGCCGCCTGCTTGCCGACGACGTTGCTGTGGAAGCTGCCCAACAACCGCTCGCACTGGCCATCCGCCTCCTCGAGTTTTTCCGTGGGGGGCCCGGCCAAGAATGTCCAAGGATGTCTGCTCGGCCAGCGCATGCTGGATGTGCTCGTACTTGTCGGCCTCCTGCTTGAGCTTCGCCTCAAGCTGCTGAACACGTTGATGGGCATGCTGGGCCTGTGTTTGCAACGGTGATGTCTTCGGCGCCATGGCAAATTTCTTCTTGTGTTCACGAACGCATTGGCCATTTTGTTCGTGCTTCTTGTCCCCCATCTTCGCCGCCAGCATGCGCAACCTGTCGACCTCCTCGTCTGACAACGCGGGCTCCTAACTGGTGACGCCTGGCGGATCCTGCAGCCCTGAGGCCGTCGGCGCGATGCCACGCGGGCTGTCGAGCACAACCAAAACCACATTTGCATCCTGAGTCTCGGCGACCTCTGACCATGATGTGACCATGATGACTGGCAGTGTTTGCAAAACCATTGGCTCCAAGGCGTCTTCTTGCACCCGCAACTTTGACAATGACCCCTGTGGACACCTTTGCCTGCGGGTTCCGGTTTGCCCCTTCACCCGACCACTCCGTGTTCTCGGCCTCTGCCATCTCCCCACTGCCAAGACTGCCCCCGCGACGTTGCGGAAACTGGCAGGACCGCCGCGGGGATATCGCAAACATTTTGTGGGGACCCTTCGGCGACCTGACGCCGAACGGCCGAACAGCGACAGGACATGGCGCTGCCAGAGAAAGGGAGCTCCCTCGAGCCCATGCCTTGTGCCAGAACGGCTGCAGCCAAAATTGTTACGGACCACCTCATCCTCCTCCTCCTCCTCCTCCTCCTCCATCTCTTCGCTCGTCCTCCCAAGCATCCTACATCCTACCCCCTCTCCTCCCTCCGCCCTCCTCCCTCCTCCTCCTCCTCCTCCTCCTTCTGACTCGTGGCTCGTCTTCCTTATCCTCCCTCTTTCCTCCTGACCCCCGTAGCCGTCTTGGCCCAAGGGAAACGCGTTTCGAAGGAGGCCCTCGCAACCGAGAGGCAGCCAATGGCGCGAAGACACGCTGTAGCAGCCAAGATGGAGGACGGCATCGACCTCTTGGATCCTTATCAGGGCCCTCTTAGACCTCTTCGAGCCCTCTTCGGCCTCTTCCGTTGTGGCCAAGAGGTCACCAAAAAGGTTCCAAGAGGGCCCAATAAAGCACAAGCAAAACGCATTGTGTGACACAACAATTGTGTCACACTGTGTGGCGTTGGAGTTCCCTCCTCCTGGAATCATCCTGGGGCCGTTTTGAAACCCACTCTGAGGCCTTCCCAATCCGCTTTTTTGCCGAAGAACTGCCAATCGCGCGCTCTCCTGCCCGCGCGTCTCTCTTGATGCTCCGCACAGTGGCGCTGCGACGGCCGCGAGGCCAGGAGCGCCGCGAGACCGCGACGGGGCACGCGGCGCGCATGGCCACGTTGCTGGCCGAGGGGGACCCGCCTCAGGGGCTCCGCTGCTACCGACGCAGGGCGTCCCCCCAGTTGGGGCCGACCAGGCGGGCGGACGGCAAGGACGGCCGCGCAGGACGGCCGCGCGAGCAACGCCAACCCCCTGCGCGCCCGTCCTCTGCGATGGCTGGGCTTCTCCTCCATGCACTGCGCCGTAGCCTCGAAGCGCGACGGCTGCGGGCGGCCAGCAGAGGGGCTCCGGCCCGCTGGCCAGGGGGAGCCGCGGCGTGCCAGGCGCACTTCGCTGACAGACGCGCGCCATGCCAAGCACAGGAGCGACGAACAGAAAACGGGCCCTACGCAAGATGGCATGGTGACCTCACGCGGTGGCTTGCACGGGCCGCCGGCGCGGCACGCCAGGTGGGAAGCGAGGGCGCTTGCGAGGGACCTTACGAAGGCAACTTGCGCGCGACTGTCGGCACAGACGAACTCGTTTTTCTGCGTCGCTCAACTGTTGAAGCCCTGAGCAGCTGGGCCCACCGGGCAGGCATGGGTGGGATGGCCGCGCGAGCGAGCCACGCCAGACACCGGCAGCTCCACTGCGCGGATCTGGCCGTTCTGGCACAGGCGGCGCACGCCGCCCCGAGAAAGGGGAGGGATAGAGAGAGAGAGAGAGAGAACGCGAGAGAGAGAGAGAACACAAAAAAGGAAGAGGGAGGGAGATAGGTGGAGGCGGGGAAGCGACGGTGGGCGGGCGTGAGGGCCACCCGTGCACGAGATCGTCCTGGAGCTGCGCTCGGCTGGTAGCCCCGCGCCGCCCCTGGGCTTTCGGTGCAGATCCACGATCCCCGCGGGAACTCCGAAGACCAACTGCTCCTCATCGCTCGGACGTCCAGTCCCCGTGCATTTCTCGATGCCGCGCGTGTACGTTTCGCAAGATGGTCCAGGATGTTTCCCGATGGCCCGAGCGATGCCGAGACTGGCGAGGCAACGGCGGGGCTGCAGGAGGCGAGGGAAGCCAGGGCGGGGAAAGCACGGCGCGGCGGCACTTCCACGACACTCCCAGCTCGCCGCGCGCCGCGCCCCGCGCCGTCGCCCCCGCGCGGCGCGCGGGCGTCTTCGCACCCTCGCGCCGCCGCACCAACGAACGGTCCGCCGGCCACAGCGCGTCAGCAAAAGGTGAAACTCTGCACAGAAGCAGATCGAGCCTTTGAAGGTGGACTTTGCATGCAAAAGCGTGTACGCAGAGCACAGAAAGGGGGTCCTGGGTGGGAAAGGCCCCCGCAACCAGGACGTGGAACGTTCATCGACGGGTGCGGCCGCCCCGTGACGCTTGAGTTTCAGCAGAGATGGCTGAAAAGCGAGCGCTCCTGCCAGCGGCTCGTTCGCCCACTATGGACGGCGGTCGCTCCTCGTCGCTCATGCGGCCGTATGGGTCTCCACCACCTTTTCATGTTCTGCCGCTTATCTCCCCTCCTCCTCCCTCTTCCCTCCTTCTCCCTTCGGGCGCGCGCCCCAGCGTCTGCACGATATTGCGCTGAGAGACGCAATGGGTTCGAACTAAGACAGTGCGCTGGCGCTGACTCTCTCTCTCCCTGCTCGGCTCTGCGCATTGCGTGCCAGAGAAAGGAACACAGGCTGGAGGGAGGAAGAGGATAATTACCCAGCATTGGGAAGAAGGGGATGAGGAGAGAAGGAAGGGGGTAAAAACGACAATTGGACGCTCGCGGCGAGCGAGCCACACTGCCTCTAGACGGGACGCCCGACAATCGTGAGGGAGGACGACTAAACTGTCACTTATTGTACCGAACTCTACTATCCCAGATTTCAAGCGTCTGCGTGCGAAGCGGACTTCGAAGATCGGGTCGGTCGATGCGCTGCACCGTTGTGCTGCTTGTCTGGTGTGAGGGGCCGCTTCGCAAGTCCAGTGCGAAGAGTGGCGCCACAGCGACGGGCCGATGTGGAATGTGCAAAAGTAAATAGGGCGAGGTCAGGCTCCGCGGCAAGCCAGTGGTAGAGGGCAGCCGTCGTGAGCAGGGGACCGCGCGCAGTGGTGCCCTCCACCTCCCCCCCTCCCCCCCCCGCCCCTCCTCCTCCTCCTCCTCCTCCTCCTCCTCCTCCTCCTCCTCCTCCTCCTCGAGGCGACCTACAGCGAGATAACAAACGCCGCTCCGGCCGCCAGGTCCGCCTCCGCGGACGTGGTCGCGGAAGGCCCGGTGAGCTGGCTGTCGCGGCGGGCCCGGGCGAGCGCACCCCTGCGCAACATCCGGCGGCGGATGGTGCGACGGCGCGCGGCGGACATCCTCGAGCCGGCCTCCTCGTCATCCTCGTCCTCGTCCACTTCGGCAGCGGCCAGTTCGGGAGGCGCCTGGACCTCGTAGCCCTCCGAGTCCGCCGCCCAGCTCGGGATCTGGGGCCCGGTCGGGAGCCGCTGTTGGTCCGCCCTGGACGGCGTGAGGAGCAGCATCAACGGAAGAGGGACGCTTGCGGGCGCGGGCGGCTGGGCGGCGCCGCCGGTCCAGGGCCATGTGCCCTCCATTGCGAAAAGGAAACCGGGGGAGACCTCGCTGGGCGGCGCCCACCGTGCCCACATGCCTGGCCGGGGACTTCAGCCAGAATGGCTATAGCATTCCCAATCCGTCTGGGACGGGCCTGGACGAAACCTTTGGGACCCCAAGAGGCTCCAAGAGGACTCCACAACTCCAAAATGGCCGAAAGAGAGTCCAGCCCAAACGCACAGTATGACACACTGTGTGGCTTCGGAGCTTCATCTTGGAGCCCTCTTTCTAGATCCGATTACTACCCCCCACCCCTGCTCACATCAAAACCCATAGAGGTTCGCCCTCCACAATGCCCCCCAGAAATACGCTCACGCGTCTCAAACATAACGAAGCATCAACGTAGGCGCGTAGATTGCATGAGATGCGCCAGCCGTCTCATCGCGCTCTTGATAGCGCGGCCCATCGGTGACGCGCGGCGTCGTCAGCCCGGGGGCCCGCCCGTCTTCCGCACCGACTCCGCGCTAGGTGTTCCGCGCGAGTCAGGCGCGAGACCCGCGCCAAGTTCGCACGAGCCGCGCCCAGGTGTTATTCGGTTTCCGCGCGAGCCCCGCGCGGCATGTCAGGGCCCTTGGCGAACTTCACATGGTTTCGAGCGAAGCACGCATTCGCGCCCGCGCGAGCACTCAGGGGTTCGAGGGAGTCTCACACAGGCCCCGCGCGAGCCCCGCGCGAGTTCCGCGCGAGCCCCACGCGAGCCCCGCACAAGCCCCGCGCGAGCTTCGCGCGAGCTTCGCGCGAGCCCCGCGCGAGCCCCGCGCGATCCTCGCACGGGCCACGCGCGACCTTTACGCGAGTCCTGCGCGAGCTCCGCGCGAACCCCGCGCGAACCCAGAGTTCCCCCCCACGCGCGCCCCTGGAGAGGCCGCGCGAGCCCCACGCGATCTCTGCGCGAGCCCCGCGTGAGTTCCGCGCGGACTCCACGCGAGCCCCGAGGGAGCCCCGCGCGAGCTCGGCGCCAGCGTCTCACGGGCCCCCCGCTAGCTCAGCGCGGGCCGCATTTGTTCCATTGCGTTTCGCATAGTCCCGCGGCGTCTGTCCTGTGCAGACTTTATGAAACTCCCGAGCAAGTTTGCGGAGGTCCCACGCGTGTCCCGGGAGCCCCCGCACTTTTGACCAGCGATATATTGAGCAATTGTCCCGAGTGCTTCCCAAGTTCTCCAAACAGTTCTTGCACTTAGAGACTGCTTGTTTTTTGAAGTACCTGGCAGTGTTTCCCAGAGTCGGTCGCAGGTGCTTGGCGCCCCATGGCCTCATTTGGGTTTCTTGTGTTTCTTTTGTTCAGCAATTGTTTCACAGTGGCCCTCCGCCCCAGTTGCCCTGTCTCTCAGGGTCGTCCGTGGGTGTGCGGCGCCCTATGGATCCCTGTAGCTGGGCATCCTATGCCATCCCGTTGGTTTGCGACGGGTTCCCGCCGTGATGGCGCTGTTTCTAAGGGTCGGCCGCGGGTGTGCGGTTTCCTGCGGCCTCCGGTGAGTTTAGCTCCAGTGGTTTTCCTCTGGCTTTCTCATGCCCTCCCTCTCCAATGCCAGTGCCTCTCGGGGTCGGTCGCTGGTGCTGGGCCTCCTATGGCCTCCTACGATTTGGCCTCCCATGGCTTCCCTGTAAATTCCTTCTGGCCTGCCGCCCCATTGGCCCTGTCTTTCGAGGTCGGCCATGGATGCTGGGCCTTCCATGGCCTCCTATGGCTGGCCTTCCATTGGCTTCCCTCCATGTGTGTCCTCCGAGCGTGGCCGAAACTTTGCCGATCGATGTCGACCGCAGGGTACTAAAAACAGAAACCTAGCAATAGCCCCGGGCTTGGGTAGTGGGGCAAAGGAGGAAGGACTGGAGGTGGGGGGGAGGAGGAACAGAGAAGCAGGCTTGTATTAGCCCCAATTCCAGACTCAGCCCAGTATGGTTCGAAAGGAGCAGCCGTAAGAGAGGGGGAGGGGGCGGGGGGGGGGGAGAAGGGAAGGAGGAAGGGAGGGGAAAGAACAGGCAGACATCGCATGCGACCTAAAGAATATCAATACCACCAGCTCGGGGGCGGTGTGCGAGTGGAGCCTCGGTGGCCAGACTTTTCGGGGACGGCCGCAGGTGCTGGCAACCTATGGTCCGTATGTCTTGGCGTCCTAAAAGTGATCGGCCCTGTGTTGTTGCTTGGGGTCCAATGGCATGGCCTCCCATGGTGGCATGGCCCCCCGTGGGCTGGCGGCCCATGGAACTCTTCGATTTCACACGCCATGCTCCAATACTCAACCATTTGTGCGGGGCCCACGCGATGATCGGATTCTGGGGTGCAGGTGTTTCTTGGCGATCTGGGTGGTTTGTCAATTGCAGTTTATCCAGGTGCCTCCAGCGATGCTAGGGCCGTGTTATGGACCCAAGGGGCTCGGGAGAGGGGGCCTCGGGGCGCCCAGGGGGCCTCGGCAAGGGGGGCTGCACGCAACGAGCTGCTACAAGAGGGAACGGCGCATGCAGCGAAGTGCTACCAGGGGACGGGGGGCCCTGGACGAATACAGAACCCTACCAGATAGCTCACAGGCGTTCTAACACACCATTGTCGCGCAGGCGTGGCGGCGGATTTTTGAAGTTCTGCGCGTGCCATCCCCTGGGAGTAGTTTGCTCTTCGCTGCCCCGAGTGTTTCATTTCCGACAGCGGTGCTCGGGAAAGGCTCGACTCGGTGTTTGCCCCCCTGTCAAGAGAAGCGGGGCTGCTGCTGCTGCTGCTGCTGCTCCATCTCCTGCTTATGAAAAAGCTGTTTTGGTTCGAGTGCCGGCTTCTCAATCCCGCTGTGGGTCCAGACAGGCAGCCACGATGGTTGTCCCGAGCTCTCCTGGCGGGTCTCCTCAGAAAAGCTCGGCGATCCAATATAGCGAGGTGGCGCGCGTAGCCTTGTCGGGTGGCCAGTTCGACGCCAGGAGTCTCCTGAAAAGGCCTCGGCCGACTGGGGACGAAGAGGAGGACGATCGTCTGACCAAGATCTTCCACAACAAGATTAAGCTCTTGGACGTGTTGAACCAGAGGGAGGACTTAGTCGAGGGCGCGCGGGACTGGACGGAGAACAAGATGCTGGGCATCACCAGCGCGTCCAAGGCCGCAGCGGAAGCTAGGAAGTCTCCGACATGGCCCGGCACGTACATGTACTTGGAGAAGGTTGCGAAGTATTGGCGCGCAGACTGGGTCATCAAGCACTTCGCCCGTTACGGTGCGTCCGAGCAGTGGGTCTTGGCCTTGGACGCCTCCTCCAACACGGGCATCATGGAGCTCACCGACTTCCCCCTGGCGCAGCACGGGAAGATGAAACTGCCCAGGGCCATGCTGGACAAGGAGATCAATGACGGCGTCTGGGTGGTGCGTCTTCAGAAATTCGGCCGCCTGTCCGAGGAGTGGCTCAAGCTCGTAACGAACAACTTCGAGATGCCTCCGAAGCTCTACTGGGGGAAGCCGAAGGCTGGGTGCTACTGGGTGGAGCGCGCAGCCGACGGTAAGTTTCTGATCGTGCACATCACCGGGGACAAGGCGCCACGCAGAGCCCAAACTGGAATCGCGCATGGGGCTTGCTGCAGTGCGCCATGCCACTTGCTTGCGTGCTTTCCTTTGCACAGGGCCAGGCCCGACATATCACGCGCACCTGTTGCCCCGTAGCGTGCGTCTCCTTGTCACGGGGGTCCGCGTCCAGGGAAACTTGTTATCGGGATTGGCAGCGATTGTGAGATGTCTCATGCGAATCCAGTCCCTCGCACCAGTGCTGCCCCGCACGCTCGTCGTGCGATGCTGCGGGTCGCCCGCAGTGCAGTGCGCATGCGCGCCTCGAAGCATGCAGCGCATCCCGTGTACACGCCGTTTGCCACGCACGAATGCTCCAATGCGTGCGCGACGGGCGCTGCAAGCGAGGGCCAGCGCCCGACGCAGGCCACATGCAGCGCGCATTATTTGCAGTGCGCATTGTGCTCGATGCAATGGCCAGGGCCGCATGCGATGCCCGCCACGCGATGCACCGACGCAGATACACACTAGGGATATTTCAGTTCCTGTGAGCTCTGCGTGGTCGCCGTGTCCAGGCGCCGGCCCCATCGTACTGGACCATTGATGTGGACAACATTCGCATCCTTGACAATGCGTACGATTTCCAGGCCGCCTTGCTCCTCGGCGACGACCCCAACGACAAGGGGGAGAATTTGGCGAAGAGGTTCGCCAAGGGAAAGGGGCCCTGGCGGTCCGAGATCGTCGATGCCAAGGGGGCCCTCTACAAGGAGATGGCCGAGGGCCACGCCAAAAAGGCGCAAGAGGAGAAGGACAGGCTTGCGAAGGCGGCGGCCGCTGGCCCCAGGAGCATCGCTGAGGACATCGAGTCCCAGGCAAAGAAGCGCAAGTCTGATCAGGCAAAGCTTGCTTTGCAGAAGCGGATGCCGAAGAGGAAGGTCGTGGCGACTGGCTCCATCGTCCAGGCCGCCGAGGACCCGCTCGCCTCCGCGCAGCCCCTCGGCGACGGGGGAGCGGCGGACGCACCGGCGGCGGCCGCGCCAGCGGCGGCAGCGGCGGCGGCAGCGGCCGCTGCGTCGGAGGAGGAGTCCTGAGAGTAGCAGTTGGGCAAGAAGTTTGGATTCTTGAGAGGGCGTACGAGAGCCTGCCGCAATCGTCAGCGGGCTCCTCGCGTCTGCCTGCAGCGGGGGCGCCACACAGATGTGTGCGCGCGTGCGGGTGGGCCGCAGCTCATCGGCCGAGCTGCGACCAGTGCTTGCTTGTAGCCAGTGGGGAGTTTGCAAAATCTGGAGCGGGAGCGGGCGCGCCCGCCAGGGGGAAATATTATGCCAGTGTCTTCGTCGGCTGCTTGCTTCGAGTCTGAGCGGGGGCAGGCGGAACGGGATCGGGGCGGGTGGGAGGGGGCTAAGGAGGACGAAGATTTGGGGGACGGAGGGCAAAATGAGGGAGGGAGGCGGACGGGGACGGAGGTCGCAGGAAGAGGAGGGGAAGGAGACGGAGGGCAAATGGGGGGAGGGAGGCGGACGGGGGGAGGAGGGGGAGAGGGAGGGATGAAGGGGGAGGAAGATGGACGAAAACGTAATGCGTAACCGTGCAAGCTGCTCGCCCCCAGTGCGGTGGAAAGTAGGGCCCTGAAGGCGCATTCGGGCTGCCGAAGCCTCCCAAAAGTGTTGCGCTGCTCTGGGGGGGTTCGGGGGCTTCTGGAGAAATTACATCGCACCCCGCCCTGCCTGACAACGAAACTACGGTGCGTCCGATCGTGTCTACGAGCAGCGTTGTGGCAATCTAAGCGGTCGCCTACCTATTCGCGCCCTTTGGCACGTACGTATGGCATAGGGGAGCTCCGACGGACCATATTGTGCGAATTGTTCTGGCCCCACTGTCGGAGACGGTCGCAGGATGACGCCATTTGGGATAAACGTTTTCCCTTGGATCCCGCTGCGGCGGCCGCCCGTGGTTCGCGCGGGGGCGTGGCAGGAGGATTGGGCGGGGGAGGCGGGGGAGAGGGGAGGGGGGGGGGCTGCTTGGCGATGCCATCCGTCTGTGTCGGACTCTTTCTGGTCGCAGTTTTGGGGGATGCCAGCCCGTCGATTTTTGTGCCCCTTGGGGGGGAGTGCTGGCAGGTTTGGGGGGTGCCGGCCCGTCGGTTTTCGACCCTGGTCACCCCCGCGGCGGAGGCCCGTCGATCCCTTGAGCAGGCCCCCCCTGTCATTCCTGAGTGGGCGCCGTGGTCCAATCGTCGGCGGAGGAAAAACATGAAATACCGGGGGCCTGCATTGCAGTTGCGGGGCGCCCATCTCCGCATGATGTCATAGTAGCTGTCCGAATTTCCGCACCTCTCGCAAGCGGCCTCCACCTTGCTAGCGCCGCTTCTGTGTGAGTCAGGGGCCCTCGTCGTCGCCGTCGTCGCCGTCGTCGCCGTCGTCGTCGCCCTCCGAGAGGGCCCCCCAAACAGGCACAAAGCATATGCACGAGTGTGCCTCTTTTGGGGGTGCCTTTTGGGCCCCCCCCGGGCCCCTCATCGGGCCTTCTTGGACTCCCTGGTGGGCTCTTCGGCGATTCGGAAAGCTTCGGGAGGTCCCTCAAACAGGCTCCAGAGGGTCCCGAAAGGGTTCCGGCAGGGCTCCGAGAAGGCCCCGAGAGGGCACTCAAAAGAGGCACAAAGTATATGCACGAGTGTGCCTCTTTTTGGGGTGCCTCTTGGGGCCCACTGGGGGCCCTCATGGGGCATTATTGGATTCCATGGGGAGCTTTTCGGGAATTCGGAAAGCCTCGGGAGCTCCCTGAAACAGATCCCAGAGGGCTCCGAAAGGGACCCAGCAGGGCTCCAAGAGGGTTCCGAGAGAGCCCCCCAAACAGGCACAAAGCATATGCACGAGTGTGCCTCTTTTGGGGGTGCCTTTTGGCCCCCCCCCCCGGGCCCCTCATCGGGCCTTCTTGGACTCCCTAGTGAGCTCTTCGGCGGGTCGGAAAGCTTCGGGAGGTCCCTCAAACAGGTTCCCGAGGGCCCCGAAAGAGCTCCAGCAGGCCTCAAAGAGGGCTCCGAGAGGGCACGCGAAAGAGGCACAAAGTATATGCACGAGTGTGCCTCTTTTTGGGGTGCCTTTTGGGGCCCACTGGGGACTTTCACGGGGCTTTCTTGGATTTCCTGGGGAGCTCTTCGGTGGTCTTCGGACCCCTGGGAGTCGTCTCGTGGCCGTCTTGGAGCCGTCTTGGAGCTCTCTTGGAGCATTCTCGGAGTTCTTTTGGGATCTTCTCGGGGCTCTTTTGGGGTCCTCTCGCATTTCCCAGGCGTCCACAATCCCCGTGGTGTTCTCAAGAGGGTTCCCTGGCGGTCCCACAAGGGCTCAAGCCACTCGGCGGCGCCCATTCATCTGCCATTGAACCCCTCTCCGTACATACTGTACACGTTACACGTTTGTCTGGCTGCGCCGGATGGCTGCTTCTTCGAGCAGCGGCCCAGCTGTCCCATTCGGAGGCGCATCTGGCTCCGGTGCGGGATCTGGAACGCAGGGCACATCCGTTGCTTCCCAAATCGTATCGACGGAACTGGAGGATGTTCCAGATTTCGGCGATGTTCGTTTAGAGTTTGATCCTGCATCTCGGCGGAAGTGCTTGGTCCATCTTGTTACGGGGGAGGTGTTCCCACTACCGACAGGTTCCTGGGAGCTCGTAGACGTGGATGGTTTCGCTGGCATTTTCGACAACGAAAGTCCTGATCAAGAGGTCGAGTCGATGTGGGTGAGCGAGCAGTTGGCGATGAGGATCGCCGTGGAGGCTGGTTGCCCTGAGGGTGGCGCAGATGCTTCTCAGCGCCCTCGGATGTTGGTTGCTGAGGATTGCACAAACCATGCCATGTCCATCCGTGGCCCCTGATGGCCCCGAGGCGCGAGCGTAGACGGGGCCTGCTTGGCCCCTGGTCAACAAAGGGTTCACGGAATGCAAGAACGGCCCGAGGATCTCCGAAGGGGCCCCTCGCCGCCGCGACTGGGCGCAGCTTTGAAAACTGGTACGTCTGCAATTGCATTTGCGCAGCATCACCCGTGATGATTGGTGCGACCCCATGGTGCGACTCGGGGCCATCAGGGGCCAGGGATGGACATCCTGGCCTGTGCGGTCTCTAGGTGACCAAGTTGCCAAACGGTCGAGAGACTCGGCGCGAGCTCGTCGAGGCGCAGGCTGATTTCACACCCCGCCAGGTTGAATGGCCCACGGGTGTGCTGGATACAACGGTGGCGCATGCAGTCGGCCGACACGTGCTGCCTCGCCATGGCTCCCGATGGTGGTGGCGATTGCAAGGGATCCACGAAAGGTGTAAATTGAAAGCGTGCACGCGACGTAAGTTTCCTGCCAGCGGCTGGGTGTCGAGGCGGATTGAGAACTGGCTTAAGTGGGTAGCGGGCATCGGCTTGGCAGGCTCAGTGCTTCGAGGAGTTCAGTTCGGTCGTCATGACTCCAGAGATAACAGTGCTGATTGGGCTGCGTGCAGCACTTTCGCTTTCGTCGCTATCTTGGCCAGGTGCGCATTCGCGCCCGACTACAGCGGGGGCTTGAAGTTGGAATCGGATAGGGCGTCAATCAGACTTTATTTGGACTCGTTCCTGGATGCGCTGGTCGTGGCGGAGTGGTCTTTGAATTTATTCGGGGACACCGATTCCGTTTTCTGGCAGCCCCCGTGTTTTCTTGGCGGATCGCAGCCTTTCGTCTTGAAGGTGAGTGATGGCATGGTGGACGTCTCGCCCTGCTGGGTGGTGGGCGCGCCCCCGGTCGCGGCCTCGCTGTGCGCTGTCCTCCTGGAAGGGGCGAAGACGGATCCGTCCTTCGCGAATCGCCGTCCTGTCAAACTCGTGAAGCTACTCGGCGCTGTGACCCTGGCTTCGCACGACCACAAGGACAAGCAGGTCAAGGCCGACATGACGTGTTTGCTCCTCCAGTTGGCGCTCCGGCTCGGGGGCTTGGCGGAGTCGATCCTGGAGGCCCTGTGGAATGAGTCGGCCCCTGGTGCCGCGGATGGCGCGCCGTTGTCGCTGATCGAGCCTTCGGAGGACGACGCCGCCAGAGCCCGCGATGCCCAGTCCGTTGCGTACTGGGTTGGAACGTTGGAGCAGGCTCGCCTGCATCACGCCTCCCCCGTGAGCTTCACGTTCGATGGCACGACCATCGGCCGTCGCTCTCTCCACGATTGCGCGGTCCTGTGGCCCACGAATGTCGGCGCCTGGCTGTTCCCTCAGGAGCCTGGCTGGCGTTCAGAAAGTTTACTAAACTTTTCTGGTTTGTTTACTAAACAGTTTTCTTGGTGAAAAACATTGTGTTTTCTTGCTTTTGCCCCGGGCCAGAAAAATTTAGTAAATAACCCGTCGTGGACCCTGGCCCGCAGAATTCAGCCGGCGAGCCCCGTGGCCCCCGACCCCTGAGACCCTCGCTTTTGGACCCCGCAGGTCCTCTGTCTGGGGGCCCAGAGCCTCTTTCCCACTCTTTCTGTCTGGGACCACCTCTTTGGGGCTTCAGAGCCGCTCTGTCTTGCACCTCAGAGCCTTTTTTGTTTGGAGGGCCAGAGCCCACTTGTCTTACAGAGTACAGAGGTTCTCACCTCTGGGACCCCAGACCGCCTTGTCGGGCCCCCGGACCTTTTTCTGTTCCTCTCTGGGGCCCCAGAGCCCATCTGTGTGGGACCCCGGAGCCCGTCCCTCTCGGACCCCCGTGGGCATTTCCTGGGCCCCATCCGAAAGCCCCAAGACGGCTCCAAGAGCCCCCGAGGAGGGCCCAACAGCTTGTCACGAACAAGGCTCTTTTTCGTGACAAGTTGTTGGGCCCTCTTGGGGGGCTCATGAAGCCCTCTGGGGGCTCTCTTGGAGCCATCTTGGAGCTCTCTGGGGGCCCGTTAGGGGGCTCCCTGGGCCGTCTTGAGGGGCTCCTTGGGTTCCCTCTTGGGGGCTCCTTGGGTCTTCTCTGGTGGCCTCCATGCGCTCTTGCACGGCCCACCCAAGGAGCCCCGTATTGGGGCCCTCTTGGAGCCCTCTGGTGGCCCTCTTGGAGCCCCTCTTGGGCCCTCCCAAGGCTCCAGGGTCCCCAAGGTCGGATGTTCGACCGCACCCCCCCTCCTTAGCACCTAAGAAGTAATTGTTGGCAAAAGTTACTTCTTAGGTGCTAAGGGACCCCTGGGGCCGCGTTGGGGCCCTGGTGGGGCGCCCCCCCCCTCCTTAGCACCAAAGAAGTAACTTCTGGCAAACATTATTATTTCTTAGGTGCTAAGGGACCCCTGGGGCCGTCTTCGAGCCCTCCTGGGGCCGTCCGGGGGCCCTCTTGGGGCTTCCTGGGGCCGTCCTGGGGCTCTCTCGGGGCCCTCTTGGAGCCGTCTTGGGGCCCGAGGAGCCGTCTTGGGGCCCTCTCGGGGCCCTCTTGGAGCCCTTTTGGAGCCGTCTTGGAGCCTTTCTTTTTGGACCCTGGGAGCTCTTCTTTCTGGGGCCTCAGAGCCGCTTTCACGAGGGCCCCCGATCCAGAGGTCTTGCATTTTCCATCCCGCAGGAGCTCCCGCGATACGTTCTCGACCGGGACCTCGCGGAGCCGACCCAGGCCGCTGCTGCTGCGCAGCAGAAGCGAGAGGACTGGTACTCGAGGGCCAGGGCATGGCTCCAGCGAGGGAAGTCAGCGAAGGCATGGAAGGCACCCCAGAAGAAACGCGTGAAAGCATTCTCTGTCATCAAAGCCGTTGATAACCAGGTGAAAAAGGGCCTCCGTTATGAGGGCCTTAGGCGCTACCACCTGAAGGCGGACAGCTTGCCGCCGAACGCCCTGACCTGGCCCACTGCGAGCTGGTGCACAGATGAGGGCTCGGACATCATCGCCGCGTACCATTTCCTCAGCAGGCACGTCCCTGTGAAAAGCAACATCGACTTCGTTCCCGAGATGAACCACCTCGCGTGGAACGCGGCCAAGCGGGCCCTCAAGGCATCCAAGCTTTGGGGCCACCAGTGCCTCATGCTCCTGCTGTGGGTATTTCGTCACGGGCCTTTCGACTCTGCCGAGAAGATGTCGAAATGCAAAGAAGCATTCGGCGAGTACTTGGAGGTTGCGAAGCCGAAGGACTGCCCGATGTTCAACGATGTGCTCCCCCGCATCGTTCGAGACAAAGGCCCGAATGCATTGCCCATGGACCAGGACGCATGCGCATCAGAGGCGTGGAAGCAGATGGCGCAGAACAAGGCGTGGCGTAAGCAGGGAACCCCCATAAACTTGGTCAGGTGGTTCGCTTTGCTGAAGGAGGGCCGGGAAGACGACGAGTTCTGGCACGAGAGGTACTTGTGCCAGGTGTATACTTGCCTGGAATGCGATTTGCTGTCCGGGAAGAGTTTCGAGAAGCTGCTAGCCAAAAAACCAGAGCCCCTGGGGGCCACCACCCACTCTGACAAGATGGTGGACCAGACAGCCGAGCAACGCGAGCTCCGAAAGTGTTGCGCCAACCTGCTGGTTGTTGGCACTATGGTCCGCGCCGACGTGAACAACCAGAACATCGAAAGGATGATTTGTGCTGTGTTGGAGCCGTTGGAGGAATGGTGCAAGAAGTCGAACGCGCGCCTGCGAGGCGTGCAGGAGTCCATTCCCTGGGTGACGGAGCAGTTGTCAGGCGGCAAATTCTGGGACATGTTGAACTCGACCGCGCGCCTCCTCCAGCAATGGTCGAAGTTGAAACGTTTTGGTTTCATGCGTGGCACGGCCAAGGTGGCCGAGATGGTCGAGGCCAGTCCCGCGACGGCGGACACGCTCAGAGGTCACGTTTTGATCCAGGAGGAGCTGGCCACCCACATGGGGGAGCTGTCTCTGAACGTGCTGTACGAAAGCTTGTGCAGCTGGATGTGGATGCTCGAGGGGTGGCCTCAGAGGGCAGTTCTTTGGCTCGGAGATCGGCGCGACGAGGAGGTCAAGCGCTTTCTGCGCGACGTCGACTTGTTCGAGGACTTGGAAGCCCGGCTTCATCGTGGAGCCGACTTGGAGGACATCCACCAGCGCTCCATTTTCCATTTGTTCCCGGTGCAGCAGCTGAAGATCGCTCTGAAGGCTCGAGGGGACAAGGTGGACGGGGAGATGCATCGATTCCTGACCCACAAGTTCAGCCGCTGGATGCAGAGCCAGGCCGCGGAGGATGGATTCAATATTTGCCAGAACACGGTGACGCTGGCCAGGAACAAACGCACCTGCATTCACACCCTGTGCAATACTCAGTTCTGCGATGGGATGTTGGCGAAGAGGCACAAGGTCGACGAGGTCGTTCCTTCGTATTTCTCTCGGAGGCAGGGCTTCACGCAGCTGCCAGAGGATGCGTTCAGGGCTGAGACATGGGACGACGAGGACCCGCCCTACCGTGGCATCGTCGGCAAAACCGACAAAACAGCTTGGTGGAAAACAGGGGCCCACGAGATGCCAGTGGTCTTCTTGGACCTGCTCTTGCTGCGGTCTGTCAAGAGCTTGTCAGATGACGCTGACAAGGCGTGGGACTTGCTGGCAGATCATCGGTGGCTGTCCTGCCTTATGCGCGGGAATCATTTGGCGTTGTCTCGCGGGAACGTTTCGCGCGCCGTCCGATTGTCCACGCACTGCCCTTGTAGTAGTAATAAAATAAGCCCAGCCTTAGCGAGGGCAGGGAAGGGGGCGAGAAGGGGGGGGCCTTGAGTTTCTCCCCCGAGGAGGGTGCGAGAGGCAGAGGGAGGAATATCAGGAGGGAGGAGTGGGCAGAGGAGGGGTGGGGGAGGTAAGCCATGCTCTCCTGGTGACGAAGCAGATCTGTCCTGCGGACGTGGCCGAAACTCAGGCGGGATCTCGCGCCAAAGGCGCCGCGGGGCACCGCGGGGGCCCGCGCGCCCCCGGAGGCCCGAGGGCGGGGGGCCGAACAGGACGGAGAAGAGGAGGAGGGAGAGGATAATAAGGGAGTGGTCGCCAGATGTATTTGCCTGGGCGACTGCTCGGGGGAAGCAGCACTGCGTTGGAACACCTGCTGGCCTCATATAGCCCGTGCGCGCCGTTCAACGGAAGAAGAAGGGATTGGGAGAGGAGGGGGAGGAGGAGGAGGAGGAGGAGGAGGATTGCGGAGGAGGGGGAGGGAACGGCGGGCAAAGCCGACGGGCTGGCATGCGTCGCACTCCGGGCAAGCGGCGGAGACAGCAGCTGACCCGAACCAGAGGGAGCAGGGAGCGGGAGGGCGATGTGGAGGAGGGACAGAGGCCTGGCGGAGGGGGGCAGGGGTAATTGAGGCGGCAGTGTGTGGGCACAAGGGGGTGCGCCACGTCCCCGTGAGACTCGTAGGTTCGGAAGACTTCGTGTCCGTTGGTCAAGGACGATCCAGAGAAGTGGTTTTTCTGTCTGGGCGACGGCTTCGGATCTGCGTGCTTGCTCTGGCCGGCGCAGGAACAGCACCTGCCAGATGAGCACTCAACGATTTGTTTCGTCCCCGAGGAGGCCGACAAGGTGTATTACGGCGTCATCGTCGATGAAACCGAGTGGGAGTCGTACCCGTACGAGTGGCGATCGCCACTGTGGCAATGGGTGGAACACCCCACTGCCAGGGCAGCCGCATGGAGTCGTTTCGCCCAAGTTCGCGCTTTCCCCACGATCAAGGAGCCTCAACCAATCTTGGCGTCAGCCGCACAGGTTGTGGCAAGCTCACTGTGTGCGTGTGTGCGTCTTTCTGGACGTTGTTTACTGCCCAGTTCGGTTCGCGCCACCTGGCGAATGTCACTGGGAACCGAATTGGGCAGCGAACAATGCCAAGAGGGGTCGCACATTTTGAGCTGCCCGTCGGCAGAGGCTGGTTTTTGGAATCTTGGTATCACTACGCTTCGGAAGCTCATGGACCACGTAGGCGCACTTTTGGACGAGGGGGGCTCTTGCACCAAGATGTTCGACGTGTTGATGTGCCTAATCACAAAGGTGCTGGGCTGCAACAGCGACGCTGCCATTGACATCATTACTCTGCGTCTTGGGCGCATGGGTTCCGAGAGGGCAGTGGGCGCGGAAGATCTGTTGCAATTGGACGACGGTTTGGACTTATGCACCCCCGACGACAAGCGACAGATCAGAACCGAACAGAAGGCCCAGCAGCACGAGCAGGAAGTGTTTGATTCGCTTCTTACTGACTTGAGTTTGGCGAGGCACAGGGCTGGCCTTGCGGCGCCAGCCGTGCACAGGCCGCGCGTCCCCGTGCCTGAGGCATTGCCACAGCGAGCGGTGCGAGAATTCGTGCCGCCCGGCGCGTCCATTTGGAGAAACAATATAGGCCAGGGTTGGTGTGGCCACTGCCCGCCGTTCAGGCGATGCAGCGCCTATCGCTCTGCCTGCGGCACGCCCCGCCGTGCCACCCATGCGTCAGTGATTCCGCCGCATGGAGATTGTCGTGCGTTTAAAATGGTCCGGTTGGTCCGGTCTGACGCCGTAGCAATTCATGCCATTCCAATTCCGCTGCTCTTTCGTCTCCCCTTCCCCGTCTCTCCCCCCTCGTCTCTTCCCACTCGTCTCCTCATCCTTCGCAGGGCGTTCTGGGATTGGCCCCGCGTCTCCCATTCCGCTGTCCTTTCGTCTTCCCGTACTCGTCTGCGTCTCCACTGGCCGATAGGGAGGTCGGGCCTATTTGGGGCGGGGGCGCGGTGATCCGAGGCAATCGGAGGGAGAGCCATCGGTGTAATGGCCGATGCTGAATGTTGTCGGTCGCGCTCCTGAGGGGTCTGCCGCGTGCCAGCTCAGGGAAGCTTTTTTCAGGGAAAGCCGGACCAGCCTCCAGAAAGCTCTCGGCGAGGCGCATGCGATCCAGATTTCAGAGGCTCTCCCGATGGATGGCTGGGGAGGGCGTCTGCCCTGGACTCGGACGTTGCGTTTTCGTAAATCTGTGGAGGGCTCGGAGGGCCCAGAGGCTTCGAGAAATGCTCGTTTCGACACGTTGCTACAGGGGTGCGTGGGCGAAGTCGGGGACGCGCCGACTCCGTGACATTTATCGTCCGTGCCGCCTGGGCTGTCCAGGGAAGCGGGCTCGAAAGGTCCGCCTCGAGCCAGGATGCTTCCTGAATTGACGGATGGACCGTTACACCCCAAATTAGATTTCACCAGTGACATCACGAGTCTTACATGCGAAGATTTTGTCAGTGACCCAGTCTCCTCCTCGGGGCCTCTCAGGGCCATCGCGCAAGCTTTTTTTTTTGGGGGGGGGCGGGGCCTCGCGGGGTCCTGGGGGCACGTGGAAACACGCTGGGTGCTTTGCGGCATGTCCACGCGGGTACCAGCGCTCATAGCATGATCGAGTCTCGCGACCGTCTCGGAGCTTTCTCGGGGCAGCGCTGGCTCCTCAGAAGCACGGGGGTCTGCATGGGGCCCTCGCGAGAAGGAGCGCTGGGGCTCCCGCCCACACAGGGCGAATCTGTCGCCGCGGAGTCGCCAAATATTTTCGCCCGCCTCGACGTGCCGCGGGAGCGGCGGCGGATTTTGGGATCGAGGGGTCAGAGCGGGCAGCGGCCCTCCATGTTCTACGAAGGTTGTGGTCTCAGTACAGCTACCTTCATCGAGTTGCCTTGCGAGAGTGTTGTTTCGTCGACAACCTTTTCCCGCCTGAACAGCTAGACAAGGATGCCCGTGACAAGGCAGCGCAGGCCGCCAATGAAGCCCCGCGCCCAGGGGCACCGCCGGCCGCGGCAGCCCCGGCCGCTGCGGCCCCGCCAGCGGCGGACCCGCTTCCTCCAGGCTTGGCCAAGGCCCCGGGGCCCGCCGGAGGCGCCGCCGCCGCGGCCAAGGGCCGGGGGAAGGGCGCCGCGCCGAAAGGCAAGGGCCGGGGCCGCGGCAGGCGTGGCAGAGGCTAGGCGACCAGGTGTCTCGGCAGGTTGGATCGGACGCCCGTGTAAACGCGCGGGGATTTGCGCCGCCCGCACCCTGCCCCTGCTACCGCTGCTGGCTCCCTGCTGCCTGCTTGCCGCCGCCGTCCTGCTTTCCCTCTCTTCCCTCATTCATTCCCCTTCCACTTGTGCTTCCCCAACTGTCCGCCTCTTCCCTTCCGGTCGCTTCCCCCCCTACTCCGCTTCTCCCACGTGCTCATTATTCGCCTTCCTCCCTCGTCTTCCCCTTGCCCCTGGTCTTCCGAATCCCTTCCTTTCTCTTTCCTCCTGCCCCTCCCCCCGCCCCCTCCCTCTTCCCCCCCCATTCCCTCATCCCTCCTCCGCCCTTCCTCCCCGCCTTCTCTCCCCTGAGCCCCCCGCTCGTCCTCGCCGTCGTCCCCGCGGCTCTCGCCCCCCTCCTCCCCCCCGAGCCGTTTTGGTTCAAGGCCCGAGTTGCTGTAGTCTTGCATCTGCGCGCCCGCGCTGGGAGAGAGCGCCCGCGAGCGCCGCCTCCTAAAATTTGCATTGGGGGGTTGGCGCTTGGCGCCCCTTCAGGCGCGCGCTCACTGCGGAATCGAGGAATTAGCGCGCGCGGCGCGTGGTGCGCGCACGTTCTGATTGCTCGGCGGCGGGCCCCTTCGGCTCGTTCGTTCGCGCCGCCGTTCTCCGCTAGCCCCGAGCTCTAGGCGCTTCGGGCGGTCGTCCAGGAGGGCGGTCGTAAACTCTCGCGTCTTCGGCCCATGCTGCGTGGCTGCCGGAGCGCATCGAGCTTTCTCGGGCGCCCCTGCGCGGCCGACCCGCCGCCTCGCGCCGAATTCCGAGTGCGTGGTCGGGCGGTGTGTCAGATTGGGTTGCTGTCGCTCCCTGTTGGTTGGCAACCAGGCGGTGGATCGCGCTCGCCGGGGGCCTTGCTGTGGACGCGGTGCTCGGCAATGTTTTGCTCGACTGCAGATTTTGGTTGCGCTCCAGGGTTGGTTCGCGCGACGCCCGCGCGGTGCCTTTACGGCTCGTTTGGGGCTCGCGCGCGGGCTACGTGGTGCTCGCGTGGAGTTCGCGCGGATGCCGCGCTGGGGTTTCAAGCGGGTTCGCGTGGCGCTTGCGCGGTGTCCCTGGCAGGGTTCGCCCGAGATTTGCGCGGGCCCGCGACCGAGGTCAAGTGGGCCGTCGACGGAATCCCGCGCGGATCCACGGGGTTCGCGGGGAGCTCGCGCGGCGCTTGCGCCGGGTTCGGGCGGGGACTTCATGGGGCTTTGCGTGGCACTAGTGATTTTCGCGGGGTTCCGCGGGGTTCGTCAGAGGTTCCGCGGGGCTCGCGCGCTCCCCCGGGGGGGGAGGGTCTCCGCAGGGTTTGCGCGGGTCTGCAGGATTCGCGCGGGGGTGCGCGGCGCTCGCGCGGGGCGCGCGTGGGGCTTGCGCGGGGTTCGCGTAAGGCTCACAGGGTTCGTGCGCGGTTTGCCTGTGGCTCTCGCGGGGTCTGCGCGCGGTTCCGCGGGGCTCGCGCGAAGCTCCTTTTGGGGTCGTTTTGGCATTGTGCAGGGATGGCCCAGCGCTTTCGCAGGATTTGCTCAAGGATCGCGCTAAGCTCGCGCGGGGGGGGGCGCAAGGCTCGCGTTGGCCTCGCGCGGGCCCACGAGGCGCGGCCCGCACGGGTCGCAGGCGGGCGCGAAGCGGAGATGCAACAAGTCTGCGCGGTATTGGCCCGAGCTTTCCGTGCGCATTCTTGCGTCGCTACCGCGCTGTTAACATGTGTTGCATGGTTTGGGCGTGGCGCGGCTTGCAATGTGCAGCATGTTTTACGTTGCGGCGCCCTCGGGCCAGTCGATCCCTGCGCATGGTGCTCGCCGCACTTCCGAATGCATCCGATGCGAGCGACCTTGTGCGCGCGCGCCCATTCTCGTTACCCCGCCCAGGGTGAGGTCATAGTCATGCCAAGCACTACGTTGTTCACCACACGCGGGCTTGGGTCATTTACTAATTTTTTCTGGCCGGGGGCGGGGGTCACTACTTGGATCCTCACTCTTGGAATCCGCCTGAAGCCCTCTTGAAGCCTTAGGCCTCTCCTAGAGCCCTCTTCGGGCTTGAGTGGGAGGAGGAGGCAGCTTGGGTGGGAGGAGGAGGCGGCTCAAGTGGGAGGAGGAGGTAGCCGGAACCACATCACCTGGCTAGCCTGCATCGAGCCAGCCTGACTATGCTATTTCATGTCTTAGACGAATTCTGGATTTGTCTATATCTATCCTTGTCTAGCTGCGTTGCCCTCTCTCTCTCTCTCTTTCTGTCGCTGTCTCTCCATCTCTCTCTATCAAGTCAATCCGTCGCGCAGGTCTTTACTATAGTGGGCGACCTGGCCTGCACGTGCGGCACTAGCGCACGATGCGGCGTTACTCTATACCCTCTAGGGCTATGTGTGTTGTTATTTCTCGGCTTGCCTGACCTTTACTGAATGCACCGTCTGCTTGATTTGTGAGTCGATTTGCCTACATCGGCCGCGCACTGTTGCTTTCCACCGGAGCGCTTCAGCTACCGCGCTAGAGTCTCACCAACGTAGGAAGGCAGCCGAAGCAAAAAGAGACGAAGAGAGCCCTGCCCTCCTGCGCGACTGCGGGGGTCGGCCGGGTTTTGCGCAGAATGCCAAGCTTCAGTGCGGGTTCCTTCGGTCCCGAGGAATTCCGCGTTTCGCCGAGAATTCAGGGTTTCGGTGCGGACTCTGGGTTTCGTGGTTTCCGGGTTTCGCGCGGAACTCCAGGTTTCGGTGCGGATTCCGGGTTACGCTTTTCAAGCGGTTCCAGGCCTCGACCGCAATCACTTCGAGTTTAGCGGCGATTCCCGGGTTCGCCTCTCCACCTGGACGTAGGCACTGCGCTGGCACAGTGGCAGGATTTGCCGAAAGCAACTGGGAAATCACCAGATGATTTTGGCTGCAGGCATACTGTAATGGTTATGACTACCTGTCTGCACCTGCTGGAACAAACATCACAACATCACATCGCAACGCCTACGAAGGCTGCACGTACACAAGCTGCAAGGCCACTGCACGAACGACAATAAGCTTTCGCCCTCAATGATTGCACGCATGGGCGAGTCGCGTGGTAGTTATCCTACGGGCGCACACCGATGAAAGCCACATGTTGCTGCCCCGCGGCGTTCAACAAACTGCCAGAGGGAGTGGCAGAGCTGGGGCGATGCGCCAGGAATCCCCCGTCCACCAAGACAGTGCCATGGACAATCTGCCCACAGAGGCTTCGCTGTTCAGAGGAAAATGCTGTCAGCGCTCGCACAAGCCGCCCGAAGATGCCGAGCCCTGGGGACGACGCTCGCAGAGTTGCTGCAAAGGGTAAAGGCTGGCATGCCCCCGCCACCTGGTGATACCACTGATAGGGAATATACAGGCAATCCCCGGGCTCGAGCTCCGCATAAGAATCCACGAACCACTCTCCAGAGTGGCGGCCAGACAAGGAGGCGGAAAAGAAGAGAGGAAACGAGGAGAAGATGACGTGGTGTAATCGCACAAATAAGGAGGAAGACGAAGACCGTTATACATCCATCACCATTTGTCAGAAACACATCCAAATCTAACTTCCAGTACTTCCTTCAGGCGCCCGCTGGTCCAAGGTCCCGCCATGTATCGTCGGCTCCAGGAGGCTGGAACCTGGAATGTCCAACGCCTGGCAACAACTTAGGGATCTACGGCAGCCGAAACAAAATCAGAGCCCTGTCGTACTCTAAGGCTTGATGTCCCTGGGCCCTGGGGGGCACAGGCTAATCGAGGACCCTATGGCGTGCAGAATGCGGAACAGCTGCGTATCACAAATAGTCGATCACACAACCCCCATCGACAGAGCAAACAGGAAGCCGCCAGGCAGTTGTATACTCCACTTCGCTCCACCCAGGGAGGTTAATCAAGTCTACTCGATCAACATCAAGATTGCCAAAGAAAGCCCCATAACCTTTCACGTTCTTGTCGAGATCAGCATCAACCCAACCAAAGCGATTCTTCGCCGTGTTTGGGTGCGCCTCGGCCGCATCCCCCAATGACTGCTTCCGAATCCCTCCGCCTTCCCGCTCACGAAGTCGCGCATTCGGCTCCAAATCGCCTCCTGTTGCCTCCTCCTGCTTCTGATCCTCCGCCGCCTCCTCCTCCTCCTCCTCCTCCTTCTCCTCGACAAGAATATGTATCCTCCCTGGTTCCTTCCTGGAACGCACCAAAGTCGGACTCGTTCTGAATGTCGACATCCCCCTTCGTACCCTCACCCTCCGTCCCGTCCTATCCCTCGGTGGGCACGCAATTCCTCAGGCCTCATTCAGCTTTGGACCCATCTGTGCTCCTCTGAACCATAGTACGATGGATGCCCTCCGAGCCAGGCCAGCCACGAGCTGCTGGGGTAAAGGCGTTGTTACAGTGTCCGCACTTCCTCAAAACCGCGTGATACCACGACGGCCCCTGTATTCAGAGCAGAAAGCGTGCACAGGGCGCATCGAACCCACATGCCCACAGGTGGTCGTTCCAGCAACGCAGAGACCAAACACACTTGCCGCTCCGACCGTTGCCACGCAGCCGCATGATCCACGCAATGAGATCACGCATGGCATGAACAATGCGCCATGAGACGCGCCCCGAAAACCAGAAGGCCGCCGCGTAGCTGCAGCACACGGAACGGCACCCCATTACAACACAGCGCCGACAGCGCGCACTGATGGCAGAATGCCAGAGAGATTCGTGAGCTGGAGCGCGCGGCCATCACCGTGGACACCTACCGACCCCCCATGTCGCACTTTGTAAGTGACGAAGCTGGCGACGCGGACCGTGATAGACATTCGTGCCCGAACCCCTCCTCCCCAAAGAACTATCTGTCTCTGTCAACGGCAGTCCACATACATCCCCAAGACGAAATTTGGGGCCCGAAACGACAGTCAAAAAAAATTGAGCACTCGGTATGAGAACCGCCGTCGGATCGAATGAAGTTCGCGCGGGTCCAATTGAAGTTTTGGTTGTTTTTTCTGTGGATCAGATTTCCGTCCAGGCCGATCCGATTATGTTTTTGTTTTGGATCCGCGCCCAATCCTATATTACGGCAGATCCGATTTCTACCAGCTTTCAAATGTATTACGGTTGAACAAAAGCGGTGGGCAGGGAGAAAATCGGACCCGCAGACCCAAGAACCCGCCCGTCGCTAGATTCTACAGGGGAGAGGGTTAAGGTCATCAACTTCCCAGGATGGGTCCCACGCTCTCTCGCGCACTCCCATAAACTTTCCGCGCGCGCGGGCCCCACCCAACATGAATGCATATCTCCCCTCCCGGTTGCTGCGTGCAGCTCGTCCAAGCGCCGTCAGTTCGGCGGCGCCGATGTTATCTTGCGAACTCATCGTCGCCATTTTCACCTCGAGAGGAGAATATTTCGTCCTGCGTGAGTAGTCTTCCTGTAGCAAGCCTCAGGGTCGCAGCACGTGCAAATCTTGCCCGTAACGAAGTGCACGTAGTCATCCTCAAAACTTGCTGCTGTCCGGCGTGCTGCGCCGCGCCTTCCAGACCGTGCCAGGGCCGCCCGCCCCGCACTCGCTGCGCTGAGGCTGGGCAGCCACGCCGTGACCGCTGCTCCCCGAACTGTGAGCTCCGCTTGGTGTATCCGCCGAGCTTGGCAGCCTAGAGTCGCGCGAGCACATCGGCCAAGGCTGCTTCACCCTCGCAAACTCATGATGCCCCTCGCAGTCTCCGTCGCACGAGCTCGAGATGAGGCCATCTTGCTGCGCACGAGGCTGGCCAAGGCGGGCGCGATGCTGATCGGGAGTGCGGGTACGCACTTGTGTGTACGCGTGATTGCGTGGCCGCGCGTGCGTGTGCGCGCGTACGCACTTAAGCGTGCGTGAGTGTGTGTGTGCCCCAGCAAGTCAGCTTGGCGTTTCACGTATTTGCAGATTCTACTCGTTTTGCGATGGCGATGCGATGAACGGTGAAGAGTGATTCTGCAATACTGCTCTGGCAGCATTCGCTGGTTCTCTAATGGGCACATGACCAACGCGCAACATCAAGGAGCCTCCTCCACAATATCGCCGTGCTCCATGACAGTGGCATGGTCTACCTCCATATCGGCCTCGCGGCAAGCAATGATGATGGTACGATGGTTGCACCGCCTCTCCCTCCTCGGTGTATCTCCCTCGCTATTTGACACGCCCAAAATGGGCAAGGACAAGAATGGCACGATGTCTACCAACAAATGCTGCCCAACACCGACAGCGGCCGCTGATGG
This sequence comes from Prorocentrum cordatum, assembly GCA_963575745.1. Lineage (NCBI taxonomy): Eukaryota > Dinophyceae > Prorocentrales > Prorocentraceae > Prorocentrum > Prorocentrum cordatum. Next base: position 167,845 of record CAUYUJ010020337.1, read on the forward strand.
GCACATGGCGTTGGTACCAAACGGGCCACGTCCGCGGCACACCGACACGAATCCTGCCCTAAATGCGCAGAAACTGCTGATGGTCTCCGTTCTCAAAAATTCCATCATCACTTCGGTCCTGCTGATGAATGATTCCCGTGTCCCTGCAGCTGCAGTAGAAATCGAAAATCTGCTGCGCGAGCCAAAGAAAACCGACCCTGCCGGCATGTGTGAGAGGCTATTCCGTGTGAGTCGTCGCCGTCGTCGTCGTCGTCGTCGCTTCCCCATGAAGGGTTCCACCCAGAGAGAAATCGAGCGTTCCAGCTAGAGTGAAATCAAGCAACGTCGTAATCGAGTCGAAGGGAAGCCCCTTCCCGTTGATCCCTCCCCCGCCGGATTGGGGGGAGGGGTCGCGGGGTGGTGGGAGGGGGGGGTCCCGGGGGAAGTGAGCCCCCCTCCCCGGGGGGAGCATTCCAACCCTGGGAGAAACTTTCGGCTCCAGATCGTCAGCGTCGTCGTCGTCGTGTTCGCCGTCACCCTTCAGAGTCGGCGGCACTGGGTTCTAGATCTTCGCAGTATCATCCGAACTGTTGTCGTCCAGGAGAGGGTGTGAGATGGAAAAGCGGGAAGAGGGACAAGGACCGGACAGAGGGATGGGAGGTCAGTGACGAGACTGCACTACCATCTTCAGCGCAAAAGTGAGGCGTAAATGCAGAATACTGCTAGGCTCTCGGAATCGAGAGGGTCGCATGGCGAATCGACATCAACATGATGAAGGAGGGAAGAATGACAGGGAGCGAGGGAGCCCGGGGGGGAGCGTGGGAGGGAACGAGGGAGGAAAGGGGTCAGTCCTTTCTTGCGGGCATGCGAAGCGCGCCACCAGCCGCGCGGTCCACGCGCGGCTCGCATCTCAAAACCTTCCGGGCACGGGGGCTCTCGCGAATCTCGCCGGGCGCCGGCAAGCTGGCGAATGGAGGGAGGGAGCGAAGGGAGGGGGGCTGGAGGGCAAGGAAGAGAGGGGAAAGGCTACGCACCGAAGCAGAAGGGACGAATGATAAGTTGTGCGAGTGGAGTTGGCTTGTGGTGTGGGGGGAGGGGAGGAGCAGCGGGAAGGGAACATCAGAAGAGGGGGGAGAGGAGGGGAGGAAGGGATGGGGAACATATTTTCAAGCGCGCTACGATTGTCTGTCAAAACCAGGGGCCGAGAAGACGAAAAGACCGGACAAGAACGAGCGGCCTAGTGCGCGCGGCTGTTAAAAGCAGTGCGCAGTGCGGATGCGCCAATATGTGGAGGCCTGCAGCGCGCAGACTCCAGCGCTCAGTCACAAGCGTACGCAGGGGCTCGGGCTTACGTTGGATCAGCTCCGCCCGAGGAGAGCAGGGCGGGACTGAGACTGACTGCGTGAGCCCACGCAGTCCACACGAGGGGACTAAGCAGGTTGGGAGTTGGAGCGCCGCGAAGACATACTACATGCGCCTTGATGTGTACATGGCAACTCGGCCGTAACATCCGCGATACAAAGTGAGCAGAATTTGTATCATCCAGTGGTTGGAGAAGAAATGACGCACGAGAGGAGGAAGGGACGCACGAAGAGCGAGGACGAGACGAATCAACAGGGGGAGGCGACCGAGGACACGCAAGCGAAGAAATTGGGTCGGCTGCCTCCTCACACGCTCTAAACTAAAAGAAATCCAACCTCAAGGATCTCCCGCGCAGCTTTCGCAACAAACTGGATCCATTCTGAATTGTTCGTGTACTCCACAATGGCATCCACAACACAGAAGAAGCGGAGGTCTGCGTGGGGGGGTTCAAGGTCCTCAGTGAGCTGCCAAAGACGATGAGCCAGACTCGAACACCGAACCCCGAACGGGTGAGGTGGGGAGATAACTTTTTGGAGAGAGGCGCGCAGGTCGCATGAAACCCATACGGGGCGTGTAAGTGGCTGCGTGGGCTCTAGAGGTGGTGCCGCAAGTCAAGGGTCTACAGCCATCTTCGGAGCGTTGGGGAGGCCCGCGACGAAGTCAGCGCCGACTAGACAGACGCCCTGCAGGGCTTGATGATCAGGTGAAAGGACGCTGCACAGCTTGAGGAGCGCTCACGGCATCAACGAGTCATCCCCCAAGGGCACGGCCGCCCAACGAGACCTCACCGCAGTGCCGCCACGGTCGCGACACCCGAGGCCACTGACACCAGAAAGTGGATCAAGACGTGGCGGGGGAACAGATTCTCGCGCAGCAGCTCCTGCCTCCTCTTGCCTCGTATCTGCCTCCTCTTGCCTCGTAGGTCGGCCCAGCCTCGCGGATAGCCTCCGTGCGCGCGAGGCGGAAGCCCAAAGCATCCTGGGATGCAGAGAGCTGCGTGCTGCGGTCGACGATGCCCTCTGCGGCCGGCCCAGTGCGCGCGGCCGACCGCTGGTCGCTGCAGGCGGCGCTTCAGGGCGGGCAACCGCCCCAAGCCACCTCCGACGAGGACCTCCCGTCCTCCGAGGCGGGCGTTTCGTTGCCATGCGAACCTGCCCGTAGATTCCTCCGACGGTGCTGTGGCGGGAAGCATTCATCACGTGTGCGCGTGGGCATGCTGCGTTCAATCCTGCGTTCAGTCCATGGCTGCGCGGATGCGCAATGGGTGACACCCCCTCACATTGATGCAGCACGTGCATTGTTGCTGGGTGTGCCCGCAACGACATGGCTGTCGAACGCAGCGCGGATCAAAAACAGCGATGCTTTGGTACGCCACCGTAGGCCGTGTGCGTGGACGTCGAGCGCGCCCAGGAAAGCCGTCGTTGGCGCTCGCACGATTCGCTCTGAGGTGGCTGAGTCCTCGATGCCGATCACGTGAACGCTCTCCTGGTTGGATTCGCAACTCTCGTGGTCGAACTGCTGCACTTGGCGGCTGCCACACCTTTTGGTTGCACTCTCATGCCAGGGCCATAGTGGGGCGAACGTGAGGTTAGGTCGGCTCTGCTGTGCTTTGGCTGATCGGGCGACGACTGTCGCGGTCGGGTTCGTGGTTCGGTATTGCTGTTATTGTTGTTGATGATGTTGCATTATCACTTCTGAAGAAAATGGTTGTTGATCCCCTCTGCCTGGTAACCGTTGTACCAATATCTGTTCAAGTAAAGTGCGTCTCCTCGGGCTCGCACCAAATTAGCTTTCGCGCGGGACCCCCTGACAATGTATACAGGAATCGCGATCTCTCGTGGGACTTCCTCACAATGTACTCAGACGCCGCGAAATCGACACTCAAGAACCACGCTCTTGCTTTTGATTTCCTCACGGATTATTTGGGGCCAGCCCCAATTTTCTATAAGATCAGTTACCTTGACTGTATCACAAACTATTTCGAATCTTAGCCACGCACCTCCCAATTCAAATTTACGCAACGACACCTGAACTTCCAGCTATTCCTGAGATGTCATAACAAATCACACGCGTGAAGTCCGGTTGAAACTCATAGACCACCCGTGCGAGCTCGCGAGCCACCGACGGAAGCCGATGGCGGGAGGGAGGGGGGGGGGCCGAGGGCGGGAAGGAGGGAAAACACGCGCGGACGCAAGGGAGAGGCGCGAGGGCGGCGGAGAGGAAGGGCGGAGGGCAGTCGGGGTGGAGGCCGACGAGGGGGATTCAGGGAGGGAGGGAAAGGATGAGGGCGGGGAGATGGGCCAAACGATCAAGAAGGCAGCCGAGGAGGAGGTGGAGGAGGAGGAGGAGGAGGAGAAGGAGGAGGCGGAGGAGGGCCCGATCCATCCTCCGAACTTCCCTCCCCATCCACTCCGTCGTCCTTCACCTCCCTCCCTCCTCCTCGTCTGTGGGCCGATGGCGACGCGCCCCGTTTCCGAGGCGAGGGCGCGCGACGGCGGCGCCCAGACCGTCGCCCCCCCCGGGCAGTTCTGAGACCCCTCTGGCCGCGCCACTCTTATGCTGCAAAGGGTACGCAGGAAACACCAGCAAGCGAGCGAGCGAGCGCGCGGTGGCTGTACAGCGGGACAGGCCCTAGGAGGGCGGCGCGGGGGGGCCGGAGCCCTCAGTAGTCGGCCTGGGACTGGCGGTCGATCTGGATGAAAATGGTGTGAAACGTAGAATTTTTGGACGTCTGGTGTATTCTGGAGTCCAATGTGTGGGGGTGGGAGTGAAAAGACCCGCAAGAACGCAGGAAACACCCGCACAAACTGGTCAAAAGACCGCCGTTACCACCGAAGGGTGCGGCGGTGAAAGCATTTTTCAAAAGGGGGGGTCAGGAGCAAACTCAAACGCATGCAGCCTGCTACGGCGGGTTTGCGTCGCAACGACCCTAGCAATGGTTCCCGACGGTCCTTCAGCAGCGCGCGATTGTGCCCTCTGGACCCGCCGAAGCGCCCGCCTCGCAACCCTGCGCCGCGCTGGCCGCCGTAGCAGCGCGGCCGCTTGCACCCCTGCTGGGTGACGTGGAAAAGATGCACCTGCTCGACGAACTGTTCGATTCGGCAGGTGCCACCGCGCCGCCAGCCAAGTAAGCAGCCCCGCGTGGAGCCGATCACACCTCCCGCCGAGCAGCCGTCCTCCCAGGGCGACGCGGCTCGAGCCGCTCCAACGGCGGCCGCTCCAGGCCATGAGGTGGAGGACCAGCCGAGGCGGCTGGCACCGCATATCCACCCGCCCCCGAGGCCTGCGTGGAGCCGACGGCCCATGACGCGGAGCCCCTGGCCTCCCAGCGCGACGCGGCGGGCGCCGCCCCCGCTGCGGTGCAGCCCGTCCCCGAGGGGGATAACGTGGACGGCGACGCTACCCTGGGAGCCAAGGTGGGTTGGCTTCGCGACGCAACCCGCGTCTTTGGTCCACCAGCTCCCTCTGAGGATCAGATGCTGCCCGGCGCCGCCCACGCTTCAGCAGCGGCCACCTTTCCAGCGCCGCCAGCGACGCTGGGGAGCGCCGCGGCGGCCAACGGCACCTGCCAAGATGCCGGGTTGGCGGACATTCTCGACGCAGCAGAGGTGGACGGCGTCGACGCCCCGCGCGAGGGCGAGACGCGGACCAGCGCAGCCGTCGCCGCTACAGCGGACGATTCGCCGAGGCAGCAAGTGCCGCTGCAAACGGCCATGCCCACTGCGGCGGCGGCGGGACAAACGTTGCTGGCGGAGGCCGAGGAGCGAGCCGTGCTAGTGCCGCCTGAATGGGCGCGTGCCTTTGCATTGGCGCCATATGATGACCTATCGGCCCATGCTGGCGCGTTCTGCGACGCAGACGCGCGCACGGCGGCCACGCTGGAAACGGAGAGCTTTGACGCCGCGGTGTTCGGGCCCGCGGGCGCCCGCGAACTCGCTGCCGCCGCAGCCGCCGTCGCAGCCGGGCGTCTCGGCGGCGCGACCGCCCCCCGCCGCCCGATCCGCGCAGCCCTCTGTTCTCGCGACAACGAGGACGCCGCGTAAGGTGTCCGCTCCTGCGCCGTTGGCGCCCTCGCCGCTCCGGACTCTGGGGCTGTCCGCGCCAGCCAGGTCGGCCAGGCCGCACCGCCACGCGCCGCAACTCGCGGGTATCCCCGAGTCCCCCCGCACGGCCAGCCGGCGGACGCAGGACGGCCCCTGCAACCTGGCCTCGACGCTGACCATGCGCTCCTCCGAGGGCCACCCGCGGGCACCTAGGGCTGCCGACATCGCGGCCCTCGCGCCGACGGACGCCGAGGCCCTGGAGTTGACGCCGAAGACGACCGCCCTCGTGTCGAAGGAGTCTCCGCTTCAGCCTCGCCTTGTGCAGCCTGCCTCCTCCTCCTCCTCCTCCTCCTCCTCGTCCTCCTCCTCCTCGTCCCCTCCTCCTCAAGCCCCGATCCCTCCCCCTCCTCCGCTCCATCCTCCTCCCTCCTCCTCGTCCCCTCCGCCGCCTCCTTCGTTGCCTCCACCTCCTCCGCCGCCCGTCGACGTGATTGCCATCAGGTCGCTCATCGGGGGGATCTTCCAGGCGCCCCCCACCGCTGACTCGAACAGCGGCTCCGACGACGGCGACGCCCGCGGGGGGAGGGGGGAGGTCCGATTTAGTTAGTTGATGGGAGGTTTCGGTGGCTTTCAGGGATATTCGGGATCCCCCAGAAACTCACCGTCCGAATACTTCTCGGACCACGGGTCCCACAAACATCACTCCCCGAACAATCCCAAAATTACTATCTGCGTGAGGGGTGCGTCCGACAGAATATTTAGAATTTAGCGTCGAATCATTTTTGGGTGGCCCCGTCCGAGAAGTGGTCGGACAGCAAATTCCCCGTAAATCCCTAAAATCCTCCCCCGAACTCCACGTGCATCCGCCCCGTGACCCATCTGGTTCATGCCGAACGCGGGGGGAGGCGCCGCGCCCGGGCCCTGCGTCCAATGGCACAAGGTGGCGCCATCCGCTGCATGGTGGGACCGTGGCGACTGCACCCCCTGCAGGGGCCCCAGGTGGAGCTCACTATGGCGTACGATCTGTGTGAGGGGTGTGCCGAATTTGGTGCGACGGCGCCATGAGGACAACTCCACAGGGGTCATATGTGGAGCTCCGCATGGGGCTCGATCTGCGTGGGGGGTGCCAGAATAGGCGCCGTGGCGCCATTGTGGACACCCCCACAGGGGCCATAGTGGGAAGTCCATGTGGAGCACGATCTGCGTGAGGGGTGTGCCGACATGGGCGTAGCGGCGCCATGTGAGCACCACTACGGGGACCACAGGTGAAGCTCCCTATGGTGTACGATAGTGAAGGGTGTACCGAAATAGGCGCGGCGGCGCCATGCGGAAACCCCGATTGGGGCAACAGGCGGAGCTCGCAAGGAGGGACGGGGTGCTGGCAGGGCAGCGCGTAGTCGTCATCATCGTCGTCATCCTCCTCGCTGGGCCTCCTGTGGGCCTCTCTGTGCCTCCGTGGGGGCTCTGGAGGCATCTGGGGAGCTCCGAAATATTTGTATGCCCTCGATGGGCCTGCGAAAGCATCTTGAGCTTCCATGGGCCTCTGGGGACCTCTAGCCGTGGCGATACTGGCACTGGGGCCATGCGTGGAATTACCTATGGGGCCTCGAAGCGTGTGAGAGGTGTGCGGAAATGAGGGCGGCGCCGCCATGCGAACATGCCCACTGGGGCCGTAAGTGGACCTCCCTTTGGCGCCACGAAGCGTGTGAGTGGTGTGCCGCGATGAAGCGGCGCCGCCATGCAAATATCGCCTCAGGCGCCTCAGATGGAGCCCCCTACCCTATGGGGCCACTAAGCGTTTGAGTTCGTGCCGAAATGAGGGCGGCACCGCCATGCAAACGTTGCGACTGCGGCATTAGACCTTAGGTGGAGTTCCCTATGGGGTCACGAAATGTGTGAGGAGTGTGCCGAAATGAAGCGGCGCCGCCATTCGAACATGGCCACTGGGGCCTTAGGTGGGGATCCCGATGGGGCAACGAAACGCGCGAGTGGTGTGTCACAAGGGCGGCGGCACCGCCATGCGAACATACCCACTGAGACCGCAGGTGGAGCTCCCCATGGGGCCACGACAAGTGTGAGCTGGCGTGTGCGAAAGTGAGCGCGGCGCCGCCATGCGAACATTGCCATTGGATCCTTCTGTAACCCCCCATATGGCTACGAAACGTGTGAGAGGGATATGAGGCGGCGTTGTTGTACGAACATGCCCACGGGGCCCTTGGGTGGAGCTCCCCATGGGGCCACGAAGCGTGGGAAGAGTGCGTCGAAGTTAAACGGCGCCGCCATGCGAGAATGCCAATTGTGACCAATGGGTGGAGCCCCATTTGGGGCCACGAATCGTGGGAGGGGTGTGCCGACATTCAGCGGAAGGGGAGGAAACGGGGAGAGGAGGTGTGAGGTGGGGCGGGGGCGCTGCGGGTTCAAAGCAAAGAAGAACGATCGAACATCGAGAGACAAAGACGATATATCGACTACGACGAGAGAAGTCTGTCCCAAGGGTAGTCTGCCGTCCTGTGTCCGTTTGTTATCGCGCCGAGGGCCGCCCCGTTTGGAAAGGAGTGATGGGGGAGGGCAAGGGACGGGAAGGAGGGAGGGGAGGGAGCATGGACGGATGAGGGGAGAAGAGAGGGCAGGAGGGGAGGCGAAGGAGCGGGCGGGCGGCGGTCGCGACGACGACGACGAGAAAGGACGGAGGGAAGGAGGGAGGGAGAGAAGGATGGAGTTTTCAACTGCAATTTCTATGCAGACGTAGTCTGGCTGGGAGGGAAGGAGGGAAGGAGGAAAGGAAGGACGGAGGGAACGAGGGATGGCGGAGGGAGAAGTAGGAAGGTAGGAGGGAGGGAGGACAGGAGAGGGACGGCGGACGAAGGGAGGAGGAGGGAGAGAGGGTGACGCTCAACAGTCATCATCATGATCAGCATGGCCACCATGATCATCATCATTGTTATCAGTACCGCCACCAGTATTCTCAGAATTGTCAACGTGGTCCTCGACATTGTCATCGTTAGTATCATTCGCATCGTTACTGCCACCACCACCAGCGATACCATCATCGCCACCGTTATGATCATTGACGCCATCACAACCCCGATCACCACCATCACCATTATCAACACCATCACCATTACCATTATCGTCGTTACCAGCTCTACCATCACCAATACCATCAACATCAGCAACAGCACCGTCATCATCATCATCAGCATCATCAGCATCATCAGCATCAACATCATCAACATCATCATCATCATCATCATCGTCATCGTCAACATCATCATCATGATCATAACCATCACCACCACCATCAACTTCACCATCATCATCATCATCATCGTCGTCGTCGCCGTCATCACCGGCAGCAGCATTATCATCGTCATCACCATCATCATCATCATCAGCAGCATCAGCATCAGCATCAGCATCAGCATCAGCATCAGCATCAGCATCAGCATCAGCATCAGCATCATCATCATCATCATCATCATCATCATCATCATCATCATCATCATCATCATCATCATCATCATCCGCATTCGCTTTACAATGGCGGGGGCGATGATGACTGCATGCGGCGACTTGGTATGGACTGTGCATGGTCCAACGGGGTTGCGCGCAGTGATATCTGGCCAACAAATAGTAAGATGTGGTAAATACAGACAATTCAGATTAAGATACTTGGTACTGGGTAGCTTGGCTAAAATAATATCACGGGAACTGTTCCTCATATTGATGTGTTCTTGTTGCCTGGGCATCAATTCATGCAAGACGCGCGCTGGAGCAACCCGCCTGCCTAATGTCCCGCCCTTCCATCCGTCCTCTCTTCTCCTGCCTTACGGGCTGCACGAAATACACGTTGCAGGTAAGACAGATATATCCCTACGGGGGTGCTATCGAAGACGACGAGGGCGGGTATCGAAGATTTGGGACATACGGGTTGACTTGCACGCGCAAACAGACTTCAACTGATTGGTGTTGTTAGTGCTAATGTGATTGAGAACGTTGGGGGTCGTGAGCGTTTGCCGCTCATGTTCGGCATCTCCGTGTCAGAAGGGTGACCGAATACCCCGTCAGGAATTTGTAATGCGTCTGCGAAACAGAGCGGCTTTAGCCTGGGTCTGGAATCTTCTCGAATGAGGATGACCGTGACCATGGTAACCAGCAGAGGCCCGTCGAACATCAAGGTTGCGCTGGCCATTCCGGCCTATGGGTGAACAACGCCGCCTTCAAGAATTCCATAATCTGTGCAAGCCGCGATCCTGTCGCTATTGGCAAATCTGCGTCCGCTAAGGTTGTGAGCGCATCCGCATACGATCTCGAGACTGCATTGTTGTGCTCGAAGACATTGGACGAGGACCTGTCTTCCAAGGTCTTGGGGTCTCACTACAGCACGATCGAAAAATGTCTGCCTGAAACGATCCCGCACGCCTGGCCCAGTCCAGCCGCGACGGCGAGTCGATACCAGGCGGCCGAACAGTGAGAGAAGGAGCAGGAGGAGGAGCAGGAGGAGGAGGAGGAGGAGGAGGAAGGGCACCGGGAGTACAGGAGGGGGGCGGGACGCAGGGGCAAGTGGGCAAGAGAGGCTGGAGAAAGGCGGCGCCCTGGTCTGGCCCCAAGGTGGTCCAACTCCTCCAAGAGGCAGGGGGAGGGCCAACAGAAAAGGCGGGCACTGGCCGGGCCAATCTATACTCAAGGCGCTCCTGCATCGATCTGTCTGGGCTGCTTCCCATACCCCAAACGCTGAGATTTCGGCACAACGCGGGTCCCGGGAGGTCTGGGCCCCTTCTCGAGGACCAATGTGTTCATCACGGGTTGTCGTGCGACAGTCTCGGGACCTGATGGACAAGGCCCCTGGAGACCGAATTCCGCAGTGGTCTTTCCACGACGCGAGTGTATCTGGGCTTCAGCTCGGACCTCCTCGTCCCCCCCCCCTGCCCCCCTCAGAGGGGCGGGGCCACCGTGGGTCTTACTGGAGCCGCGGCCCCGCTCGGCGCCCGCAGCCGTGCCCGCCTCCGCGCCGCGGGAGGCGGCTCGGCCGGCCCTGATTTCACCTGAGCAGGCGGGCCCCAGGCAGAGGTGGCCCCAGGCGGGCTGGAGGGGGGAGAGGGCAAGGTGCCGCCCTCCCCCCTCCCAGGCCTTCGAGGACTCTTGCCCTGGAGGCTGATGACTGATGTGCACCTCCTCGACGTCCTTCCTCCTCCTCCTGCTGAGAGTCCCGCCCCCGTCCTCGAGGACCCCCGCCCCTGAAATGCTGGTGCCCTCCTCACGCTCCGCCTCCTCAATCCCATGCCACTCCTCCTGCTATTACTTCCCAATCCTCCTCTGTTGAGATGGGTCCCCGCGTTGAATCCGCAACGCCGCGCGTCTCACCTCACACTCCCTCATCTCATCCCCTATCCCTGCCTCTGACTTCCGTCAGCATGTCACGTCGGCACACCGCTCACACGTTTCGTGGCGCCCCGGATGGAGCTCCACCGACAGCCCCAATATGCGCGGAGGTATGGCGGCACCGCCCTATTTCGGCACACCCCTCATACGCTCCGTGGCCGAATAGGGATGCACATGGTGGGATCCCCGTGCCGAAAAATTCACTCTGGGTGGACTTCTGACGGTCTCGGGGGCCGAAATGGAACTCCAGAGGCAGAAAATGGCACAGAACCTCCTCCACCCTCGATCATTCTGCTTATCCTCCTCATCGTAACACCCCTGATAATCCCCTGATTAGAGGAACAAGCAACGACGATAAGCTTTAGCTGTTGGAGGTCCGCGCAAGTTTCTTGGATCCGTGCTGGACCCCCCTCCCTGGCGCGCGGAGCGCGCTAGGGGCGGCACGGGAGGCGCCGTCAGGAGGCCCAGCGCAGATCCAAGAACTTCGCGCGGAGCTCCGAAAGTTTATGTGTATGCAGTGTTCTATGTTTCATCATGGCAGCACCCCTGAGAAGCCCCTGAGATGAGGGGCAACGATCGGGGGGACTGGCCTCGGGAGAAACACCGACCTGGAATCGGCGATACATCGCCGAAGTATCGGCGACAGGCCCCCGATGGGAAATCCGAATGTTCCTGGGCGGAGCGGGGCTATCAGACCACCATCGGCGATCTATGGTCGATTGGAGGTCAATGCATCCCCCTACGACGATCCTCCCCTATAGCTGCCCCCGAGAAGACTGCCCTAATTCTCAGGCGGAGGCGGCAAGGCGTTGATCTTCTCGGCGATGCCGATCTGCGTCCTGGGACCCCCGCGGTCGGCCGGGCGGCCAGGCCTCCGAGCCCGCTCGGCGTCGGATCCCGCTCGGCCAACCGAGGGGGCAGCCGAATGAGGTGGGCCCCGGGAGCGCTCGGAGAACAGAAAGACACGGTGCACATCAAGTCTCGGAGGTCCGCACGCACTGCGTGGGTCAGGGCTGGAACCCACTCCTGCCGGCGCCGCTGGCACGGCCCCATGGCGCGCCTCGCGCGCCGGGTGGGCGGAGGTGCAGCGCCGCCCCCAGGAATCCGCGCGGACCTCTGGGCGTTTCGATGTGTGGTAAATACACGTCGGCAACATAACCCGATCGGAGGCCGAACGGGCCGGGGAGCTGAGGGGGCTCGGAAGGGACTGGGGAAATGATCAAGGGGCTCAAGAATGGCCAAGCAAATTCTCCCAATACCGCTGAGCAAATCCGACGGCCGCCTTGCGAGGGCAATTAGGCGGCGAGGAACAGGCCTCATCAACTAAACATCTCGGTTGGCGTAAGTGTCAGTGTATGCAAGGTGCAACCAAGCAAGCTACAGTACTCAGCATGGAAACCGCCATCTTGTAATCACAGGCCTCTAAAAGACAACATCTTTCCTGCAACGATGACCCATGCACTGATGCCCGAGTTCTGAAATAAGATCAGGGAAAGCTCTCAAACAAAGAATTGCAAAGTTACTGCGGAGGTGAACCTCTAATTTCTGAGACCGCGCGCGAACCCAAACGACCCGAACTGATACTTCGTCAACAATGTTTCTGGCTTCCTTCACGTCCACGGTGCCCCACGATCCTAGCGGACGCGTGAAAGCTCGTGGTCCGCAATCCAAAGGCCACGATCCCTCCAAACGAAAACAATTTACCCGCGGTCCCAAGGCCACGATCCGTAGTAAAAACTCAGTGGGTCCGCTGTCGCGAGCGGACGGCTCCGAACGACCACAGAAAACTACGGGTCCAGCCACCCGGGGCCACGATCCTTTTAAAAATACCATAGGACTGCGCTCCCGAGGCCACGATCTCCAGTGAAAAACGGTTGGTATGTCTTTTCGAGGCAACGATCCTGTAAAACAACTGCGAACGGATCCGCGCTCCCGAGACCGAGACCACGACCAATGTAACAAACTGCGGGAGCACGCTCTCAAGATCACGACCCCGGATATCACAAAACAGTGGATCCGCGCTCCGGAGATCACGATCCCTGTAAAAAGCTGTGGGCCCACGCTCCCAAGGCCACGACCGATGGTACAAAACGTCTGTCCACTCTCTGGACTCGCACGCCAACCAGGCAGCCTTCCAAACGGCCAGCCAGCCAACCCGCCGTGCTGCCAGCCCGCCAATCAGCCCGATCCCAATCGACACAGCCACGCAGGCAATCAGGGGGGGGGGGGGCCCAGCGGCAGAGGGCGAAGCCCTTCAGGCAGGTATCATCGAAACGGGCCTGGATCAGGCGGGTGTCGGTGCTTTCTGGCATCTGCAGGGTCTGCCTGGCCGTCCCTGGAGGGCCCCCCCGGTGGCCCCCATGGTGGCCAACCGACCGCGCTCCTGGTGAGGTTCGAGAGGTAGACGACCATGAGGGCGTCCTGCAGGGCGCTGTTGCAGAGCTTCTCCACGGAAGCCACGTCTATCACTGGCTCCTGCGGATCTGATGCTCCTCCTCCCTCCTTTTCCCTCTTCCAACGCGATCCCCACCCCATCTGTCCTGAACACTCGATCCCCCTGCTCCTTACAATTCTCCACGTGTTCCAACCCCCTTCGCCTTCCCCTCTTTCGTTTCCTTCTCGTACCCTCCTTCTGATCAGGGGCTGCACCAACGGCAGCAGATGCAGTAGGAGGAGTGATGAATGAGAGAGGAGAAGCAGGGAGGAAAGAGTAGAAAAATACCCAGCTGCCCTCCCGTAACATGATAATGAGTGCCTGTATACATGGATCGTGGGACTGGCGCGCTTCTTCCTAGCGAACGAACGGGAAACGCTCGCGCGCGCGCAGCACCGCTTCCGACAACATGACGGAAGAAGACCAATGGCGGCGAACAGGCGAAATAAGAAGTCCCAACTGAACAGAAACAACAACACCATTCAACGGTTTCCGACAGGACTGGCGAGGGCAAACCGTGCGCCGCGCCCAAGCTCGAGCAATTTCCAGGCGAAATCTGCAAAAGCGACTGCAACATTTGCTGTCTCGTGCACGGCCCCGTTTCCGACATTTGGGCGAGCGAACACATGCGCCGCACACAAGCGGGCGCGCCACTGACAAACAAAATCTCCGAGGGCGACATTTCGTCCGTTCGCTCGCGGACCCACCCCTGACGAATTGGCAAGCGAACAATGTGAGCCGTACCCAAGCGGCACCACAAGTGTCACAAACATGCATGCGCGGCGCTGCAGCCAAAACGACATGTCACCACCTCGCGCGCAATGTGCGCCGCGTCCCTTTTCTGCCCCACGTGCTCCATCGTCGACGTCGGAACGCATGGAAGGAAACGCGCAGGCCCTGCATTCTTGTTTGAAGGACAAGGTGGAACAGCCCAGGCGTGACCGCGGATCGGTCGGCTAGGCTGCAAGAGAAGGACCAGATACACCGACGAGGAATGAAGACAGGATAACGTTGCGGCCGTTACTAGCCCCAGCCGCCCCCCCCCCAAGGCAACGTCACGAGTCGCGCTGACCTCCAAGTTGGCTTTAGTTACTCCTGGACGCTCCCAGACGGCGCTGGCGCGAAGGGTGGCACTACACTGGCCCCCCGCCCCCCCTACCCCCCCTCCCTGGTAACGGCCGCGGTCGCCCGGGGATACAAGGAACGCTCTCCAGGAGGGGGAAGGATGTTGGGGGCGAGGGCCCAGGCGCCGCGCACAGCGCCGCCGTCAGCCCGCGGCCCACGGCGAGGTCGCCCTCCAACCTGCCCGAGGTGACGGCCTGCACGTACTCTCGCATGCGCCGGAACAAGCCGAGAAGCTCCTTTAAGCATCGTTTAACCGATCCCTATCCCCACTGGCGTGGCCTGCTGGCCGATTTCCCCCCTAGATGGGGGATGTAGGCTGTTTCCTTCGGGCTTCAAGTGTACATCTCCAACTGGGGTGCGGGATGGTGGGAATCGGGATAGGGAATATGGGAATCGGTTACACGATGCTGATCCTTGAGGCCGCCCTCGAAGCCGTCGAGGGACGCCAGGTCCTGTCGGTCGGGGCCTTCTGTCTGGACCCACTCGCTCCCACGCCCCCCCCCCCCCCCCCAAGGCTTCTGGAGGGTGGGTCGGCGGCCAACTTGTACGGGTCTTTCTGTTCTCCTTGTTCTCCTCCACCTCCACCTCGCCGTTTCCGGCCCGTCCATTTCCGTCTCCCTCCTCATGCTTCCCCTTTATCCCGTCCCTCTACTCCCACCCCGCCTCCCTCCTCCACCTCCTCCTCCTACTCCTCCTTGTCCTCCTCCTTCTCCTCCTCCTGCTCCTTCCCTCCTTGCCCTTCCAGCCTGCATTATTCCTCCAATCCACCCCTTCCCTGTCTCCACGATTCCCCCATATGGATACAACGCCCTACTCTCCCCCGACGATGGCTGGGGAGTAGCCTGCACCCTCCACGTATTATTTGCAACCTACAGGACATCAGCATTTCGTTTATCCAATCCCGCCACGTCCTAAGTGGGGTGCTTATTTTCTCTGCACCCCCCTTAGGTGTCCCCACCTCCAGATTCGAATCCGATCGGGTCATCCAAACCATGCAACTGTCGTCACGTTTGGACTCCTCAGGACTGAACATGGGTCCCTGCCTTCACGTTCGAATCCGAGCGGGCCATCCAAACTCTGTAACTCCCGCCCCTGTGTGGGCTCCTCAGACCTGCGTGTGGAGACTGCCTCGGGCGGGAGCTTCTCTCGTGAGTGAGTCGCGAGGGATTCTCGAGCGGGAGCCCCTCTCTATCCCGAGGGGCCCGCACAGCCACGTTAGAATCCGAGCGGGTCATCAAAACTCTGTAGCTGCCGTCCCTGTGGGTTTTCCTGAGGTCTGAGTATAGAGACCGTCTCGAGCGGGGGCCTCGTCTGGGAGTGAAACGCGAAGAAGTCTCGAGCGGGAGCCACTTCCGATGGGGTCCCCACCTCCACCTTAGAATCCGAGCGGATCATCCAAAGCCTGTAACTGTCGTCACCTTCGGGCTGCTCAGGCTTGAATGTGGACGAAGTCTCGATCGGGAGCCTCATTTGTGTCGGCGCTCGCACCCCCCCACAGGGATCTGACGAACAAATATTACGAACAATTCGGATAGCTGCAGCAAACGATGACATTCACGACATCATCCCGCGACGCACAGAAAAGCGAAACCAACCGCATAGTAAAGTGCGTGGCGCACGCGACTAAATCAACATTGTCTGCAAATCTGCCGGCACCCTCGGCATGTGTGAGGGGCTTGTCCGTTCAAGTCGTCATCTCCGTCATTCGTTGGTCGTCGTCTCTGTCGTCCCCGTTCCCTGCCTCCCCCCTCCCTGGGCTCGTCGAAGCTCCCCCCGAGAGAATTTCTTCATGTTCGGCGATGACGGGCGTCATGGGGGGGGGGGCGGGGGGGGTATGACGTAACGCCCCCCCCCGCCGCGTGGCTCCGGCACAACAGCCGCGCCCGCGCGCACGACGCGACGA
This sequence comes from Prorocentrum cordatum, assembly GCA_963575745.1. NCBI lineage: Eukaryota > Dinophyceae > Prorocentrales > Prorocentraceae > Prorocentrum > Prorocentrum cordatum. The sequence goes on from CAUYUJ010020337.1 coordinate 184,073, forward strand.
GCGACAAGCGACGACGACGACGACGACGACGCGAGCAGCATGTAGGTGGCGATCTGCCCCCCTGCGCCTGTGTACACCACAACGCTCGCGTGCACCACAGCGCGCGTGTACACCACAGCGCCTGCGTACATCGCAACAACCATGTGCAACGCAGCGCCTGTGTACTCTGCAGTGCTTGCGTACACTACAGCGCCGGTGTACATTTGCACACTGGAGGCAACCATGTGCAACGCAGCGCCTGTGTACACCACGATGCTTGCGTGCACCGCGGCGCCTGTGCACGTCACAACGCCTGTCTACACCACAGCATCCGCATGCAGCGCAGCGCTATTGTACACCACATTGCCTGCGTGCATAGGACAGGTAGAAGGAGCCTGTACATGAGGATCTGCTGCGGAAGCGCCACGCCAAGAATGTGCAGATAATCGAATGTGACTCTTTTCCCTATTCCCTGATCCTCCACTTCCATCTCCTCCTCCTCCTTCTCCTCCTCCTTTTCCTCTTCCTCCTCCTTTTCCTCCTCCTCCTTACCCCCTGTCGTGCGGGTTGGCGCTACAGCACACGTGCGCAACTCAGCGTGCACCGCAGAATGGTTTATTGAATCGGCCCACTTGGTTCTCGCACGGCCAATTTAGCTGGAGCCTCCTGTGCACTGGTGGGGGGATTTACAGTGATGCGGGCGAACTCGAAAGGACTCGTAGATTCCTCTGGCGTTCCCTTTTCCATACAGATTATTCTCTGCTTTCGGCGGAATCCGCAAACGCTCCATTTTGTCATAATGATTCCTTCGAACAGTCTACATTCAACAATGGTGTTGTGTTGCACACGGTTGCTGTGGTGCACACAAGCGCCGTGGTGTACACAGGCAATGCACGCACGCATTGTGGTGTACACTGCTGTGTTGCACACGGCTGATGTGGTGTACGCAGGCGCTGTGGTTTACACAAGAGCTGTTGCGCCCGCGCGCGCGGTGGCACAAACTGACGCTGTGTTGCACGCGGCTGCTGTGGTGTACATAGGCAGTGTGGTGTACACAGGCTCTTTGGTGCACGCAAGCACTGAGGTGTACACAGGCGTTGTGGTGCAGATCGCCACCTACATGCTGGTGCCATCCGTCCTCCGTCATTCCTAAGCATTCCGAGACGCCGCCGGCGCGAAGCGTGACGTCATCGAACCCTCCACCCCCCCTGATGATTGCCGTCATCGGCCAAGAATAAACAAACAAAAAAAGGCTCCAGCCGCGTCCGCGCGCACGACGACGATGAGCGACGAGCGACGAGCCACGAGCCACGAGCGACGACGACGACGTCGTCGACGACGACAACTGCGGACCAGACTCCAATGCGGATTCCTACGCGGACACCTACGCGGATCCCAATACGCACGGCGGCAGTGCCCGGAGCGCACTGGGGGGGGTAGCGTTACGTCATAGGGGGAGGGAGCGGGTGCCATGACGCCCGTCATGCCCCAAGCAAGAAAGAAATGGGCTCCCCTTTCCCAGGGACCTCCTCAGCGCGCCAGCCAAAGCGAAGTTTAGCAACGTCGAAATTGAGTCGAAAGGAAGCCCCTTCCCTTCGATCCATCCCCCGCCAGGGGGGGGGTTCGTGGGGGGGGGTCCCGGGGGGGGGTCAGATACGACGCCACCCCTGGTAGTCCCAGAGCTCCAAAAAGCCCCAAGACGGGCCAAGACAAGAGGCCCCAAAGACAGTCCAAGAGAACCCCGAATCGCCGAACGATCTGTCCAAGCCGCCTTGACGGCCTCCAGACGGCCCCAGAGGCCTGCAAAGCGCCCCAAGAGGCCTCCAGGAGCTTTCCCACGAGAGCCCCAGGAGGCAAAATGAATGGATTTCCCTTGCGCTTTTGACAGATTGTGGCGCTCTTGCCTCTTCCGCTTCCCGACGCGCCAAGACGGCCCCCAAGATCGCCCCGAGACGGCCCAAGAGGCCCCCAAGAGGTTCACCTAACGGCCGAAGAGGGCCCCAAGACGGCCCAAGACGCCTCCAAGACGACCCAAGAGGCCCCCAAGACGGCTCCAGAAGAGTGCCCAGACGGGGCAGGAGAGCCCCAAATTGCCCAGGAGGCCTCCAAGAGTGCCTCGAGACGGCGCAAGAGGAGCCCTGGACGGCCCAAGACGGCCTCAAGAGAGCCCCAGGCTGTCCTAAGAAAGCCTCTGGCCTTCTCCTCTTCCTCTTCCTCCTCCTCCTCCTCCTCCTCCTCCTCCTCCTCCTCCTCCTCCTCCTCCTCCTCCTCCTCCTCCTCCTCCTCCCCCCTCTGCTCCCCCTCCTCCTGCTCTCTTCTGCCTCCTTCCACTCCTCTTGCTTCTCCTCCACATCCTTCTCCCCCCTCCTCCCCCCTCATCCACCTCCTCCACCCTTCCTCCACCTCCCTTTCATCCTCCTCCCCCTGCCCCCCCCCTCGTTTTCATCTTCGTCGTCTCAGGGTCGGCGGCACCGGCCGTAAGGCCTTCGCAATCGACATTGTCTGCACTTGCATGCAATTGAGCCCCTAAGCCTGAACCATACTCTCCGCGGCGCGACCTGGCCGCTGCCGACCTGGGGAAGAGGACGCGAATGAAGCAGCCAAGTGAGCCGCCGGCTCAAGAGGAGTCGAACGTGCCCTCCGTCAGTGGCATCCAAGAGGGCCCTCTGGATGCTACAGTCGAGGGGCCATTCGAAACCCCCAAGTCCAAGCCCCCCAAACGGCCCGGGAACCCTCAACACGGATCTGGCGGGCTCCAGGAGAGCACTCCCAGGGCCGCAAGGGTGCTCCAAGATGGGCCCCAGTGAGCTCCTGGTCCGACTGCGTCTGGCGGATGCGGAAACAATAACTCTTGTGCCCTCTGCCCTCTTCGGGGTCACTTGAAGCCCCCAGGGCGGCTCTGGAGGGCGCCGGGAATGCCCCAAGAAAGCCACAAGGGGGCCCCAAGAGGGCTCCCACTGAGCCCCCGGCCAAGATCTGCCTGACGGAATCTTAGGCGATGATTTCTTGCGCCCTCTTGGGGGCCGCTCGGAGCTCGACAACGGCCCCCAAGGGCCTCATGATGATCAGGACCGCGAGAAAGCCTTGAGAGGGGCCCCAGCGGATCCCCGGCCCAACTCCGCTTGACGGAAATTGAACACTTGATCTGTAGTGCCCTAATGGGGGCCGCCAGGAACCCCCACTGGCAGGTCCTAGCAGTAACCACAACGCACCCCGAATCGACCCTCTCCCTCCTCCCCCCTCCCTGCCCTGCCTGCTTCTGCTCTCCCCCGCCACTTCCATGTCGCCTTTGCCAGCGCCATTCACGGCCCCACGAACGCAGGCGACGGCACCGCCGCAAACAGCCGACGAGAACAGCCACGAAAATTGACGACGGGAAGAACACATGCACCGCCCGCGCGGGGCAACTTTTCCGGACAAAGATCATTGCCGCTGTGATTGTCGTTTCGAGCCCAGGGGTGCGCAAGGTTATTCGCCCGGCGGCCCGCCGCGGCGACGAACGACAATTCGTCGATCCATTTTCGTCGGTCCACCCCGGACGACACAAAAACAAAGCGTCGTTCCAGTTTTCGTCGCACTCGTGCCCCCGAAGATGGAAAGGGCCATGAGGGCGCGGAACAGGATGGAAACGCCAATTTCGACAAATCGTGAGACTCAAACAGGGCACGGTGGGTGCAGTCCACCTGTCAGACCTGCACTGCTACCTGCCTGGGGAGTGGCGCGCGACTTGTACGACGATGAAGCACAGCGCCCTATGAGCGCGGCCGAAACTCCAGCTCCAGACGCGGGCAGCGAAAGAGAAAAGGAAAGCACAGGGAGGGAGGAGGAGAGGATGGGAAGAAAACCGATGATTTCTTGCGAATCCTCCCCCTTCAAGAGCTAATTGACAGGGGAACATGCCAGGAGGATGCGCCGCGGAACGTCCCAAGGGACGCGTCAGGCGACGTGCCAGGGAACGTGCCGCGGGGACGCGCCGCGGGACGTGCCGAGGGGACGCGCTACGGAACGTGCCCATGGACGTGCCACGGGACGTGCCAGGGGACGCGCCGCGCGACGTGCCAGGGGGACTCGCCACGGGACGCGCCACGGAACGTGCCAAGGAGCGTGCCAGGTTGCAATGCTGAAGGTATCGATCTTGATTTACCGTGCCGAGGGCTGCGCTGTGCTGCGCCGTGCTGAACTGCGATGTGCCATGCCGAGATTGTGCTCTATAGCGTTGTGGATCGAGTCCTCCTTTGTATCCGAGTCCTGACCGAACTGATCTAGATCTTCAGCTCGAGCTGCCTCAGCACATAGTAGCTGCCCCAGAGCTGATTGACAAAGGAACATGCCAGGAGGACGCGCCGCGAAACGTCCCAAGGGACGCGCCACGCGACGCGCCAAGGGACGCGCCATGGGGTCGCACCGCGGGACGTGCCAAGGGGACGCGCTACGGAACGTGCCCATGGACGTGCCACGGGACGTGCCAGGGGACGCGCCGCGCGACATGCCAGGGGGACTCGCCACGGGACGCGCCACGGAACGTGCCAAGGAACGTGCCAGGTTGCAATGCTGAGTGTATCGATCTTGATGTACTGTGCCGAAGGCTGTGCTGTGCTGCGCTGTGCTGAACTGTGTTGTGCCATGCCGCGATTGTACTCTATAACGTTGTGGATCGAGTCCTCCTTTGCATCCGAGTCCCGACCGAACTAATACCAGGAGGACGCGCCGCGGAACGTCCCAAGGGACGCGCCAGGCGACGTGCCAAGGGACGTGCCACTGGGACGCACCGCGGGACGTGCCGAGGGGACGCGCTACGGAACGATAAAATACGTGGTCCTTGCTCAGGACAACCATGTTCGATATCCCCCTGGATGGCCTGGACACCTAAAAACACATGGTGCCAGCTCGGGAAACCATGTTAGGTACACTCCTGAATAGCCTGGACACGTCAAAACACGTGGTCCTTGCTCAGAACAATCATGTTACATATCCCCCTGGGTGGCCTGGATACGTAAAAACACGTGGTTCAAGCTCGGGGCAACGATGTTAGATATCCCCCTGGGTGGCCTGGACATGTAAAAACATATGGCTACAGCTCGGGACCACCATGTTAGATACCCCCTGGGTGGCATGCACACGTAAAAACACGTGGTCCAGCCCGCCCAGGGGGGATATCAAACATGCGGTCGTCTGGAGCGCAGGAGGGCCCAGGAACGCCCAGAGGCGCCTCGAGGCCAAACAATCAACGACTCGATACCACATATATATATACATATAATATATATATATATATATATATGTATATATAAACTCTCGGCGTTCCGTTCCGAGTCCCAAGAAGGATCCAGGAGGCCCATGTTAGATACCCCCTGAGTGGCCTGGACACGTGAAAACACGTGGTTCCAGCTTGGGACCACCATGTTAGATACCCCCCTGGGTGGCCTGGACACGTGAAAACACACGATTCCAGCGCAGGACCACCATGTTAGATGCCCCTTGAGTGGCGTGGACACGTGAAAGCACGTGGTTCCAGCTCAGGACCACAATGTTAGATACCCCCTGGGTGGCGTGGACACGTGAAAACACGCGTTTCCAGCGCGGGGCCACCATGTTCGATACACCCTCTGGGCGACATGGGCACGTGAAAACATGTGGTTCCAGCTATGGACCACCATCTTAGACACCCCCTGGGTGGCCTCGACAAGTGAAACACGTGGTTCCAGCTCGAGACCAACATGTTAGATACCCACCTGGGTGGCCTGTACACGTGAAAACACGTGGCTCCAACGCAAGACCACCATGTTAGACACCCACCTGTGGCTTGGACACGGGGAAACGTGGTACCAGCGCGGGACCACCGTGTTAGATACCCACCTGGGTGCCCTGGACACGTGAAGCGACGTGGTTCCAGCTCGGGCGGAACAAGTTAGATACCCCCCTGTGTGGCCAAGTAAATCCTGAAAAAACAAACGAATTAGTCGAGACATCGTCGAAATCCCTGCGCGCGGGACGCGGCACGCGCGAGTCATCCTCGGAATCCCTACGCGCGGGACGCTTTTCTGCTTTGCGGTCGGGGCTCCAGACCTATTTTTTTGGAGTCTGCTAAAAATGCCCCGCACCCTCTTGTTCACGAAGGAAAACGGTGGTCCACGGACCCCGTGATTTATCGAGGATCCGAGATGGGGGGTAACCTCTCCTCGAGCGGGCACACGAAAAATGCACTTGTCCAACTGCAAATTCACACTTCACCTGGTAATTCATCGCAGAATACTTTCGCCAGCCCTAGAGCCGTCGGGTCCAAGGGTAAACCTCTAAAAGAGAACCCTGGGCCTATGCCCTTTCCGGGAACATCTGGTCCAGGTCGGGGCCACCATGCTAGATGCCCCACTGGATAGCCTGGACACGTAAAAACACATGAAAACAGGCCCCATACAGGGACAAACATGTTAGATACCTCCCTGGCCGACCCAGGCACGTGAAAACAAGTACTCGCCTGAGGCATCCTCTGACTTCTACCCCCTAGGAGAGGAGCTATCTATATGACAAAACATGCGTTTCTCTCGAAGAATCCTCAACAGATTCTGCAGAAAAAACGATTCGTTCAAGACATCCGGACCAAATGAAAATGTTAACTTTACCATGTGCTTATCGATCGGAATTTCAAAAACCAACGTTTCGCTCAGGACATCCTCAACATTTAATCCGCCTGCCCTCTTCGACCTCGTTATCGATCGCACAATAATCCGCCGGCCCTCTTCGACCTTGGCACCGGGGACAGGTGTCCCTACTAAAAGAAAACCCTGGGCCCATGCCATTTCCGGGAGAAAGACAGCACGCGGAGAGAACCTGCCATCGTCTGGACGGTGTCAGGGGAGAAAGGCAAGTAATGTTGTACTTGTGGAGGGGGACGGAGGAGAGAAAGGCAGAATGTGTAGTTGTGGCGGAGGGGCGGGAAAATGAGGGGCGCGTGCTGGGTTTGTGCCGCACTCCTTGGGCCCCGATCCGTTCGCCGCGGCCTCGCGCGTGAGGCGCCGAGCCTGCATAAGCTGGGAGATCCCGGACTTCTCCGCTGCGCTCGTCTGCACCCGCAGGGGCACCTCGTGAAACTGCAGGAGGCTCTCGGCGATCTTAGTCTCCACGTTCACGAACGCCTTGAGCACGAAAGACTGCTGCGCTCCGAGAGCAGGGTCCACAAGCATGTGGATGGGACCTGGCAGCACTGCCGTGGGCGTAAACTGAGACTCCTTGGTGCAGTAGAACTTGTGGATCATTGCCGAGATGGGTGTGATCTCGCTGCCTGTCGCGAACCACCCAACGACCACCTCGCGGGGGGACACCTTCTGCCTGAGTGCAAGCATCTGCTTGTGGTAGTCCTGGTCCATCATTACGCCATCGGTTGAGCTTTCCTTGTGGACGACTGGGAAGCTATCCGTGATGTCAACTACGCTGCCTTCGCTGATCCAGCCTAAAAGCGTCCCGATGATTCTCTTGGCGCCCTCTGGCCTTCTTACGTAAGCGTCTAAAATCTTCAAGATGGCCACAGGGTGCACGCGGCAAGTCATTGGCTGTTCCACGCCGCTCCTCTGTATGCGAGACGCGATATTGAAGCACTTGGGCGGAGCAACCTTCGGTTTCTTGTCGGGGAGACCCCACATCGTCACGTTCTGCGTGGAGCCAGCCATTGCTGCGATCTCTTGGGGGCAAAGGATGAAACGTTCCAGCCACGCAAACGAGTACAGCTCGAGCAAACCATCGAGGGAAACGAGACACGGTGGCGTGCTGCTCCTCATTCCGTCTTCGAAATATAACTACCCCACCCATGTTTCTCACTTTCCGCATCCTTCCCCCTGCTGTTCCCCATGCACCTTCATCTCTCTCCCACATGAGCAACCCCTCCGCGTCGCACCACTAGATGTGTCGGCAAGGCGGGCCCGATGTTTCGGTTGAGAACCCTCACAATGTATGGTCCTGAGGCTTCATATTTCCGACGGACACAAATATCCAGGCAGGGTCTGTTTCAAGTGTGGCTATCGCCTAAGCGCCTCGCACATAGGTACTTCACATTTCCATCCATGTTTCCACCAGGTACAACGTTGGAGGGTCAATGGTGCTCGACAGTGGTGTTCAAATGTGATTGTCGACTGACTTAGTTCCGCGGCAATCCGCCGACTAAGAATTTCAACATCTACCAACGTCCACCAACTGAACGCGAGGACGACCAACGTTGTCTAGCAACTACACGGGTGGACGGCGGTTCCTTCTCGAAATTGGCCTCTCGATTGGGACCTTTTTTCAAAACTCATGCCGACATACGTAAAAACAATATCGACCCACGAACCCGGAAAAGGAATATAGAAATGAAACGCATGGCAACGTTTTCAACGACACCTGATTGGGTGACGGGCAAATGCGATGCGGAGCGTATCGGTCTTGATGCACCGTGCCAAGGGCTGTGCTACGCTGCGCCGTGCTGAACTGCGATGTGCCATGCCGCGATTGTGCTCTATAGCGTTGTGGATCGAGTCCTCCTTTGCATCCGAGTCCTGGCCGAACTGATCTGGATGTTAAGCTCGAGCTGCCTGGACACATAGTAGCTGCCCCAGAGCTAATTGACAGGGGGATATGCCAGGAAGACGCGCCGCGAAACGTCCCAACGGACGCGCCACGCGACGTGCCAAGGGGCGCGCCATGGGGTCGCACCGCGGGACGTGCCAAGGGGACGCGCCACGGAACGTGCCAATGGACGCGCCACGGGGTGTGCCACGGGACGCGCCACGCCGTGCCAGGGTGACTCGCCAAGGGGCGCCCCGCGGAACGTGCCAAGGAACGTGCCAAGTTGCAACGCTGAATGTATCGGTCTGGATGTACCGTGCCGAAAATTGTGCTGTGCTGCGCCGTGCTGAATTGCGATGTGTCATGCCGCGATTGTGCTCTATAGCCTCGTTGATCGAGTCCTCCTTTGCATCCGAATCCTGGCCGAACTGATCTGGATCTTAAGCTCGAGCTGCCTGAACACATAGTAGCTGCCCCGGAGCTGTTTTTTCTCCGCGACGCAAAGCTTCGCGCAACCTCTGAATGACGACAGCGGGCCCCTTAAACGTGAACCGGGGGCGAAGTGCTCCCCAGACGAGCGGCGAGTGCTGTCACCGTCGAAGCGCAACGATAAGAACGAGGAAGACGCAAACCAAAAGATGGGCAATGCAATGCGTTGCAGGCATTTCGGCGACATGCGAGCAGCCTGACCTGCGAGCGTGGCCGAAATAACCAGGACTGGCGCCGGCGAGAAGCAGTTCAAGGAAGAAGAACAGCGAACCAAGGCACGACCCACAAAAGGGAAACTCGCGCGTGCGTAACCAGCTAGCTCCAGCCAGCGGGACCCGCACCGGTGCCCAACGCAAACAGTGGGAGGGCAAGAGGGGGAGAAGAAGAGGAAGGGCGGAGGAAGGATAAATAAAAATTGGGCGCGAACACTCGCCAACAAACACATCATGAGATAGGCGGGCACTGCGGTGCCCAGCTCGGCGCACGCTGCTCAGCAGCGGCTGGAGGGCGAGCCAGAGCTGAACATGCACCTAAGGGTCGGCCGGCAGCGGCTGCCAACGATCAGCGCGCCAAGCCCATGCAGGCACAGGCATGAACTGCCAATTACGGAGGAAGGGGGGGGGAGGGAGGGAGGAGAGGAGGGGACGAGACGGAGTGAGAGAAGCGGAAGAGAAAATACGGCGTTCGAGCCGGCCCACTCACCGCGGCTGCCACGCGACCTGGGTCGCCCTCATCGCCTCCGGGTGGCCGCGCACCGCGTGCCGCAGCGCTTGTGGCAACATCTCCCGCGCGACCTCGGCGGTGCAGCCGCCGTGGACGGTGATCAGGTAAGCCCGGTCGACGGCTGCGACCCGCAAGGCGGCGAGGGTCAGCGTCATGTCCCCCCCCCCGCCCGACCTCGTCAAGAAGCAGAAAACTACGACGACGCAGATGAACATCGCCACGAGGGGGGCGTAATCGTAGATATCGGGACGAGAAGTCCCATACATGCGGGCACATTGAATAGTGTTCGATTGAATCTTCCCCACAGCTGCAACCGAACACACACGATCCATTCCTCTGGAAGCGGCGCGATGTAATCCAGCCGTTCCAGAGTGTTCGAAAGACGGCAGAGGAAAACCGAGGCGGCACAAACCCAGTCAGGCGGGCGAGCATATGTAGTGCACGGTCCGCTCGCACGCGCGGGAACAATCTGATGCCCCAGCGGTTCAGTTTGTGACGCATGCGGATATGCACCTCGTTCCCGATTGAACCTACCAGCGCCTCGTCGATATACTTCTGATATTGTCGGCGCACCTGTCCCAAGTCGGCGGGCGTCGGCTGCCGGACAGACGGCATCGCGATGCCCCCCATGATCCGATCATGGTGCAGACCTTGCTCGGTGCACGTTGATGACGCCCCCATTAGATTAGCACAGAGAGACTGCACAAACCAGCGATGCCACCTGGCTGCTCGTCCCAACCGCGGCGTTGAGAAATGCCCTTCCTAGAGTTTCCTGGTCCGGGCGGCGATGTTCAGCGACTCGAAATGAAGCACGCGTATCTGTGCTGCCACCGCGCGTCTCCGCAAGCATCTGAACTCGTGCGGCATGCCGTACCCACGACGTAGGATATGGAGGTCCCGCACGGTGCACCAACCACCAGGGCCCCGAACCAAAGCTCGCAACGCCTGCTCTTCCACCTGCTCCCACTGCTCCGGAATCGCCTCCAACTGCGCCACAAACATCAATGATGAAAGCACGTAGGTGGAATATGCCACTGTCGCGTGGTGCAGGCCGAGGGGGGGCCGCCCCCAATCCGCCGCACGAGCTGCGGCCTTCCGGAGGGTCCCTGCCAAGCCAAATTCCCGCGCTCGGGGCCCAAATAGAAGCCGAGGTATTTTGCAGCACACGTGATCTGAATGCTGGCCCACCCAGGGCAGAGACGGGCCACTTCCCTCCTGAGCTCCTCCGCCTCTACGGGGAAGAGAGGGATGACGGCTGTCTTGGCGATGTTGGTGCGGAGGCCTGCGACGGCAGCAAGTTCCAGGAAGTGGCGCTGCAGCTCGGGCAACGCAGCCGACAAGCTGGGCACCGTCACCCCCATGTCGTCCGCATACGCCCGGAGGATGGCTTCGGGTAGGAGGCGGCGCACGCGTCGGAGGAAGACGTCCAGCACCACCGCGAAGAGGAGCGGTGAAAGGGGACACCCTTGACGGATGCCGGATCGCACGCGAAACCCCGCGCGCCTGCCGCCCCCGGCGACCATCTCGCAGCGGCCCTCGTCATACAAGGACTCGATGAACCATGACGCGTCTCGTGGCAAACCTAGCCCCTCCAAGACATCGAAAACGTATCCGTGAGATATGGAGGGGAAGGCCGCCTTGATGTCGAACAGTACTGTGCCACCTGATTCCTCTTGCAGCGCCATCCTGGATTCACAGCTGCCGGAGGCTGCTGCGGAAGCTGTAGGTGAGGCAGCCCCTCCTGCGTAGCTGGTGGCAACACGGCCGCGGCCAGCGCGATCGGCACCGGTTGAGGATGATCGCCTCTGCCCTCGTCGACGGCGATGTTGGAGTCGCTGATGTCGGGGCCGGCGGCCTCCTGGGTCAGGCCCGTGCCGTGGTCGTCGCTTTGCGGCTGCGCCTCGGGCGGTAGCATGGCCTGGTCTTGCGATCCCGGGCCACCGCGAAGTCGAAGGAGTAAGTGCAGTGTGGAATCCTGCTGGATGTTGTAGTCGTGCACGTTCCGCTCGTCCCCCAGCTGCCTCGCCATGTAGATCAGGCACTGCTGCTCTGGAGTGATGTCCACCAAGCCCTGGATGATGCCTTTGATCGTGGCGATGGTGTCGCGGGGTTTGATCTTTAGGGTGATGGTCTTGCCAGTCAACGTCGCGACGAAGACCTGCATGTTTGGGGCTTCCTCTTTTTGGGCGTCGCGCCGCCACAGGTTCAAAGTGCAAGAGGCTCAAGCACACTCGAGGAGAAACGGCCACCGGGACCTGGCAGGGGCCCATGCACGGCGAGCACCAGCACCCTCCAGCAGGTCAGCGAGCAAGCCAGCGAGCTCGGCTCGCCGGCCGCACTGACCCCTAGAGGGTAAGGCAGCCCGCCGAGTACAATTGGCCCCGCAAACACCAGGAAACACAGTTGAACGTGTTAATCCCCTGGGGCCACCCCTCGAGAGCCTGACCTAAAAGGTGGCAGAATTGGGGATGGACGGAGGGCCGCTTGAGCCGTACACCTACGGAACGATCGAGCGAAGGAGCGTTCACCCTGAGCTCTCTCGAGGCCCGTCGGGCGAACACTATATCACCTGCTCGCTCGACGGCGGCGCTTTGCCTAAGAGGTCCAAACATACGCCACACCCCGAGGGTGTTATGTTACATGTTTGGGCTTCCTCTTTTTGGGCGTCGCGCCGCCACAGGTTCAAAGTGCAAGAGGCTCAAGCACACTCGAGGAGAAACGGCCACCGGGACCTGGCAGGGGCCCATGCACGGCGAGCACCAGCACCCTCCAGCAGGTCAGCGAGCAAGCCAGCGAGCTCGGCTCGCCGGCCGCACTGACCCCTAGAGGGTAAGGCAGCCCGCCGAGTACAATTGGCCCCGCAAACACCAGGAAACACAGTTGAACGTGTTAATCCCCTGGGGCCACCCCTCGAGAGCCTTCCACGCCCCCCTATTGTGGCTCTGCCGACCTATTTCAAACTGATGCCATCAGGCAAGGACTACAGGATTGACTTCACCATTCAAGTCTTACAACTTTTGCTGTCTTAAAATATCTTTCCAGCGGAGAGCGGCCGCTCGAATTCTATCTCTGGTGCTAGGCAGAAGGGTGAGAGCAACGGTGTCAGCAACTGCCTGAGACAAGTACATTCTGGCTACTTTTGTGCCGCCCCACCGGCCTTGTTGAAGAGTATACTCCATATTTCTATGGCGGGTGAAGTGGGCGGTCGCACCTCCTCTGCGGAGGCTATACATTGTGAACCCTCGGTCCTGAAGGTCGAACATCTGAAGCAACCAGGACAACTTCCCCCGAGCTTCAGGCGCCGTCGCTCCACGCAGCAGATCTTCCGACCCCAGCTGCAAGCATCTGTATTTTAGGATCTTTCGAGACACTCCGTCTTTGAAAGAAACCACTTCTGAAAAGCCAGTTTGCAGTCCCATCTTCGAGGCCTCGATGTGAATAACTGCCCGCTCACCTTTGACAAGGATGTGCCGCCGTCTGAGAGCCAGCAGCTCGCCTGTGCGCATGAACGAGTCGAAACCGACGAGGATCACGGCCGCCAGACCTTCCCAGCCGAGGTCCCACGCTGCAGCTGCCAAGGCTAGGACTATGTCGGCCGTGAACGGTGTCGCCCGACTGGGCGTGCACTGTCTCTCCCACGCTCGCACCAGGCTCCAACTCTGCTGCAGGTTGCCCTTCAGGGAGGGCATCATCCACTGCAAAGCCGCTGTCGCATTGACCACCAGGTAAAGCGGCTCCAGCTCTGCCCAGCACGCTTCTATGTACAAGCTGAGGCTTTCGTCCACGTCGTTGAGCGAGGACAACTTCACACTGTGCGCCCTCCACCACACAAAAAGGCGACCGGCGCATCGAACATGCCGATCACGCGTGGCTTTAGTGACCTGTAGGTCACGCAGCCGCGTGCCTCGCTTACTGAATTGAGAACGCACACGCAACCAACTGCGACGCCTGCCGCCGCGAGCTGTCACTTGGACTCTTTTCGGCGCCATTTCTTAGTCAAGAACTCCCTGGACGGCCGATCACTTGGGTTGAGCTTGGTATTGATATACCCAACGCCCACATACAAGTCTGAACTGACGAGTCTAGCAGCGTACTGTCGAGCGAGTCCTCGAAGCTTCCCCGATGACGTGCGGCCGCAGGTCAGTATCGAAGCCACAACTTGGGAATCGACAAGGTGCAGAACCTTCACGCTCCTGAACGAAGTAGTGCGAGTCCTGTGCCGCAAGGAAGCGTTCACCGCCTTCAACTCGAGCGCGTTGATATGCAGCTCCCTCGACGACTTCGGCCACGGAAAGGACAGCGTCGGCCGCCAGCGCCACAGCGCCGGGTCGATCGAGGATCGCGGCCACGCCTTGGGGCGGAAAGGCACACCGATGTCGAGGCGGATGTCACTCCCCTTCTTCTCGGCAGTAGTCCAGAAAATCTCGACCAGCTTGCGGCCGATGGGGGTCTCCTTGATGGGGTCCCTCGAGAACTCCACCGACTCGTCGAGCAAGTCCTTTACCTCCAACTCGCTCGCGATCCCCTCGAGGTCAGTCGCCCTGACGGGCCAGCCCAACTGGCACTTCAGACCGAGGAACAGCCAGCTAACGACGCAGCAGGCGAACGCGTTCCCCAAGAGGCTGCAGCGATCGTTCTCAATGCTGCCACGGCTGGGGCCCGAGCTGGCTACGGACGACGAGTAGTGGCGAGGGAACCCCATGAGCACCTCCTTCTCCGTGGCACACAAGGGCCTCAAGTCCCCCTTGGAGTCCCGAATCATGTGAACTAGCTCGTACTGGTACGGAGGGTGCGCGTGCAGGTCCTGGGCCCACCTCTGGATGGCCTCTGGGCTCGCTGTCGATAAACCTGCAGGCTTGTACGGGGCAGTCTTCTCACGCCGCTCGAGAAACGTGCAGACTGGGCCCTTGTCCGAGGCCCTGGAGCACCCTGCGGCAACCCAGGAGCCAGCAGGAGCCTTCGGGACCTGGAGCGCCCTGATGAGGTCGTAGTTGGCCTTGGGCTCCACGTGCACCCCGGGGAGCTTGAGGGCCGCCTCTCTCCAAGACAACCAGTACAAACGTGGCCTTCTTTTCTCGGTAAAGAGGGAGTTGCACACGCTGATGGGCCTAGTCTGGAGGATGCGGGAGAACTCCTGGAGGGATTCTGCGCTCATTGAGAGTACATTTTCCGCAAGCCAATGGACAGGCACCTTCATGACGAGAGCCAGTGCGCTCACCACCTTGGGTATGCGCTTGAACAGGCCGCTCCGAGCGCCATGTGCGCCCTGTCGGTCGGCGTTCACACCGCTCGTGTCCTGGCAAGGGCTGCCTCCCGCAACGACCACGGCGACAATCCGATCCTGGAACATTGCCAGAGCCTCAAGCTGTCGGTCGTGAATTTCCTCGACTGGGCCCAGCTCGATCAGGCCAGGCCAGCGCGATCTCAGCACCCGGCGAGCCCCTTTATCGACCTCGCTGCTCATGTAGCCTACGATGTCGAAACCAGCGCGCACCAGCGACACAGCAGCGCGGCCGATGCCGTCAAACAAGCTCACCAACAGGACGCGCGGCGGAGCCCCTGGGGCGATCCTGGTCGGCTCGATCGTGCACGAGCCGGTGTAGCTGGCAATGCGATGGCCCCAGGTCTCAGGGCTCCCGAGAGATGCCAGGAACTTCGCGGCCCCCTCTGCGAGCCCCGCGGCCGTGCACATACCAGCACCGTCCTCGCTGGCGTCAGAGCACGAGACGACGCTCGCGGTAGCGGCCCTCAGGTTGGCGGAGGCGAGGGGCATCAGCAGGCAGCTGTGCATCAGCTCGCCCAGCCCGAGCCAATCTGCTCCCACACCGAGTTGAACACCCCGAAGAGAGGACGTCGAAACTCTAGCGCCCTCACCCAACGTCCCATGGGAATGAGGAGCTGGTTCCCGAGGGGGTTCTCTCTTGTCAGGAGCCACATGGTAAGGCTGTACAGCTGCACGTTCTTTATCCGATTGTTGGCGGCCCTGCCTGAGATCCCGTCCACCTCTACACCCATCCGCGTGGCCAAGAGCTGCCTCTGGTTGGCTTTGTCCACGCTGATGGGGATTGCATTCCGCTGGTAGCTCCCCCTCATCAGGGCCTGCAGGCGGCCAGGAGTGCCCACCTTCGCGAGCGCCTCGTTGCGCCCGGCCGTCTCGCAGTTATCGAAGTCGTCGATGTACACACTCCACCACTCACGAGGGCACTCATGAGACAGGGGGGCAGCTGCAGCGGCGGGGATAGGACGGTCGCGCCGCCACTCCAGGTCAGCTGGGAGGGCGGCGCCAGCAGGGCGACCCAGAAGCGCAACCCGCCGGTTCACGCTCTGGAAAATGGGGGCGCTGTACACCCAGCCCATGGGCAGCACTGCCATGGCCAGCCACACCTCCTTGGCCTTCACGCCAAGAACATGGCCGGGGACTGGGGTGCAGATCGCCATGTAGCCCAGCCACGGCGCAGGGATGCGGTACATGAAGAAAGCTCCCTTCTGGTCGTCCCCACTCCAGAGCAGCACCTCCTCGGGGCCGAGGGAGATGCTTACCCGCGCCGGCGAGGGTACCAGAGTCACTGAGCCCCCTGCAAACGGTCGAAGGTACGTATTCGTCGGGACCATGTTGGAAATCAAACGTGTCACTCTGGCCTCTCCCTCAGCTGGGGACCCCGACTTTGTCGCAGCAAACGACCCATTTGTGACGCGACGGCCGCGGGCCACAAAGATGCGCTCAGCTGGTATAGGGGCCAGCCGTCGACGCTCCACCAGCTTGGCAGCGATGGCCCACCAGTCCTCCAGCTTCTCGACGTTGACCTTTGCCTTCGGAGGCGACTCGGGCCACTCGGCCTCCGGCAAGAGCGACATCTCGGGTTTGGTGGGCACCTCCTTGAGCTCTGGCCCCACATAGTCCAGCGCGTCCAAGCGGCCGATATCTTCGGCTTTGGGAAGGCCGGGCTCAAGCTCGCCGAACTTCAAGGGGAGCGCCCGACAGTCCTCCTCCAGATCGTAGCTCGACTTCGTCTTCTTCATCTCCTGAGGCCAGAACGGGATGTCCACCGCCGCCAACGCGTCGCCCACGCGCCACTCGACCGTCTCACCGATCACACGTAGGCTGGCGGCCTGCACCTCAGAAAGGCGCCCGGCTGCTTCCCAGCGGTCCTTGCTCAGGTGCCCAAGGTAAAGGTAGTTCAGGCCCAGCACGCTCAGGAAAGCCCACACATCGACCGCCATGGCTTGGGCCTCCTTCTTTAGAGCAGCTGGCCACTTCGTAACATCCACGGGGGATCCCTCACCGTCCAACATTCCTCTTCTCTTCAGAACACGTTCCCAGGCGAGAAATGTTGCCGGCTCCCTTACTGGCAGGAGCAGCACATCACGCCCGACACCAGCCTCCGGCGATTGTGGCGCGACGCCCACAGGGAACCTTCTAGCGAAATCTCCAATGCAACTTGGTATTCTCCTGACACTGGTGAGGATCCCGAAACCGATCTCCAGCATTGTCATTTGGCTTGGGCCGCTGCGGCACATGCGCGAGGCGATGTCCGCCTTCCACTGGCCCAACGTCAGCGCGGCCACCTCGCTGCCGATAGCCGCGTCACTCATCGCGCTCAATGCTTCAGCACGACCCGCCTCTGCGGCTCGCTCGGCTTCGCCGCGTTCTTGGCCGACGCCCGGCGCTTGAAGAACTGCGACGCGATCCTCTTCTTCAACTGCCGCCTGGGCTCCCCCTCGGCACGCGGAGTCTTCCAGCGCGCCGCCGCCCACGCTGACAGGGGCTTCCCGTCCACCGCCTGGGGGGCCGGGCGGTCTGTCAGCGCGGGCAAGCCGCCCCCCGACGGGGGATCGGCGCGGCCCGCCTCCAGGGCAGGAGCACGACCCCTGGGCGGCTGCACTCCCGAGCGGCTGCGCAACTCTGCGGCGTCCGCGGCAGTGCCGATGTGGGTGATCGGCAACGCTCTGCTGTCCGGGCTTCCACCGCGGCTCGGGCCTGCAGGGCGGTCGGCCAAGCTCTCGCCGCCGCCCCGGCCAGACCCCTAGCCGCGGCCCCCGAGGCGCCCGAGCAGCTGGGCCATGCGCACCTCGGCGGCCTCGATGCCCGCGACGAGCTCCTCGTCCTCAACTGAAAGGCTCAATCCACCATTGTCGGGGGGGATGAGCTCGAACCACTTCGCCGCCCTCGAATGGCCATCCCGCATGGTCTTCTGGATAGCCTTGATCCTGCAGAAGATGAAGTCCAGGGCGTGAATGGGCTTGCCTGAGACTATGAGGTCCGCACTCTCCGCGAGCGTCCGCAGCTCGCGGTACCGGTCCTCACCAATCTCGCGAATAGGGTGCGCGGGCTTCAGCGCCCGGAGCAAGAACTTGAGCGCCACGGGGCTATGCTTGTTCACACCTCCAGCATCATCATGGTCCAGAAACTGCGCCATGTTCTCCATCTCCCTCTCCTAGAGGCGCCCTGGATGCTTCTCCGCTATCTTCTTGTACGCGAGGCGGCGGGCCGCCACAGGGCGCCCGCCAGGGACGCGATCATCATCACTGTCAAACAGGCCGTCGTCATCGTCGCCCTTCTGACTCAGGTACTCGGCGAGCGTCTTCAGCACTGCCCGCTCGCCTGAGCCGCGAGCACGACTGCCATCTGCTGGACCAGCAGCGGCAGCACTCGGCGCCTGTCCAGTCATCCTCGCCAGGACCACCTCGCCGAGCTTGGCCTTCTTGGTGGGTGCGGCGGCCGTGGCCCCGCCCGCAGCGGCCTCCGGGCCGCGCACTGTCGCGAGCTTCTCCCGCAACTTGTTGAGGCGTTCCAGGTAGCCGTCCTTCGCCGAGCTCTTCGTGCCCTCGGACTTGCCTGAGAGCGCTGCGAGCTCCCTGTCGAGCTCAGCGACGGCGTCCGCGTCCGCCTCGTCGGCCTCCTCGTCGCCGTCGAGCTCCACCAGGTCGCCCCCAGCCTTGCCTACGCCGGCGGGGCGCTTCCTGGCCGGGCCAGCGAAAGCGGCGCGACTCGGCGGCGGCTCCTCGTCCTCCTTCATCGGCCTCAGCCTCATCTAAAGCGGCCTGAGCGACATCAGCCGGCAGGTCGGGGCAATCCTCATCGTGCTGGAGCACTGCCATGTGCCGCTCGGCTGCCTGAACGGCCGTGAGCCTCTGGGGCGCTCTGGTGTGGAACACCTGGCACCCCGCCCGCGGTGCCGTGTAGCGACATCGCGAGACTGGCCCACGGCACACGTGTAAGATCATCTTCTCTCGCTTCGCAATCCGTGAGTTAAGCCACCATGACAGGTATTGGTCTCCAGCAGCAAAGTATTCCACTTCGTAGGCGGTGCCCCCTGGGTTGTCCGACATCACTCTGCGCACCACGCCAACCACAGAGCCCGCGTCGGACCCGTCATCATGCAAGACGGGATGTCGAAAGCACTCGCCCGGCATCAGCACTGTCGGGCGGTCGTCCGCCATCAGCACCTGATCGGACGAGCACCCAGTCGAGGTGGGGGGCGCGGAAAGGTGTACGGTCAGAGTGCCTGAAGCGCTCGAGCTCCAGACCGCAGGACCTGACCTGCGGCGCAGCCGCTTGAACCGTACACCTACGGAACGATCGAGCGAAGGAGTGTTCGCCCTGAGTTCTCTCGAGGCCCGTCGGGCGAACACTATATCACCTGCTCGCTCGACGGCGGCGCTTTGCCTAAGAGGTCCAAACATACGCCCAACCCCGAGGGTGTTATGTTACATGTCCACAGACATGGACTCCGCGTCCGTCGTCCCGGAGCCCGCGCCCAGCGCCGACACGGAGTCCACATTCAGCACGGAATCCTCATTCAGCACAGCGACGGCCCCCAGCGACGTCCGCACTGGTTGGAGGGTGTCCTTGAACAGTTGCCTGACAGGTGTACCTGGGTTGCGCGTCGTGCCAGCACCAGAGGAAGAAGACATCGATAAGCTATCGAAGTGTTGGGAAGCAGGGCTGGAAAGGTCACCCTAAAACGGGGCGGATTTTAGGGTGACCCTCTGGGAAGCGCGAGAGCCTTGAGCCTTGCGCTTGAGCCTTGGAGGCTTGAGCCAACATGGGGGACATGCCAGGAGGACGCGACGCGGAACGTCTCAAGGGACGCGCCACGCGACGTGCCAAGGGACGTGCCATGGGGACGCACCGGGGGACGTGCCAAGGGGACGCGCCACGGAACGTGCTGAGGATAAGCGTTTCGCTCGAGACATCCTGTCAAAATCCTCATGCTAGACATCCGCCTGAGCGACCTGGACACGTGAAAACAAGCGTTTCGCTCAACACATCCTCAACATATTCTCATGCTAGACATCCGTCTGGGCGAACTGGACACGTGAAAACAAGCGTATCTCTCAAGACATTCTCACTACATCCTCATGCTAGGCATCCGCCTGGGCAACCTGGACACGTGCAAACAAGCATCTCGATCGAGACTTCGTCAACACATCCTCATGCTAGACATACGCCTGGGCGACGAGGACGCGTGAAACCAAGCGTCTCGCTCGAGACATCCTCACGACCTGGGCACGTGAAAACAAGCATTTCACTTGAGAGATCCTTTGAATTCGGGTCCCCAGGAGAGGACAATCTATAGCACAAAACAAGCGTTTCGCTCGAGACATCCTCAACAAATTCTGAAACACAAACGTTTCGCTCGAGACATCCTCAAACACAAGATCGACCCACGAACCCGGAAAGAAATATAGAACTGTAACACATGGCAGCGTTTTCAAAGACACCTGATTGGGTGACGGGCAAATGCAATGCTGAATGTATCGATCTTGATGTGCCCTGCCGAGGGCTGTGCTGTGCTGCACCGTGCTGAATTGCGATGTGCCATGGCGCGATTGTGCTCTATAGTGTCGTGGATCGAGTCCTCCTTTGCATCCGAATCCTGACCGAACTGATCTGGATCTTAAGCTGCCCCAGAGCTGCCCCAGAGCTAATTGACAGGGGGGCATGCCAGGACGACGCGCCGCGAAACGTCCCAAGGGATGCGCCAGGCGACGTGCCAGGGGACGTGCCATGGGGTCGCACCGCGGGACGTGCCAAGGGGACGCGCTACGGAACGTGCCAATGGATGTGCCACGGGATGTGCCAGGGGACGCGCCACGCGACGTGCCAGGGGGACTCGCCAAAGGACGCCCCACGGAACGTGCCAAGGAACGTGCCAAGTTGCAATGCTGAGTGTATCGATCTTGATGTACCGTGCCGAAATCTGTGCTGTGCTGCGCCGTGCTGAACTGCGATGTGCTGACCGAACTGATATGGTTCTTAAGCTCGAGCTGCCTGAACACATAGTACGTCTCAAGGGACGCGCCAAGCGACGTGCCAAGGGACGTGCCATGGGGACGCACCGCGGGACGTGCCAAGGGGACGCGCTACGGAACGTGCTGGGGACAAGCGTTTCGCTCGAGACATCCGGCCAAAATCCAAAGAAATCCTGGCACAACAAACGGATTAGTCGAGACATCCTCGAAATTCCTGCGCGCGGGACGCGGCACGCGCGAGACATCCTCGGAATTCCTGCGAGCGGGATGTGAAAACAAGCGTTTCGCTGGCGACATCCTCCCAATGAATTCCGCCGGCCCACCTCGACCTCGAAAATGATCAGGAAATAGTTCCGCCGGCCCACCTCACGCATGGCACCGGGGACAGGTTTACCTACTAAAAGAGAACCCTGGGACGGAGCCCGTTCCAGGAATACGCTGCGTCCGCGCTCGCAGGGCTGCGCTCCTTTGTGAATTACAATAAGCTATGCCCGCGCTCCATGGCCACGTTCCCCTAATGAATTACGCTGTGTCCGCCCTGTGTCCGCCCCCAAGCCCAGGATCCCCTAATATTTTACGCTGCGTCCGCGCTCCCAAGGCCACGATCCATCGTAAACATTGCGTCCGCGCTCCCAGGACCAGGATCCTTTGTAAACTATGCTGCGTCTGCGCTCGCAGGGCTGCGCTCCCTTGTGAATTACACTGTGTCTACGCTCTCCCATGGCCACGTTCCTCTAATAAACTACGCTGTGTCCGCCCCCCCCCAGCGCCAGGATCCATCGTACATTACGCTGCGTCCGCGCTCTCAGGACCAGGATCCTTTGTAAACTATGCTGCGTCCGCTCTCCCTGGGCCACAATCCCTCGTAAAGCATGCTGCGTCCACGCTCCCAGGGCCGCGCTCCCTTGTGAATTACGCTGCGTCCGCGCTCCCATGGCCACGTTCCCTCATAAATTATTCGGCGTTCGGGCTCCCAGAACCTTCTGGGCGTCTTGGGGCGCCCAGGCCGCTCAAGTTCTGCAGAACAAGCGTTTCGCTCGAGACATCCTCAGACATTCGGCGCGCACGGCCGAGCGGGCACGCAACAAATTTACTGCCTTCCTTATGTGGCGAATTTCAAGGCCTCCATAGCTTGCGTCTTATCATGGACTCTGCGCAAAACGCTCCGCACCCGTGTTCCTACGAGGGAAGGCGTGTGTCTACGGACACAATTATTTATCGAGGATCCGGAAGAAGGATCCGAAATACGGGGCACATTTTTCTCGAGCGGGCAGGCGCGAAAGGCATTTCCCATGCCAAATTGGACTCCACGTTGTTTTTTATTGAAGGGAAATTCGCCGGACCACTTCAAGTCATGGCCAGGGGGGAACGCCTACAAATAGAGAGCCCTGGGCCCGAGCCCTTTCCGGGAAAAACGCTGACAACGCGAAGTTTACCAGATGCGAGACGGCATGCTTGGAATGAGCTTCAAGCCGACAACGCTGGCAACGCGATGCACGCCAGACGCATCGTGACACGCTCGGGGACGGTTTCCTGGCAGCAAAGCCAGTAACGCGAAATGCACATCAAGAAAGCTCGCACGCTCACTCGGCTTGCGGGAGGGAAACAGGAGGGAAGGCAGCCCAGGGCACCCGTAAGGAAAATACTACTTAAAGTAGTAGAACCCGCTAGGCTAGACTAGAGCATCAAGGAAGCAGAAAACAAACGCACCGCCACCCCGCTGCCTGAGGCATGCATCCGTGCACCTCTCTCTCTCTCTCTCTCTTTCTCTCTCTATCCCTCTCTCCCTCCTCCGTCGACTCCAGGAGCAAGTTAGGCCAATTGATTGCTAAAACGGCCCAGGACGGCCCCCAGAGGGTGCCACGACGGCCCTGGGATTGGGCCCAGGACGGCTCAAAAAGACCGCGACGCTGCCGACTGAGAACGCGCGTGCGCATGAGAGGCCCTCCCCATGCTGATGCGAGGCACCGACGCCCACAGGCTGGCCTGCTGGCTGAGCGCCACTGCGGAGGCGGCCTGTGGCGCGGCGGGTCGGGACGGGATGGGGCACTCCTCTACGGAGAAGCAAATTCACCACCACCGCTGGTTGGCGGGATGTAAGAAGGACGGGCGCCCCGCGGCCCTGAACGGCACTATCCCCGTTCTGCCACCCAACCCTCCCGGGCCACTGCAATGGCCTCACTGCGAGCCGCGCGCGCCACACGCTGATGCAAATGAGGGTCAGAGCAAGACCAAGATCGACCCACGAACCTGACGACACCTGATTGGGCGACGGGCAATTGCAATACTGAGTGTGTCGATCTTGATGTACCGTGCCCAAGGCTATCCTGTGCTGCGCCGTGCTGAATTGCGATGTGCCATGCCGCGATTGTGCTCTACAGCGTTGTGGATCGAGTCCTCCTTTGCATCCGAGTCCTGACCGAACTGATCTGGACCTTAAGCTCGAGCTGCCTGCGTACATAGTAGCTGCCCCAGAGCTAGTTGAAGTGGAAACGTGCGGGACGTTCAAGCAACTCGACGTCAAAATCCGACTCAGCTCCGAAAAGGAACGACACGACACGGGGCACAATCTCACGGACGCGCCACAGAATGTGCATCCTCATGTTAGACATCCGCCTGGGCGACCTGGACACGTAAAAACCAAGCGTCTCGCTCGGAACGTTCTCATCACCTCCTCATGCTAAACATCCGCCTGGGCAACCTGGACACGTGAAATCAAACGTCTTGCTCGATTATCATCACCTCCTCATGCCAGACATCCGCCTGGGCGACCTGGACACGTGAAAACAAACGGTTCGCTCGAGGCATCCGCAACACATCTTCATGTGGGCGACCAGGGCGCGTGAAAACCAGCGTTTCGCTCGAAACCTTCTCGAAACCTCCTCATGCTAGACATCCGCTTGGGCGACCTGGACACGTGAAACCCAGCGTCTCGCTCGAGACATCCTCAACACATCTTCATGTTACACATCCGCCTGGGCGACTTGGGCAAGTGAAAACAAGCGCTTCGCTCGGGACATTATCAACATATCCTCATGCTAGACATCCGCCTGAGCGACCTGGACACGCGGAACCAAGCGTATCGCTCGAGACAACCTCAGCAAATCCTCATTATAGGCATCTGCCTGGGCGACCTGGATGCGTGAAAACAAGCGTCTCGCTCGAGACATCCTTCAGACCTGGGCACGTGACAACTAGCATTTCACCAGAGGCATCCTCTGAAGTCTGTCCCCCAAGAGAGGAACACTCGATATCACCAAACAGGCGTTTCGCTGGAGACACTCAACACATTCTGCAAACCAAGAGTTTCGCTCAAGACACCCGCAACAAACGAAAATGTTTACTTTACCCTAAGTTTCACCGGTCGGAATATCAAAAACAGCGTTTCGCTTGGGACATTCTCAACATTTAAATTCGCTGGCCCTACGCGATCTCATTATGTATCGCAGGATAATTTTGCCGGCCCTACGCAAGTCGAGGCCAGGGGGGAACAACGAAAAGAGATCCCTGGGGCCCCAACCCTTTCCGGACATTTCCAGTAAAATCAGGAACACGGGTAGCAAACATGATCGACCCACAAACCCGGAAAGGAATCTAGAAATGTAAGGCATGGTAACGTTTCAAAGACAACTGATTGGGCGCAGGCAATTTCAATGCTGAGTGTATCGATCTTGATGTACCGTGCCGACGGCTGTGCTGTGCTGCGCCGTGCTGAATTGCGATGTGCCATGCCGCGAGTGTGCTCTATGCATCGTTGTGGATCGAGTCTCCCTTTGCATCCGAGTCCTGACCGAACTGATCTGGATCTTGAGCTCGAGCTGCATGAGCACATAGTAGCTGCCCCAGGGCTAATTGACAACAGAGCATGCCAGTAGGACGCTCCACGGAACGTCCCAAGGGATGCGCCAGGCGACGTGCCAGGGGAGGCGCCATGGGGACGCACCGCGGGACGTGCCAAAGGGACGCGCTAAGGGACGTGTCAATGGACATGCCGCGGGATGTGCCAAGGGACGCGCCGCGCGACGTCCCAGGGGGACTCGCCACGGAACGCGCCACGGAACGTGCCAGGGAACGTGAGGTGGGAGGGGGAAAGAGGGAACAGGAGGAGAGAGGGGGGTGGAGGGAAGCACGAGGAAGATGCGGAAGCGAAGGGGTGCTCGCACCCTTCTCCGTGCTATCTAGGGTGGCCTGGGGTATGGGGCTTTTCGCCACTCTCTTCGTCGAGGATGAGTTGTTGGCCTTCTGGGAGCCCCTTGGAGTACGATGGGCCTGTGGTTACGGAGGTAATCCTGCGGGACACACCCTCCTTCGACCGCCCCTATCCTCGGGCTGCTAGGTTCCAGCTCCTGCATCACTGGCAGGCTCCCAGGGCCAGCTCGGCACGAGTCGCTCGCATCTGCTTTCTTTCTCTGATCTCTCCTCACGCCCGAAGGGCTTCGCTCATGCACAAACCCTGACACTAAGTAAAGCGAAACGGGGCGCAGTAAGATAGATCACCAGGAGAACGGAGGCCAGAGGAGACGAAGGACGAGGAGGATGATCAGGAGACAGGAAATCCGCGGTATTGGGTCTGATCGATGAACGGTCTCACCCTGGACCTTGGCCTTGATCCTGATCTGGGGGCCCTGGACCTTTCGACTGTGTCACCAAGGCCACGCGGGGAATAGATCCTGGCTATGCTCTCTGGATCTCTGAACCGTGTGGCCAGCACGATCGACCCACGAGCCCGGAAAGGAATGTAGACATGTAAAGCATGGCGGCGTTTCAAAAACACCTGATTGGGCGACGGGCAAATGCATTGCTGAATGTATCGATCTTGATGTACCGTGCCGAGGGCTGTGCTGTGCTGCGCCGTGCTGAATTGCGATGTGCCATGCCGCGATTGTGCTCTATAGCGCTGTGGATCGAGTCCTGACCGAACTGATCTGGATCGTAAGCTCGAGCTGCCTCAGCACATAGTAGCTGCCCCAGGGCTAATTGACAGGGGGACCTGCTGATTAGGAGGACGCGCCGCGGAACGTCCCAAGGGACGCGCCAGGCGACGTGCCAGGGGACGTGCCATGGGCACGCACCGCGGGACGTGCCAAAAGGACGCGCTACGGAACGTGCCAGTGAGCGTGCCACGGGACGTGCCAAGGGACACGCCGCGCGACGTGCCAAGGGGACTCGCCACGGGACGCGCCACGGAACGTGCAAAGGAACGTGCCAAATTATTATGCTGAGTGTATCGATCTTGATGTACCGTGCCGACGGCTGTGCTGTGCTGCGCCGTGCTGAATTGCGATGTGCCATACCGCGATTGTGCTCTATAGCGTTGTGGATCGAGTCCTCCTTTGCATCCGATTGCTGACCGAACTGATCTGGATCTTAAGCTCGAGCTGCCTCAGCATATAGTAGCTGCCTCAGAGCTAATTGTCAGGGGGATATGCCATGAAGACGCGCCGCGGAACGTCCCAAGGGACGCGCCAAGCGACGTGCCATGGGGACGCACCGCGGGACGTGCCAAAGGGACGCGCTAAGGAACGTGCCAATGGACGTGCCACGGGACGTGCCAAGGGACGCGCCGCGCGACGTGCCAAGGGGACTCGCCACGGGACGCGGCACGGAACGTGCCAAATTGCAATGCTGAATGCATCGATCTGGATGTACCGTGCCGACGGTTGTTCTGTGCTGCGCCGTGCTGAACTGCGATGCGCCATGCCACGATTGTGCTCTATGCATCGTTGTGGATCGAGTCCTCCTTTGCATCCGAGTCCTGACCGAACTGATATGGATCTCAAGCTCGAGCTGCCTCAGCACATAGTAGCTGCCCCAGACCTAATTGACAACAGAGGGGACATGCCAAGAGGACGAGCCGCGGAACGTCCCAAGGGACGCGCCAGGCGACTTGCCAGGGGGCGTGCCATGGGGACGCACCGCTGGACACGCCAAGGGGACGCGCTACGGAACGTGGACGTGCCGCTGGACGTGCCAGGGGACGCGCCGCGCGACGTGCCAGGGGGATTCGCCACGGAACGTGCAAAGGAACGTGCCAAGGTGCAATGTTGAGTGTATCGATCTTGATGTACCGTGCCGACGGCTGTGCTGCGCTGCGCCGTGCTGAATTGCGATGTGCCATGACGCGATTGTGCTCTATATAGCGTAGTGGATCGAGTCCTCCCTGGCGTCCGAGTCCTGACCGAACTGATCTGGATATTAAGCTCGAGCTGCCTGAGCAGATGGTAGCTGCCCCAGGGCGAATCGACAAGGGGACATGCCGGAGGACGCGCCGCGGAACGTGCCAAGGGACGCGCCAGGCGACGTGCCAGGGGACGTGCCATGGGCACGCACCGCGGGACGTGCCAAGGGGACGCGCTACGGAACGTGCCAATGGACTTGCACCGCGCGACGTGCCAGGGGGACTCGCCACGGGACGCTCCGCGGAACGTGCCAGGCAATATGCCAGGCTGCAATGCTAAGGGTATCGATATTGATGTACCGTGCCGGAGGCTGTGCTGTGCCTGGGCGACCTGGACACGTGGAAACACGCGTTCCGCTCAAGACGTTCTCAGCACATCCTCATGCGAGGCATCCGCCAGGGCAACCTGGACACGTGCAAGCAAGCGTCTCGATCGAGACTTCCCCGACACATCCTCATGCTGGACATCCGCCTGGGCGACCTGGACACGTGAAAACGAGCCTCTGGTTCCAGACAGCCTCAACAAATCCTCATGCTAGACACCTGTCTGGGCAACCTGGAGGCGTGAAACCAAGCGTCTCGCTCGAGACATCCTCAAGACCTGGGCGCGTGAAAACAAGCATTTCACATGAGAGATCTTCTGAATTCAAGTCCCCAGGGAGAGGACAATATATAACACGAAACAAGTGTTTCGCCTGAGACATCCTCAACAATTTCTGAAAACAAGCGTTTCGCTCGAGACATCCTCAAATTCTAACTCACCGGCCCTACGCGACCTCGCTATCTATCGCAAAATAAATTTCGCCAACCCCAGCAATGCCAAACTGTACACTGGCAGTGCCAAACTGTACACTTACTTCTGCCGCCTAGTCTTAATGACCTGGTTCTGGTGGGCCCAGTGGCTGCGGCCTGGGGGCTGCCCCTTGGCCACCTTTTTGAGCATGCGCTCGCCGTGGTCACTTAAGTGACCCTTGCACGAGTGCGTCAAAGTCCTCACAATCAACGCTGCGATGAAACCGCATGAGAAACAAAACGTGGTGCCCAATGTCCGACTGTACCCTAACATGTGGGACGGATGGAGGACCTGCCCATTCATCTGAACCCCCTGCGGGATCATCACGACCCCATTGAAGAGCCCAGGGTGGCACGGGGGACTAAGAAACTGCTTAGCCAAGGAACGCGGGGCCGAGTCTCCACAGACTTTACATTGGATTCTCGATCTCTGGCCTTCCTCAGGCGCGTGGGCTGCGAGATCTGACCGGGTCTTGAACTCACGGAAGTGACGCTGCACATCCTTCTGGCGGGGGGCCCTGTCCCCATCGGCATCTGTGGAGGCCATCGACGAGTGTCCGAAGTGATCCCTGACCTGGAACGCAATGTCCTGTGCGAAAGATCGGCTGTCTCGACTTTTCTCTGGCACGCGCAAGTGATCCGCCCACGAACTGGCAATGCTGTCAGCCACTTCATTGACTAAAATGTGCAGCTGCTCTGACCCTTCGGCGGCAATCTGCATGGCACCCTGGTGACTCTCTACCTCGACGAGGACCAAGCCCCGTTCGGGGTGGGCCCAGAGAAGGTCTCGCAACTGATGCCAAACGTCAAAGTGAGACTCTGGCTGGATCCCCGCTCTCAGCTCAGCGAGGCTGCTGACCTCATACGACGAGCCCGTGACAAAATGCGCCGAGGCAGCTGGGAAGATCGCACGAACGAGCTCTACCCGCTAAATGCTTCGCCTCTATTCACAGACTGGCGCGCTCTTGAGACATTGCCAAAGGCCGCGAGAGACCATCGATCGAATACTGTCCAGCATCGTCGATTCCCGACACCGCAACCCACGACCACGCCACTCTACAAAGCGCTGGGTCCTGTGTGTCATGGCCACCACTCGCATCTCCCACTCCAAAAACAAAACCATTAACAACCACCTCTCCCAGCTCACCTCCCAACCTGCGGAAGTCAGCGGCCTCTGGTGGTGGTGGTGGTGGCGCGTGCGTGCGTGTGTGGGGGTGGGGGTGGGGTGGGGGGGTGGGGGGGGGGGGGGGGGGGGGGGCGGTCCAGGACTGGGGCGTCCGCCCTCGGATCCAAAAAAACTCGGGTTGTTCTCTGCGTCCGCTTTGGCTCCTCTGACCACAGTGTCCGAGACCTTCCAACATTCTGCATTATTAGGACAGCACCAGGCCCTGTGCACATCAGACTCGAAAAGATCTCCGCAGCGTCGAGAGGTGCTGTCCTGTGACAACTTGCACTCCTGCATGCGGCTCCTAGTCCAACGGTTGCCTGGGGCCACAGCACGGAGAATGCCAGCCCAAGCGTACTTGCCTTTGTTCTTGAGACGCTTGCGGTCCCCACGGAATACATGCAAGTCAGGCGCCAATTCGAGCCCCTGTCCGTTCCGCGAGTTCTCCGAGGCAGCCTTCCAGAGCTTACGCTCCATGCTGGCTGCCAGGGCTTCTTTGATCGCAGCTAAATCTGCTTTACCCTGCCCAAGCAAGGTCTCAACTATCGCGAACCTCCCCCTCAAGTCACTCCCCCACGGCCAAGGCCCCCAAGGTTCCCCACCCAGATCGAGCAAGGTGGCCGCCGGTGCTGCAGCTGGGGTACTACTCCCCAGCCACCTGTTTCTCGCAGGCCGATCTCGCAGCTTGGCGAGAACTTTCCTCCAGACGCTGCGGATCCGATCAGCGTGAAAGGAGCGATCCGCGAGGATGAGAAACCATGCCTCGATGGTGTCGAAGAAAGCCAACGCGCAGGATCCTTCTGCCGCGCTCTAGCGCAAGCAAAGTCGTGAGGCACCTACCCCCCCCCCCCCCCCCCCCTTCGCGACTCCTCCCGACAGACGACCCAACAGTCTCCGCCACCTCAGAACGACATGGGGGGCGGCGCCATGCACTTTACCGGAATTGCGTGATTTCGCAGATGCCGCAGTGAGAGCCATCTTCTTGGCCCACTTTTTGCACGCCATGCTCCCCTTCGCTAACTTCTGAAGCTCGCCTAATCTCTTACACGCAGCTGCTCGCCGCGAAGCCTGCTCCGGTCTGGACGCATTGACTCTACCTCTGTCGATCCCTAGGTCAGCACAAACAAGCTTGACCTTGACATCGATCTCATGACTCTTGAGAAACGCATGCAACTGCTTAGCAACCGCCGTGCTCGAGCAGGCGACACTCGATTTACTGGCCATTGAGAGATGCGCCTGCTCCAGACTCCTGACGAGCGCGGGCCCTGCCTGCGAAAGCTGTCGAACACAAAAACAACGCGCTCGTGACATGCATGCACTGAACAATGTCGTCGACCCACGCGTGCAAACTAAGCTCTCCTGGGGCCCCTGAGACCAACTGCGCGCACGCATGGTGTAGAACAGCCCTACCTAGGTCCACAGACCCGCTACTCCCAGGAATCAGGGTGAGCTCGGGGTCTACAGGCGGTAGATCCCCCCCCCCCCCCCGCCCCCCGGGAATCTGACGGCGATGTGGACCTGCAACTCTAACGCATGATAACGCGGCGGAAAATCGAGCTCCAGAGCTCGCTCGGGAATAAGATCCCATCGAAGGCTATCGTGGAATCCCTTAACATCCCACAAGAGGCTGCCACTGTGGAAAGCTGGGAAGCTCGAGTTCGCCGCTTCCTCGTCCCTAAACTGGCGGAGAAGGGCTACCTGCAGAGCTGTTGAACCTGCCAGCGCCGTGTCCCACGAGCCTGCTGTCTCCCGCGCCCAATTAGCACGGTCTGCGTTCCTCACGCGGCCCCGAACACGCACGAGCCAGGCAAGTAGGCCAATCGCTCGATCCGCTTCCAAGTCCTTGACTTGGAGTGTGACTAAAATGACCAGCACTTGCCGCGGCCAGCAGCATCGACTCTCGACTTCCAAGAGTAAACCCGCCAGACCCTACAGGCCCGCTCGAGGCAGCCAGACGGAGTCTCTCTTGGCCACCTGGTCAACCCATGGCGCGCGGTCTGGAAGAGCGGAGATGGGGCGCGATAGCTGCTCTACTGTGATCTCTATGTGGCCAAGCTGCCTGGCACGCGCCTGTGCCTTCCGCCACAAGGCGAAGGCTCTGCCGAAAGCGGTCGGGCCCCCCTTCCACTTCAGGCCCCAGACCTTGGCTCTGGCCCCCATGCGTGCGCGCGCATCTCGAGCAGGGCCCTCCCACGCCCGCATCTCCCCCACGAGCGCAGAGTTGTCCCTCTGCCTGTTATACAGGCCCTTCCCACCCAGCTGGTCCCGCTGCATGACCCACTGGTGGAACTTGCCAAGGCTCGCATGCAAGACGGATCTCTGGGCTCTGACTGAGTTGGAAAAAGCTTGCTTACTGAGAGCCCTGATGGAGTCATCTGCGAGCTCCCAGGCAACCCTTAGACTGCGACGCCACTTGGCCCTAAGAGGTGGTGAAAGAGGCGGCAAAGGGGACACTGGGGAACATACTGACACGTCCCCGGGCGCTCACCTAACCCACGAGCCCTGCTGGACCCTCTATTGTTGAGCAGACCCACGTGGTCCGACAAGAGAAAGTCCACGGCGGTCGACCAGTGCGCAACAGGGTCCCGAGACGTGACAAAGTGGGCCCCTTGGGCCTCAGGTCTCGCGGGGAGCTCTCGCAGGGACCCTCTCCCTTTGTATTCAGCCTGATCCTGTGGGTGGATCTCCAGCATTGCGCAGATGTAGGACTCCAACTTGACTGTCCACTCTTTGAACGACCTGCCCATTGCTAGAGCAGCCTCGGGGTCCAGCTGGAACGCCTTCGAATCGAGAACGTCCTGCGGCGGCTCGCGTCTCTCCAGTCGGTCTCCGAGAGTATGCCAGAGTCTGTCCTGGGCGTCTGGCGGGGTATCGAGGAGGCGGTGTCTGGCTCCAGTCAGCTGGCCATTCTCAACACCAGGAGGGGCGGGGCCTGCTGCCTGCGCAGCGCCCTGCGCCGCGCCTCCAGGAGGGGCGGGGTCTGCTGAACTGCCAGCACCCCGCGCCGCGCCTCCAGGGGGGGCGGGGTCTGCTGGCCCTCCAGCACCCATCGCCGCACCCCCTGCGCCCTCGGCGCTCTCCCCGCCGAACGGATCCTCCATGTCATCTTCCGTCTCTTCGTCATCCACCTGGCCATCGGCTTCCTCCGACTCTAATCCCCAGTCTGGCATTCCCAGGTATTGCAGCGGAGGTGGCACCATCAACCGAATCGGCCTTCTAGCTCGAAATGGTGGCCGCATGAGGTCAACTGGG
The DNA here is from genome assembly GCA_963575745.1 of Prorocentrum cordatum. Classification (NCBI taxonomy): domain Eukaryota; class Dinophyceae; order Prorocentrales; family Prorocentraceae; genus Prorocentrum; species Prorocentrum cordatum. Next base: position 216,442 of record CAUYUJ010020337.1, read on the forward strand.
TCCTCAGTGGACGCTGACAGCTGTTGCAGCAACATCTGGCGGGAGCGCTTACTGGTGGGGTCGGGCTCCCTCTTGGGCCCCGGTGGATACTGGAACCTCTGCGGCATCTGTAACACCAATCTCTGGGCTTGCTCCAACTTCAACTCGAGCTGTGTGAGAATGCCGAAATGCGCCTTGCGAGCTCCAACGCATCCTTCGTCATCCACAGTCATCGAAACAACGACCCTGATCATGGATCGAGACAGAACTGCATCGTCAATCATGCGCTTCTTGCCTGCTGTGCACGCGTGCTCGGCTCCAGTCGGTACTCTGATCAACCCATCCACCAACGACGGCCAACCTGATTTCTGCATCTCAATCGGGGTAGCGTTGAAATCACCAATCACCATCCAAGGCGTCTTCAACGATTGCAACAGAGTGCCTAACATAATGGGCTTATTGACACTCATGCCAGCAATGCCCACATCTGTGATGAGGTAAATGCAGAAAAAAAGGAAGCCTGGCCTCCAACCTTGAGCTGGCAACCCACAAGGTCTCTGAAATCTATCCCCGAGATCGTCGTTTCTGGCTCCTGGAGCTATCTGGGCCCCATCTGCATCACTTTGTCGCTAGCCAGATGCCGAAAGCTTTGAAACTGAAATCGCTCCCTCGCTCCTAAGGCAATCCCACCTGCTTTGGCCGTCGACTTCAGCGGGTAGGACGGTGCCACTACTGGTTGATACCCTCGGATACTCCAGTCGTGCAGCACCTCCGTACACTGATCTGCCAGCACATGTAACTCTGGGAAGATAACGATGTCGTGCTCTCCCTCGGCGAGGAGGCTCTTGGCTGCACGCCCCCACCCCGAGATATTCCTCATGTACAGCGCGTGCATGTCGTCACCCGCGTTTTGCACCGTCCCGCAGGCCCTCGCGCATGGCACGAACCATGTTGTCGACCTTATCCTGCAGTTGGGTGCTCGTTTGCTGCAGCTGCCCGTCGGCGCTCGCCTCAGCGGCGGTGGCACGAGGGGCGGGGTCTGCTGCCTGTCCACGGCCAGCACCCTTCGCCGCGCCTCGGCCTGCTGCAGGGGCGGGGTCTGCAGATCCAGCTGCACCCGTCGCCACTCCTGAGCCCGCTGGCGCGCCTTCGTGGGCGTGCTGCTCACCCTGATCATCCTTGCGTTTTTTTTTCTTGGCGCGCTCCAGGACGTCGGCCACCTTGGCCTTTCGTTCCTGCAGCTGCGCGTTGATCTGACCGTAGGAGTCCTGCACTGCCTTGCGCAGCAGGTCCTGGAGGTCCGACTTGGCCCTCTCCAGGATGTCGTGATCCTGCTGAGCCAGCCCGAGTCCTTCCAGGTCCATGCCTGGACTGACTTCCAGATCCAGCCTGCCGTCGAACACCTCCAGGATGTCCAGGACCGCGCCTCGCTGAGCAGGCTCCGCTGAGGGCAGGAACTCCCTGGCCCTCTCAATCTCCTCCTTCTCGGCAGCCATGACCTCGGCCGTGCACGAGCTGAGCTTCTCCTGGGACCGCTCCAACTCCTGCTTGGCTCGCTTCCACTGCTCTTTTGCCGCCTCCAGTGCCTTGCGGCCTCGCTGGAGGCGCGCTGCGGCCATCTGGAGGGCCTGCCCTGGCGGCAGTGGGTTGGGCTCGGGTGGAGGACCCCTGACCGTGGCAACGATGGAGTCCACCACCGACCTCGGCCGCCAGGGCTCTGAGACGCTGGACCGCGTCTCCCTTCCCATCGCCACCAGGACGCCCATGACCTGGACCGCCAGGAGCAAGGAAAACTGCCCCGCACGCGCAAGTCCAGTTCTTCGCCTTGAGCCTGTCCTGGAAAAGCCACCGTCCACACTGGAGGCACTCCACCTGCGGCCGCGGGCGCTTCCGCCAGGTGTTGATCCTCCACGTCGGTGGCGCTGCTCCTGGAAGCGGCGGGTACACCATGGTGTTCCACCATTCACCGTATCCTGGAGCTGCTGGGGGCCTTCCTCCACGGCGGCCGGTGGGAACCATTTTGCGCCATCCACAACCGTACGTGATCGCAGGCTCTGGGGACAATCCCCAGTACTGTACCAGAGCTGTCTGAACTGGTGTATGCTGGTGGGGCCGCAACTCCCCTTGCCAAAACTTTCGTCCTCTGAGCCACAATGGCTACGGACTTGAGCCAAAATGGCTACGGAGCCGTCAGAACCGAGGGTAAACACACTAAAAGAAAACCCTGGGCCCGAGCCCTTTCCGGGAACATGATGGACCCACGAACCCGGAAAGGGATATAGACATGTGGAGCACGGTCACGTTTTCACGATACCCAACTCGGCGACACCTCAAGAAACAGCCCACGAGACACCCCGCGAAACATCCCACGAGACACCTCACGAAACATTCCACGAGACACCTCACGAAACATTCCACGCGACACCCCGCGAAACATTCCACGAGACACCCCACGAACAGGCAACCACTCAACCAAAGCACATCGCGGACGAGGACGACGACGGCATTCCACGAGACACCCCACGAAACATTCCACGGGAGTGCGACTGGGTGTGGTCGTGCTGTGGTGTGGTCGTGCTGGGGTGTGGTCGTGCTGAGGAGTGGTCGTGCTGGGGTGTGGTCGTGCTGGGGTGTGGTCGTGCTGGGGGGTGGTCGTGCTGGGGGGTGGTCGTGCTGATGGGGTGGCCGTGCTGGGGGGTGGTCGTGCTGGGGCGTGGTCGTGCTGGGGCGTGGTCGTGCTGGGGTGTGGTCGTGCTGTGGTGAGGTCGCGCTGTGGTGAGGTCGTGCTGGGGTGTGGTCTTGCTGGGGTGGGGTCTGCTTGGGTGGGGTCGCAGTGGTGAGGTCGTGCTGGGGTGTGGTCGTGCTGGGGTGGGCTCGTGCTGGGGCGGGGTCGTGCTGGGGAGTGGTCGTGCTGGGGCGTGGTCGATGGTCGTGCTGGGATGGTCGATCGGGATTTCAAAAACAAGCGTTTCGCCTGAGACATCCTCAAATTTTAATCCGCCGGCCTCCTTCGACCTCGATATTTATCAGGGAAAGAATCCGCCGGCCTCCTTCAAGTTGGGCACGGGGGACATGTTTACATACTAAAAGAGAACCCTGGGCCTGCGCCCTTTCCGGGAACATGATGGACCCACGAACCCGGAAAGGGATATAGACATGTGGAGCATGGACACGTTTTCATGATACCCAACTGGGCAACACCTCACGAAACATCCCACGAGACACCTCACGAAACAGCCCACGAGACACCTCACGAAACATTCCACGAGACACCTCACGAAACATTTCACGAGACACCCCGCGAAACATTCCACGAGACACCCCACGAAACATTCCACGACGACAGGCAACCACTCAACCAAGGCGGTGTGGTCGTGCTGGGGAGTGGTCGTGCTGGGGTGTGGTCGTGCTGGGGGGTGGTCGTGCTGGGGGGTGGTCGTGCTGGGGGGGTGGTCGTGCTGGGGCGTGCTGGGGCGTGGTCGTGCTGGGGCGTGGTCGTGCTGGGGCGTGGTCGTGCTGGGGCGTGGTCGTGCTGGGGCGTGGTCGTGCTGGGGCGTGGTCGTGCTGGGGTGTGGTCGTGCTGTGGTAAGGTCGTGCTGGGGTGCGGTCGTGCTGGGGTGTGGTCTTGCTGGGGTGGGGTCGTGCTGGGGTGTGATCGTGCTGGGGTGGGGTCGTGCTGGGGTGTGGTCGTGCTGGGGTGTGGTCGTGCTGGGGGGGTCGTGCTGGGGTGGGGTCGTGCTGGGGAGTGGTCGTGCTGGGGTGTGGTCGTGCTGGGGTGTGGTCGTGCTGGGGCGTGCTGGGGTGGGCTGGGGTGGGGTCGTGCTGGGGTGGGGTCGTGCTGGGGTGGGTCGTGCTGGGGTGCTCCGCACCCTGTGATTTATCGATCGGGTCGTGCTGGGGTGTGGTCGTGCTGGGGTGTGGTCGTGCTGGGGTGTGGTCGTGCTGGGGTGTGGTCGTGCTGGGGTGTGGTCGTGCTGGGGGGTGGTCGTGCTGGGGGGTGGTGGTCGTGCTGGGGGGTGGTCGTGCTGGGGCGTGGTCGTGCTGGGGCGTGGTCGTGCTGGGGCGTGGTCGTGCTGGGGCGTGCTGGGGTGTGGTCGTGCTGGGGTGTGGTCTTGCTGGGGTAGGGTCGTGCTGGGGTCGGGTCGTGCTGGGGTGTGGTCGTGCTGGGGTATGGTCGTGCTGGGGTGGGGTCGTGCTGGGGTGGGGTCGTGCTGGGGTCTGGTCGTGCTGGGGTGTGGTCGTGCTGGGGTATGGTCGTGCTAGGGTGGGGTCGTGCATTTCGCTCGAGACATCCTGCCAAAATTCCAGGAAATCGTACAAAAACAAACGAATTAGTCGAGACATCATCGAAATTCCTTCGCGCGGGGCGCTTTTCCGCGTCGCGGTCGGCTCTGCAAAACAAGCGTTTCGCTCGAGACATCCTCAGCAAATCTGAAAACAAGCGTTTCGCTCGAGACATCCTCAACTCTGAAAAAGTTGAGACATCCTCCAAAAACAAGCGTTTCGCTCGAGACATCCTCAAATTTTAATTCGCCGGCCTCCTTCGACCTCGTTATTTATCAGGGAAAAAATTCGCCGGCAATTCGCCGGCCTCCTTCAAGCAGGCACCGGGGGACAGGTTTACCCACTAAAAGAGAACCCTGGGCTCTTGCCCTTTCCGGGAAAAAACTGTGTAAGACGGGCTGGAGAAGGGGAACAGCCCCTGGGGCGCGCATCAATACAGTCGAACGTCGCTTCACCCGCCTCAACGGTCCGAAACAAGCCTCCATCCTGAACAACAAGCGACATGCGTTGCTGCGTGTTTCGCTCGACCTCAAATTTTAATTCGCCGGCCTCCTTCGACCTCGTTATTTATCAGGGAAAAAATTCGCCGGCAATTCGCCGGCCTCCTTCAAGCAGGCACCGGGGGACAGGTTTACCCACTAAAAGAGAACCCTGGGCTCTTGCCCTTTCCGGGAAAAAACTGTGTAAGACGGGCTGGAGAAGGGGAACAGCCCCTGGGGCGCGCATCAATACAGTCGAACGTCGCTTCACCCGCCTCAACGGTCCGAAACAACCTCCTCTGAACAACGCGACTGCGTTGTGCGTGTCGCCGACGAGTGCAACTGTTCTTCGGCCTATGCCATCAACACGAACGCAGTGGAAGTCACAGAGCCGTCTCCCGGATGGTCGTGTAGCGGCCCCCTCTTTTCCTGCGGTTCTTTTGCCGCGCGTGAACCGATTGGATTCCGCTCAAGCGCGACTACCGGGGTGTGGCCCAGGCTGCAGGAACTGTTCGAGGAGCTTATGTCTCGATGGCGGGCGCATTCAAAGGCCCGAGTGGCTGACGGCTTCCTGCGCCAGCGGGTATTCTACAACCGGTTCAGCCCGAGAACGGCAAAGTCGATTACCATGCAACAGAACTTACATGGCAGCTGATGATTGGATGTTCAGGGCTACCCAGGTGCGGACGATCTTCCGAGCGCCGCTTCCTCCCCTTACACGCGCACCCCCCAAACCTGTGCCCGCATACCCGCAGCCAACATTCCCTAAGGTCATACTTCCACCTGGGCCGTGCCAGCGCGACCTGCGGCGGAATCACGCCGCGCCCGCCACGGGGCACCACCCGCACGCTCATGCGCCACCCGCACGCGGCACATGCGCCACTCGCTGCTGCACGGTGGCGCCCCGATGCACGGCGGTTCCTAGGGGTGCGCAGGCGCACGGCAGACACACGTCGAAGTCGCATGCGCGGCAGCTGAAAACGCTGGCGCCCCTGGGCAGAGCTGCGCTACAAGAGTTGCAAGTGAACCCCTTGACTGCCGCCTGGCCCAGCTGCAGCTGGTGCCCGCCAGGGCACGCTGCGCGCAACACGAGCGCAGAAGGCTGCTGCGACGCAGCCGGCTGTGGCGCGACCGGCTGCGGCGCTGCAGGCTGCGGCGTGTCGGGCTGCCGAAGTTTTGGCTCGTCTTCGCCTCCGCGCCCACCGCGGACGCGCTTCAGCAGCAAGGCGGCGCTGGGCGCAAGTGCTCCGAGGAGGGCCGGGAAAGATCGCCGCTCGGCCGACTGTGCCTTCTTGACCCCCTGCGCCCGTGCCACACAACTATCGCAGGCGTCGTAGTCGCAGGCCGAGCAGCTGTGCACAGAGGATCCGCGGCGCCAGTGCACCGAGCACACGTCGCAGACGAACGCGTCGGCGGATTGCCGGATGGCGAGGCCATGGCTGCCAGGGCAATCCAGGAGACCTGCGGGCTGCGCCGGCAAGTCCTTCAGCGAGCCTGGAGTCGGCAGCCGATTGATCGGCCTGAGGGTCCCGGTCCTGGACAACTGGCGGTCGCCGAGGCCCTGCACGGAGGCGTTGCTGTGCTTGGTCGCCTCCGCCTCCGTCCGCATGCACTTCTGGCACACCATGACGGAGTCCCACCTGGACGCGAAGTCCTCCCAGCACATCCAAAAGAGCCCGTCCTCCAGGGAGAAGGACGGCCGCAGGCGGTCCCGGAGCCGCGGGTAGCGGTCCCAGATGGAGTCGGCGTCGCTCCATGCACCGTTCCACTCCACACTGTTCCCCCAGGGGTTCCTCAGGCATAGCAGCTTATGACCCTCAACCTCCACGACTTGCAACAACGTGTAGGCGTGACCTTCCACGAGCCCGTCCCTGCGCTTGTGTTCCATCACATGGCGCACATTCATCGACACACTCATGAGGAAATTTGACCTGTCGTACTCCGCCAGCTGGCTGAAGAGGTCGTGTCCAGACCGCCTCTCCTTCCCCTCACTCACGAAGCGAGAGTCGCGGTCCACTAGCGACCACCTGGACCATGTGCTGCCTGAAGCTTGTTTTGTTACGTTCGCGATATAAAGACCGCTACGAGATCCGCCTCCCTGAGACCCCCCGCCTCCAGCAAAGTCACGACTCGAGATGGCGTCGTCTGGGAACGGCTAGGCATAGCGAGGGGCAGCTAGAATCCCACCAGCCCTTTGGGCTAAGGTGGTCTACACATATATTGTCCTCTTACAAAGACCTTGTCCCTTTCGGGGAGGTGTACCTCCCCCCAAACTCCCTGGGATTTTTGGTGCGGGCCGCGATTGGTCAGGGGCAGGGAGAGCAAGATGGCCAAATATGGTTTCAAGAGGGCCTCCGATGCTGCAAGATGGCCTCCGAGGTGGCTCAATGTAGCCGAACATGGTTCAAGATAGCTTCCGACATACCAAGAGGCCCGACGAGGGTCACATTACGAATCCAGGTGCTCTTGGAGCCTCCTCAGGGCCCACCCAAAAGATCAGCAACAACAACTTACGGGAAACAAATGATTATTGCCATCTCGCCTGTTCGCTTCCGATGCGCTTTTAAAGCCTCAAGATGGCCCCAAGATGTCCCAAGAAAACGTTAAGAGGGCCCAAGGGACCCCCAAGACGGCCCAAAAGAGCGCCGACGAGCGCCCTAAGAGCGTCCAAAGAGTGTCCCAAGAGGCGAGCTCGATAGCCTCAGGGGGGGGAACATTTAGCCCCCCCCGGTTTGATCGATGGCCTCCAAGATGGCCACAAGAGGCCCTCCAGAACTCCCAAGGGAACCTCCGAGAGGCTTACAAGATGGCCCCGAGAGGGCCCCAAGACCCCCCCAAAGAGCCCTAAGGGGACCCCAAGATCCTCCAAGAGTCCCATAAGGGCCCCAAGAGGCGAGTTTGAGGCCTATCGTCCTCGTCATCGTCCTTGCCCTCATCGTCTTCCTTTTCCTTGTCCTCCTCTTCCTCGTCGTCGTGATCGCCGTCGTCTTCCTCCTCCTCCTCCCCTCCTCCTCCTCCCCATCATCATCCTCCTACTTCCCTCGCCCCCACCCCAGGGATGGCCAGAAGAGGCCCTCGAAGGCCACCCCCTTGCTCCCAGAGAACGCTGTGTTCACCCTGGTTGCCCGCTTTATTGCACAGTGTGTGTCTCGTCGTCCGATTTGCCGTCAGCTCTCGTGGGCAGGGTTCCTCAATGGGCTGGCGGGGGTACGCGAAGCGTGAACCATTCAGCAGCAAGGAGGCAGGGCACTGCTAAGGCTACCCAGCAATGACGTAAGGGACTGCTGAGAGTGACTAGGCATCAGTGGGCCCAGTTGGCAGATAGGGCGTTCCTTTGAGTACCCCATCGTTTGGACAATCCCACCAGCGTTCTGGGCGTAGGTGGTCTAGAAGGGCTCATCTTGCAACCCCCTTCTTCTCCTGCGGGGAGGGGTTGAATTACCCCTCCCCCCACCCCCTCCCCTGGATCTGGACGGGGCGCCCAGCGAGCAGTCAGAGCATCTAAAATGGCCCAAGACGGCTCCAAGAGGGCCTCCGAGAGCCCCAGGTGACTTCCAATACGACCCACGATAGCCCAAAATGGCTCAACATGGCTCCCAAGATCCTCCACTCGTCACGAGGCACCGAGACCGCTCCAAGGCGGCTCCGAGTGACCACGGGGCCTCCCCAGGAGGCCGCCAAGAGGCCCAAATCCTTCAACCACCTTAGAAAATCAATGATTCTCGCCTTCACGCCTTTTCGCTTCCGATTCTCTCCCGAGGCCTCGGGGCAGCTCGACGAAGGCCCCATGGGAGGCCCAAGAGAGCCTCAAGGCGGCCCCAAGAGCGCCCAAAAACGCTCCAAGAGCGCCCCAAGAGGGGCCCAAGAGGTAATTTTGGGGGCTTCCGAAAGGGGGGGGGCTGATTAAGGCGCCCCCAAGATGCCCCCAAGAGGCCCCTAAGAGGCCCCAAGAGGCTCCCCCGAGGCACCCAAGAGGCTCCTGGAAGCCCCTGGGGCCGCTAAAAGGCCCCCAAGACGCTCCAAACGGCCTCCAAGAGGCTCCCAAGAGGCCCGAAGAGGCTCCCCCAAGGCACCCAAGACGCTCCTAGAAGCCCCTGGGGCCGCCAAGAGGCCCCCAAGACGCCCCAAAAGGGGACGAGGTGCCCGAACGAGACGACTCACACCAGGACGAGGGCCCCGAACGACTCACACCACGAAGAGCCCGAACGACTCACACCAGAGGAGGGGCCCGAACGACTCACACCAGGACGAGGCGCCCGAACGACTCACACCACGAGGAGCCCGAACGACTCACACCAGGACGAGGGCCCCGAACGACTCACACCACGAGGAGCCCGAACGACTCACACCAGGAGGAGGAGCCCGAACGACTCACACCAGGACGAAGGGCCCGAACAACTCACACCACGAGAAGCCCGAACGACTCACGCCAGGACGAAGAGCCCGAACGACTCAAACCACGACGAAGAGCCCGAACGACTCACACCAGGAAGAAGGGCCCGAACGACTCACACCAGGACGAGAGGCCCGGAGATATGCGGGGGCAGGCGGAAACCGCATGAAAAACACGACTGTCGGCATGCTTCGCAAGAGTTGCTGTTTTGAGATGGGCTGGTGAGGATACGCGAAGCGTGAAGAATTAACTACAAGACGCGCCTCTAGCCGGCCGGCCCACTCACAAAGCAGCCGCGGGGTTGTGGGGAAGCTGACGGCAGGGGGCATCCTGGGAAGCTCGGGCACGTGCAGTCCACAATGTCAAGGAATTCGATGCCTGCCGTGAGGCATGACCCACACAGCGACATGACGTGTACCAGGGCAAACGTGTCTGACATACTGGGTGGGGGCAGGCGCGAAGCCCGATAAGCGAGTCGCCAGTGGGGCGCCAGGCTCAATCCGCCCCAACGACGTGTGCTGGCTTGGGGAGCTGAGCTGCCGAGGAACGTGGAACGACGCGACCTGCCGGGAGCGGGGGGATGAGCCCGGGGTGCTGCTGCTGCTGCGAAGCGCTGAACCACTCCGTTGCGATCACGGCACCCACAAGTCCACCAGACAGTGCACGTGGTAAGCCCGGACGACCGCGAGCCGGCCCCGTGGACAACGGCACAGCGCCAGGCCAGGTGGGCTAGAGGAGAAGGCCAGGCAGGCGTGGTGAGCATCGCCAGCGAGGCAGGGGGATCCAGGGGGGCGCTGCGCCGGTGGCGAGGCAGCTGCCGCTTGAAGTACGCCAAAGGCCACCGAGGGACGGCCTTATCCTCCAAGTACACAAAGCTGGCTGCACCTCCAGGGGCGGCGTGTGGCGCGAGCCCAAACAAGTGGGATAACCATTGCAATTGGGGGAAGCTGCGCTGTAGCAGCCGCGAGGGCCGACGGCCACCATGGGCCGATCATGTCCGCCGCTTCCGCCCTTCCCCGCGGGACTCGGGGTCGCCGTCAACCACGCGCCACGTGGGCCTCCAGGGTCGCAGCTAAGCGACGCTGAAGGTGAAGAACCTTACAACGGAAAGCGGGGGTCAAGGGCGGCCCTGGGGATGGGGGGGCGAAGCCAACGGCGTCAGTCGGCACGTCTGGCGATCCCCGGGGGCCGAGGGCGGGGGGCGCCCGCCTGGCCCGAGAGGGGCCCGAGGGGAGAGGCGAGGAGAAGCACCTCAACGCCCCTCGAACGGGCCCCAGATATGTCTGTCAAGGGACACGGTCGCCATTCTCGAGGGTCCTCCAGGGTCGCAGCTAACCGCCGCTCAAGAGCAATTAGTAACGAGTGATAGGTCCTTCGCCCGGCGTTGGTGCCGTTCGATGGTGTGGTCCAGAGTGGACATCCTGCCACGCTGAATGCTGGTCTGCCAACGCGGAGACTGGCACCTCTGTGGGGGCGGTGGGCGTTGGTTCCTCCAGGGTCGCAGCTAACCGCCGCTGATGTTTGCGCGCCTGCAGCGTGACCAAACTGTGACCTTGCTAGGTCGAGCTCGCCGCCAGGCAGGCGGGGGGGGTGCTGTGGCCCACCTCCTGCCCATGGCACGCGAGCCGGCTGTCGTCGTCGGACAGCAATGTCTGGGAGCCAGGGAGGCCTGCTTGCGCGAGCCAGGCGGGCCCCGCCGCGCCAGCGAGGGTGAGATGTCGGGCGCCGGTGGGTGGGTGTGGGGGGGGGGGGGGGCCGTGTCAGGCCCGAAAACGAGGATGCTGGTCCACTTATCCAGCGTGGGCTGTCCAGCTAAGCTGCGCCGCGGGTGAGATGCGGGGGTGAGCCTGCGCCCCGGCGGAGGGTGGCCCCAGGCATTGCGGCCCGGGCCGGGCGCAGCGAGGTGAAACAAGCCTTTCGGGGCAACGGGTGGCTGGAGGTGGGGGGAACACGTGTCCATGGGCAGGTCCCTACTAGGGACGTTGAGGTAGGCCGCGTCGGGAGCACGTCAGCCTTGGGCGTCGGAGTCACTCTTAGCCCACCAGCGGGCCCGCTTGTCCGAGTCGCGGTCGCCCCCTCTTGGGGAGTATCGTTTGTCCCTGCCTTTCCAATCGGGGTCCGTCCATGGAATATCTCGCCGCTCCCACGAGGCCCACTCTTGCCAGCCCCGCCAGTGGCTGGGGGTGGCAGTACCGATGGCTCCAGCCCAGGGGTCCTGTGCAGCTGCAGGCGCGACAGCTCGGCTCTCGGCAGTCCAAGGGGCAGGCTTGTCGCGGCTGCCGTGCTCGCGCGGGGCGTGTGCGCGAGCGTTGTGCCGCGCGGAGTTCATGTGCTTGTCCCTAACTGCAGCCGCATCTACGCCGAGCCTGAGTTCTCGATCCATCCGATATGCATCATGGCCGGCGTTGGTCCATGCTTCCAGGAAGTCCGCACACGTCTGGGGTGCGTTGAGTTTGGGATTGCTCTTGTAGCCCCCCTTGGGGTCCTGACTCAGGGCAGCCCGCTTAACCCGCGCATGCCAGATGCCGTTGAAGGTGCCTCCCAAAGTTTTTTCTGCAGGCGTGTAATATTGTCCTGGATGGGTTCGCTCCTTTCCACGTCTGCAGCTGCAATAGAGCATTCGTAAATGGGGCCGCCACCCATGGGGTCGTTTAGGTTCTCGTAATATGGCTGAGCACCCCTGCTGTCCCTCCAGGGTGCCCCGCGGGCCTCCGTGCGCATGAGGTTACCCCTTGGTGACTTGGCGGCGCGCCCTCTCCCGTCATCAGTATCTCCCGAGGCGGGGCGGTCGCGTCCACGGCCCCACGCAGTGCGGCTGGGCGCGCGGTCGGCCCTGGCTCCCCCGCGATCCCAGGATGATGCGCTTCCCCTTCCGGAGCTGTCTTTGGCACTCCGGAGTTCCAGGGCAGCAGCCCGGTCAACGGTCTGCGAATAGGGGGTCCAGGCCTTGCCACTTGGGGGCGCATCCGTGAAAGCACCTAGAAGGTCGAAGAGGTATGTTCCTTCGTCTTCGTCCGCGGCCGGTTCTGGGCTCGCGATCGGGCTCGTTTCCATGGTTGCGGCTAATGCGCTTCCTGGTTCGCCCCCCCAGTCGGGCGCATCGTGTTCGCCCTCAGTCCTGCATGCCTGCTCGCACGAGCCCTGCACGTCCGTGGGCGGGTCGTTGGCCCCATCGTCGCCGGGAGTCTCATCATCCGCCCTGGGGGAGTGACCTGGAGGTGCCTCTTGCAGGAACGAGGGGACACTCCGACGGCCGCGAGGGTCGAGGCGCACATGAAGGCCATCGAGGCGGAGCGCGTCATCGAGACGGGGCACTACATCAAGAACGACCCGGACAAGGAGGGCTACTGGACAGCCCGCAAGACCAAGACCGAGGGCGTCAAGATCGAGATCAAGACCGATCCAGGGAGGCCATCGGCGGCAACCAGACCGTCGACCGGAGTGCCGACTGCGGCGCGCACCGTGCGGTCGGTCGGAGCGGACCCAAGCTCTGCGGCATCGGATTCAACACCCCGCAGCAGCACGTGGGATGTGGTCTCGAGTGCCGCGGCGGACCCGGACGAGACGCCCACGCTCGCGACCCAGCAGAGGGACCTCATCATCAAGTGGGCAGTCTTGGCCTGGGGAGTCAGGCGCCTGAAGGTGAAGCCAGAGGTGAAGCAGGAGGACTTCGTGGCGATGCCGGTGCCGGGGGACATGGGGGATGTCCACGTGAACTGAGGCAAGTTTCAATCAAGCAGCGCCGCGCGATCCAGAGCGGCATGACGGCACTGGGCATGCTCGTGAATGGGCTGATGCTGGGCCTTGCGCAAACAGGTTCGGCAATGCGAATGGACTTTGCCGAAGTCGCGTGCTCTCCAACTTCAAGGCTGACAGCCGGTCTGATTAATGAGGGTTTCAACTGCCAGCGCACCAACCTGGAGCAGGGCTACGACCTCCACAAGAAGGACGACACTCGTCGTGCCAAGGAGTGGTTCAATACGACGTGTCCTCGCAAGGCGTGGTTTTCGACACCATGTACCTACTTCTCGTTGATGCAGAATCTTACCCCCGAACACAAACGACGACCTGGCAACTGGGAGAATTTCCTGCGATCGCGACTTCGGGCTCGTGCTATGAATGGGCACTGCGTGGATATGGCCTTGGAAACTCTACGATACGATGGTGATATCTACTGGGAGTGGCCGTACAAGTGCAGTGGCTGGTCTACACCGGAGCTCAACCGGTTCAGGCGCGAGGCGGAGAAGATCATCGGACGACCTCTCCGCATGGTCAGGGTCGACGCGCGCCAGGTCGGCATGCGCGATGATCCCGGCGCGCTCAGGAGCAAGTCGTGGGGCATCCTCACCAGCGACGAGAATTTCACGCAGTGGATGGCATTACGCTGCGCGAAGGATCATCCTCAAAGCACGCTCGAGGGGCACGACGCTGTGGCGGCGTCGGCCTAGTATCCAGATCCGATGATTCGGAGATTGGGCAAGGGTTTCGCGAAGGACCTGCGTGGTCAGTCAGGATTTCGCGGAAGACTTCTGGGCCATGAGCGCGCTGCAGGATTACAAGGAGCAAGTGCACGGCATCGAGTCGGGCATACAGAAGCATTTCAAGAAGATGCCGGAGGACAGCGTCACGCTCGACAAGGTCAAGTCCTGGTTGAGGGACCTCCACATTCTTGGTTGACATATGTCCAAAACTAACATGAAGGCGATGCTCCAGAGACGCGGGTGTCCAAGTTGGCAGCAGGCGCTCGTGGACGAGCTGAACTGCGATGCCCTGCACCGAGACCCAGGACACGCAGCACCAGGCCGTGGTGTCACTCTCTATGCCACCAAAGCTGTGGCAGACGGTGAAGCTGGACTGCTTCGAGCTGGAGGTGCACCACAGGAAGCTGTTCGCGGTGCTCTACATGGACGCGGCCTGCAAGTTGGCAGTTCGCAGTGTTTTCAAGGAACTGGATACTAAGGGCAAGAAGGCGTACTTCGAGCCGTCTGGCGCCCAGGTGTTGTCGGCGTTCCTGGAGTAACGGTGGCAGCACAAGCCGCGGTGTCAGTTCCTGATCTCGGGCCCGGGCGGCGGCTTCGTGAGCAACCAGTTGCGCGAGTGGTGTGGCAAGAACGCCGCGGGCATCATCCAGAGCCCGGGCGAGTTCCATTCTCTCACGGCTGACCTGGAGGTTCTTATCAGGCAGATCAAGAAGACCGCTCGACGCATCTCCTTAGACGAGCCGACGCTATCGTTGGCCGACTGTGCGTCGCTGGCCTGCGCCGCTCACAACAACCAGCACACGGCGTCGGGCTACGCGCCAGTCCAGTGGGCGCACGGTGCCAACCACCAGGGCTACCAGTTCGCGGAGGAGGCTGGCCGCCTGGATGGAGACGGCTTGGCACACACACACACACACCGAACTTCATCGTCTGTTGGCAGAGCGGGTCTACCTGGAGGGGCAGGCTCGTTCAGTGGCGACTCGGCTTCGGCACTCCATAAGGCAGAAGCTTCTCTCGATCAAGATCGGCGACTGGATCATGTACTTCCGTCGTGGCAAGAACACTGGATCTCGAGATTCGTGGTTCGGACCGGCCAGAGTTCTGGCCATCGAGCCGAAGGTCAACCTCCAGCGCGAACGCGCCGACGAGTCCGCTTCGATCGAGGACGAGATTCCGGTGGCGTGGATCGCGCATGGCACGAGGCTTATTCGGTGTCATCCGACCTGAGGTCGAGCAGTCAGCGCGAGGCGGTCGCGGCATCGCTCAAGGGTAACATCGACAGGGGCTCGCCGACCAACGCCTCCTATGTCTTTCAAGGTGCTGGGCGTGGTGAGTTTACCGATTTGGCAGGCGACTCACCTTCGGAGCGGGAAATTGCCGAGAGCCTGGCAGACCTACCAGAGCAACCGGGACCAGGTGAAGATTTTCCCCAAAGAGATCGGCGTGAATCGCATGATGGTGCTCAGTCTGGAGACGACGGTGCAAACCTACGTCCCGGCCCTCGAGATGCCCCCCCAGATCTGTCTCGAGTACCTGTCCCAGAGGACGAGGATGGAACAGGCCGCGAGCTTCACAAAAGGGGCCAATTCACGAGTGGTCAGGACTGGAAGCCGACCAGGCGGGTCCGGTAGAAGCACAAGGCATCTCCCTACGACGCGTCTTCTGGGCCAGCAGCGACGTCGGCGGCACCAGAGGAAATCGCCAGTGGCCCGGCAGGTTCTCTGATTGGCGATGAAGCCGCGGTAGTTCCCCGAGAGGGTAGCCCGGCAGAGCCTTTTGGGGTGGGACCCGACTTGGCGGACGGACCGGTCGCAGAGGGTTTCGCGGGAAACCAGGATCCTGCCGGGGAGGCCCCCACTAGTGAAGCAGACGAACGTGACTTAGAGGAGCCAGAGGCCAAGCGCGTCAAGCTCGGTGAGATGGATTTCCCGACGCGCGACTTCGTGGGCGAGGTCAAAAGTACCTGGAGGCTTGGGGCAACCTCCACAACCAGTCCGTGGCCTACCTGAAGGACACGACCATCGAGCGTGAAGTTGTCGAGGTCGCGACCGATTTCGCTCACATTGGAGCCTTCCTTCAAGACTCTACGGTCTGGCTCTCCAAGAGGCTTGGCGACGGCAAGGCGACAGAGGTCGCCTATTCCAAGCTGGCGCCAGGGCAGCAAGTCGAGTTTGACGAAGCGATGTGCAAAGAGATCAGCCAGGTCATTGCGACCATGGTCTTGAAGCGGATCGCCAGGAGGAGCTCACCGAGATCGACGAGTCGCGATTGCTCAAGATGCGCTGGGTCCTCACCTACAAGTGCCAGGAGGGTGGCGCACGCAAGCCGAAGGCTCGGCTAGTCATTCTGGGCCACCAGCACCCGAGTCTGACGGAGCTCTCTACGGCGGCGCCCACGCTGGGGAAGCTGGCTCGCAATATGCTGTTCCAGGTGTGCGCGCAGCACAAGTTCAAGCTCAAGTTCGGCGACGTCAGTCAAGCTTTCCTCCAGACCGACGCGAGCGAGGAGTTCGAGAGTCTGAATGAAGGTTCCTACGGAAGTGGCTCATGCTTTTCCTGATGAGCTGGGGCGTCCTTCGCAGATTTTGAATATGGTCAAGTCTTTCTATGGATTGACGACAACTCCGAGAGCATGGTGGCTTGACATACCACGCAAACTTCGTGACCGAGGTTGGCGGCAACTACGCACCGACCAATGCGCGTGGATCTTGCTGGACTCCAACAATCAGCTGAAGGGCATCATCGGCGTCCGCGTGGATGACTTCATCATCGGCGGCGACGAGACGACGAAGTTGTACGGGGACGCGGAGAAGGCCATCAAGGACATCTACCGATGGGGCGCATGGACTTCCGGCCAGGCCGAGTTCAGTGGACTACGCGTTCGCCAGTTCAAGGATTTCTCGATCACGCTGGACCTCTACGACTACACGAACAAGTTCATCACGGAGGCCGAGATCGACGCTGACCGCAAGAAGCAGGCTCATCTACCACTCGAGCCGAAAGAGATCTCACTCCTTCGTGGAGTACTGGGTACAGCCAGCTGGAGGGCTCAGCAAGTGTCTCCACAGTATGTGGTGGACGTTGGGCTCGCCTCGTCCCAAGTCAACAACGCCAAGATCAGTGACTTGGTGAACGCCAACAAGCTTGTCAAGGACATGCGTAAATCAGCCTCGCAAGTGATCAAGTTCCACCAGTTCGAGAAATACGATTGGCACGAGTTACGGATGGTGCAGTGGGCGGATGCTAGTGACAAGCTCAGGCCCGACGGCAGCAAGACTGGCGGGCTGGTGACAGGCCTCTCGACTCCGGATTTTGCGAATGGCAGCATGGCAAATGTTTCGATACTTGGATGGAGATCTTTCAAGCTACCTCGTAAGATTTGGGGTTCCAACAACAACGAGACGCAGTCGACCGCGTTCGGCGACGAGAAGTTGTGGTTATCAAGATTGATGTGGGCAGAATTAGATGGAGTCGAACCGACTCGTTGGAAGTTGGACGACACTGTCAAGACCGTGCCAGGTATGCTCATCACAGATTCACGTGGCATTTACGATGCGATTTTAAAGTCGGAGTCTCCTCAATTGGGTATGCGCAGATTCAGATCAGGTGAGGAGGCCAGAGGCATTAAGGAGCAGATCTTGCGCACGGACGTTTCTTTTAGATGGGTGAACGGTTTGGCCATGTTAACAGATAGTTTGACGAAGCCGGAATATCCGGCTCGGCATGTGATGGAAGAGTTTTTGACCACACAGCGCTGGAAGTGTACTTTTGATGAGATGTTCCAAAGTGGACGTCGGAGGCAGCGCGATGGCAAGGGCGCTTTCGCAGACGCGCCTGAGGAGGCCGACATTGGAGGCAAGGAAGGTGTTTTAGATCCTTTGGAGTCGTTGTGTGACGATTATTTTCTTTCAGATTCGACTCGCAATCTAATGCGGTCTCGGTACATGTAGCTTCAGGACTGAGAAAGGTATAACCGGTGTTAGCTATCAACAGTCAGTCCTGTGCACTACCTGCCCGAAGCCTTTCCTTGTTGTGGCTTTGGCTCAAGGGCGGGATATTCATACTTTTACATTTGTTTCACGTGGCCCCAGGAGCCACTCCTTTCAGCACGGCTAGCGACGCTGTGACGACTGATACGTTATATATTCATCGAGTTGGGTGAGAGATATATCGTCGGAACTTCCTGGTATTCTACTGCTGCGCCGATTCCGCCAACACAGGAGGCCCCAAGAGGCCCCCAAGAGGCCCCAAGGGCCCCCCAAAGAGGCACCCCAAGAAGCCCCAAGAGGCCTTCAAGAGGCCCCAAGAGGCCCAAACACGGCCCCAAAGAGGCGTCAAAACTGCCTCCCAAAGGCCCCTGAGAGGCCAACCACCAGAGCCCAACCAACATCGGTGAGGCCTCTGACCCGCCACCCACCGCCTCCGAAACATGCTGGGCCCACGAACCCGGAAAGGGATATAGACATGTGAAGCATGGCAACGTTTCGAGACACCTGGATTGGGCGATGGGCAGTAACAATGATGAATATATCGATGGTGATGGCACCGTGTCAGAAGCTGCGCTGCGCTGTGCCGTGCTGCGACATGCTGGACGAAACGAAACGCGAAACTGCCCACGAAACGCCCTACGAAGCACCCCGCGGCACACCCCGAAGACTCTCAACGAAGCACGCCAGGAAGCACTTGACGGAACACCCAACGAACAGCCACGAAACACCCCACGAATCACCAAACGAACCACCCCACGAAACACCCCACGAAGCACTCCACGAAAGATCCCACGAACCACCCCACGAAATAGACGTGCCCACAATACGCGTTGTCCTGCGCCGCGTTGTGCCGTGCTGCCGAGCTCAAGTTCCGACTCAATTATGAAACGGGGCGAACCGAGAGGGGGTGAGCACCGAGCAAGGACGGACCGAAACGCGGCACACCGAGACACGCCGAACTGAGACAGGACGAACCGAAGCAATAACAACCGAGACGAGGTCCAAAATCACGCTACGCCCCCGCTCCAGCTGTCACGACCCCTCCTAAATTACGCTGCATCCGCATTCCTAGGGCCACGAACCTGAACAATTCACACTACGCCCGCGCTCCAAGGGCCCCGATCCCTCGTAGATTACACTGAGGTCGCGCTCCCAGGGCCCCGACCCCTCGTAAATTACGCTGCGCTCGCACTCCAAGGGCCACGATCCCAAGTAATTTACGCTGCGTCCGCGCTCACAAAGCCACGATCCTTTGCAAATTACGCAAGGTCCGCGCTCCCACTGCCGCGATCCCTCGTAAATTACACTGGGGTCGCGCTCACAAGGACACGATCCCTCGTAAATTACGCTGCGTCCGCGCTGCCAGGGCCACGATCCCTTGTGAACTACATTGGGGTCGCGTTCCCAGGGCCCTGACCCCTTGTAAATTACGCTGCGTCCGCGCTCCCAGGACCACGATCCCTTGTAAAGCAAGCTACGCTGCGCCCGCGCTCCAAGGGCTACGATCCCTCGTAAATTAGATTGCGTCAGAGCTCCCAAGGCCCCGACCCCTCGTAAATTACGCTGCGCCCGCGCTCCGAGGGCCACGATCCCTCGCAAGTTACGCGTGGTCTGCGCTCCCAACGCCACGATCTCTCATAGAATACTTCTTGTCTGCGCTCCCAGGGCCTCCTGGGGCATGCTGGGGCGCCCAGGCCCCTCAAGTTTTGCAAAACAAGCGTTTTGCTTGAGACATCCTCTATGTTTTGGCGCGGGGGGCGCACCATCCTCGAACGGGCACGCAAAAACTCAACGCGCCGCGTTGGACTTTACCTAGTTTGTTATAGGAAAACGGAGTTCCGCGGACCCTCTTATTTATCAAGGATCCGGAATGGGGGATCGACTTCTCTCAAGCGGGCACGCACGCAACGCACTTTCCGCGCCGAATTCGACTCCACCTCGGTTTCTATCCAGGAAAACGGGGGTCTGCGGACATCGTTATTCTCCCGCTCGCGCGCTAGCGAGCTGTCTCCGAGCGCGGCCGCGGCGTGCGCGCGCGGGGCGGCCCAAAATGGGCAGGCCCGTCCCGCGCGCTCAAGCCGGGGCGCCGCGCGTCAGGCGGTGGAGTCCGCCTGGTCGCCGAGGTCGGCGAGGCAGCGCCCGTCAGCCTTAGATTGGGAGAGGAGGGAGGGGGGCAGAGAAGCTGCGGAGACAGCGGGAGCTTGCTCACAGAGAATAGAAGAGGCATTCTCCCGCTCGCGCGCTAGCGAGCTGTCTCCGAGCGCGGCCGCGGCGTGCGCGCGCGGGGCGGCCCAAAATGGGCAGGCCCGCCCCGCGCGCTCAAGCCGGGGCGCCGCGCGTCAGGCGGTGGAGTCCGCCTGGTCGCCGAGGTCGGCGAGGCAGCCATACCCGTGCTCAAGGACCTTGCGAAGTGACGAGGTTTTGGCGGGCGGCCGCAAGTAGGGCAGGCCAAGCGGCGGGGCCGACTTGGAGGAACGAAGCGACAAGGCGGTCGCTGGCGGTGGCGAAGAACAAGATCCGCGCCCGAGCGGGCTCGGGCAGCGCAGCAAGAACTGTGGAAGCGGCGGCGGCTTGCAGGTAGCGCTCGGCACTGGAAGCTTGACGCCAACGCCCTCGCCAGAAGACGCGAGGGACGTCTTCCGTAGCGATATAGAAGTCTGTTGCGCCAGAGCCCCGCAGACATGCGGGCGTCAGGTTGAGCCCCTGACCTGCTTTGGCAAGAGGGACGCCCAGGGCCGAAAGCAAATGATTCCACCGAGTACGGAAGCCGCTCGCACCGAAAGGGGCGAGAGGATCGGTGGAAGCCAACCTCCCAAACACTTGATTCAGAATCTTCACCGTGCCCCGATCGGAGCAGCGAGCATGCTGCGTCGGGTACGTTCTCCTGGTCTTTGGAACAAGAATCGAGAGAAAAGCATCCCCTTCAACTTCGAGGCGGTCGCATGGAAGCGACAGGTCACAGCGGCGTGACGCCAGCAGTTCGCCAGGCCTGAGGAACATCGTGAAGCCCATGAGCAGCAAGGCCGCCATCACAGGCCAGTCCCAGGCGAAACAGAGACCGACCATAGCGCGCAGCAGAGCGCGAGGTAAGGGCGGGCGGAGCTTTGGCGGCTCCGCGAGCTTCCATTGTTTCGCTACGTCCCAAGCTTCTGTTAGAAAGGCCTTCCAATGCGGATGAGCGCTCTGGATTCCCAAGATGGCATGGACCAGAATATAATGAGGGAAACCTGCATCATGAAGCCACACGCCGAAGGTCGCGAGGAAACGGGCGAGAAGTATCCCGCTACGGTAAAGAGTGGCGGGCGGCACGCCAGTGTGTTCTGCTAACCACAGCTCGAACGCATCAATCGATCTCGAGCGACGATCGAGATACGCGGAGGTGAGGTGAGAATCGCGCACGAAGGGAGTGCGCGGAGGGCGAGCGGGCGCGGAAGGCGCAGCCCGACTAAGCCCTTGGCCTGCGGTCGGCGCCGCGGCTCCCAGAGAGATGCAGAGGCCGCAGACGCACCACAGGATGAGCGCAGGGCGGCCAGGGCTGGGAGAGCTGATCAGCGTGGCGGCCCTCCTGCTCCTGGACGCGTAGAAGGGCGGAACGAGGGTGTCCCGCCCGTCGGTCTCGAACCCCGACGCCTCCGCCAGCATCGCCCGCGCCGAGCTGAAGGATCCGCCCATGTTACGGTAAGCACGGCGAGCCCCTGCTTCGATCTCGGCGGGCAGAGCGTCCCCTCCCTCGAGGGTCGCCCAGTCAAAGGGCGGGCGCGGTTCGGCACGCGCAGCTGCGGCCGATTCGGCGAGCTCGGAACGAGCTGCCGAGGACGTGAGGCCCGAATGATGTGGAACGGGCACCACCTCCGCGAAGGCGTCGAGGATCTCGGACGGAGGGGAATGCGATCCCCACAGCGCTGCTGGGATGGCGCCGCGACCGTCCTGCACGTGGTACAGAAGGTCGAAAAGGCAGGCCAACTTGCCCGCTCGCCGCCTGTGCTCGATCTTTGAGCCGAGCCCGATGCCACGGATGGCGCCCGCCCCCATGGCTTGGAGGTCAGCGTCCGCGGGGATAGCCTCGGGCTCGACGACGGCCACGTAAGGATGCAACCACGAGGCTTCGTCGATCGGCTCGGCGCCGCCTGTCTGAAACAGGCGCTTATAGGCGTGCAAGGCCCGCAGGAGGCAGTGCAGGTCATCTCTGCCCTCGGGCTCGGCGGCCCCTGCGGGTGCGAAAGACCTCAGCCACGACGCCGCGCTCTGGAAGGCAGCTTGCCAGGCGGGTCCCCACCTCACCACTGTGACCTTCTCACCGCCGATGTTGAGACGCCACGCTAGGGCGGTGGCGGCCCCTGGAGGCAAGGGCTGCTCAACGGCCGCAGAGACCGTGCGCCGCGCTGCGAAGGCTGCAGCCGCGGCGCTCCCAGCGTCACCGCTGTGGGAGCCGCTGAGATGCAGCTCGTGCTCTGAAGCTCGGCCAGGCGCGGGGGCGCTCGAAGACCCCCTTTTCTCGGCGGCACGCCCTCCGCCCTGCGGGGCCGCAACGGCATCGCTGGAGGAGCGCGTGCCTACCGAAGACGGAGGGGCCTGAGCAGCGGAGTCCGCGCGGGAGCTGCCTGCGTGGGCGTCGCCCGAGCTCGCACCATGGCGGGACGTGGCTGGCCGCTGCGCAGCAGCGGGGCTCGGGCGCCGCTTCGGAGCGACTCGAGGGGAGCGCACCTCGCGACGCCCAGGCGACGTCGCCTGACGCGAAGGCGCGCGAGAGGAGTCGCGCGCGACGGCCCGACTAAGCCCCTGGCCTGCGGCCGACGCGCGGGATCGCGACGCCGCACGCCCACCAGAGTGGTGAGGGGGCGGCGGCGGCGGCGGGGGCACGGGCCGCGGCGTCTCGGAGCCTGCACGCGTGCCGCGGCCCCGAGAGCGGCTGCGAGCCGAGGCGTGAGCGGCGGGCGGCGAGGCCCCCGAGCGGCGAGGGAAGGCCGCCTGCAGGCGGAGGAGGACCTCGGGGTTCAGGCCCGCCACGACGCGCTCGAGGTCCACCGAGGAGTCTGCGAGGGCACTCAGCACGACGTCCTCGAGCTCCGTCGGAGAGTCCTCGTCGCACGCGGGCTCCGCTCTCGAGCGGCTGCGAACGCTCGCGGGCGGGGGCCCGTCAGGAGTGTGCGGGCCCTCCGATGCCTCCCCCGCCGGCGGCTCCGACGGCTCCTCGGGCGAGATCGGGCCGTCGACGGGAGGCGACGAGCAACCCCCCGAGGGAGAGGTGTGGTCAGTCCCGTACGGGTTTGGAGACCGCGCGCGGCTGCGGGCAGGGCTGCGGCTCCGCGGTGGGGGGCCCACTCCCGCGGCGGAGCTGGGACGTGCCGCGCCTGCCCAGCGGCGCGCATTGGCAGTGCGACGCGCCCTGCGGCCAGGCGCCGTGGCGGCCCCCCCCTCAGGGGCGGGGAGCGCCGCCATCGAAGCCCGCCGCTGCTTGGCGGCGCGCCTGGTACGCGCGGCGCCCGTGCGCGAGGCGGAGTGCGGCGCGTGACCACCGCGGTTGGGCTGGTCCTCGACCGCTTCATCCCGCGGGCCCAGGCGGGCGCGGACCGCGCGCCCCTCACGACGGCTGAAGCTGGACGCAGGGTCGTCGGCGGGCCTTGCCAAGGCGCGCGGGTCCTCAGCCTCCACTTCGGCCAAGGAGCGGCCAGTGGACGACGCGGGTGCGTCCCCAGCACGCGCGGCATGTTCTGCGTTGGCGACGCCCGTCGAGACCTCAGCGTTGTGCAGGACGGCGCGCAGAGTTTTGCGCCAATCCCGACCCAGCTGGACGGGGGCTGTGCGCGGCAAGCCCGCGGCCTCTCGACTGGCGGCCTCACGCAAGCGTCGGAAGTAGGCGCGATCGGCCATCCCTTCCGCGAGCTCGGCACGAGCGACGGCACGCTCGCCTTCGCCGCGTGCAGGAGCCTGCACCGTGCGCCTGGCGGCGTCGGCACGCGCGGTGCGGAGTGCGTCGAGCTCCACGCGGCCGCGCGACACGGCGGAGACGAGGATGGCATCCGACTCAGCCGCCCGCGTCGCGAGGGCAGACGAAACCCCGCCCCTCGGGAGAGGCGCGCCCGAGGCGGGGAGGGCAGCCCGAGGGGCCAGCTCGGCGCTCGCTAGGGCGACCCGCGAGGAGACCGCCTCTTCGAGCGCCTGAAGGGCCATGGTCGACCCAGGAGCCAGCTTGCCCTTGCGGGCGCCCTTTCCTGCCGCTTTGGCCTGGGCGTAGGCGCGAGCGGCAGGACCGTCACCGCCCGTGCTAGGACCATCGGGCGGCGCGGCGGCCTGCGAGATGGCCTGGAGCAACACTGACTTGGCGTCACAGAGCTGCTTCCACTTCAGCGCGCGGGCTGCTCGCTCGTCGGCGCCCAAGTGCGCAGGAGTCCTGTCTGGATGGTAGACTAGGGACTGGCGCCTGAAGGCGGCCTCAATGGTGCTGCGCGAGGCCCCGTCCACTACGCCAAGCAGTTGGCGAGAGGCGCTCACCCTGGCCGCTCGCTGGAAGATGCGGGGGGTAGCTGCTGAGGCCCCCTTTGGTGCTTCCCGCGAGCCGACGCGCGACGAGCCCACCCCGATGGCAGGCGGAGGGACCGCCGCGGCCTTGGAGCGGAGGGCCAGAGGCGGAGCACGCTTGGCGGCCTGGGGAGCCGATCCCGCGCTGGCGGCGCCAGGGTCGGGGCCGGGCGAGCCGCCCTCCGCGGAGGCAGACGCTTTTGGCGTGGCGTCTGCCGTGGACGTGAGAGGCCGTTCGCTATCAGCGAAGAGCGCGTTGTGAGGCCCGCGACGCTCTCCGCTGGCGAGAGCAGCTTCACTGCTGCTCTCGGCGGCGCCCGAGGGGTCAGGTGCCTCGCCCTGGGCGCCGTCGCCGGCGGCGTCGGCGGCCATCCCCGCGCCCACCGAGGGGGGGGGGCGGCCGCCCAACGGCGGCTGAGCAGCCCCTCGGGGCCTCGAGCCACAAGCTGCGCAACAAGTCGGCCCCAGAGACAAGTAGGGAATGACGAGCGGGAGTCGGCGTACGCGATGCAATCAAAGCGAGTAAATTCTCCTCTCTCTGCTTCCACTAGCCAGGCGGGAGGGTCACGGGACGGGGGCCTCACCGCACGGTTGCGCGTGGGGTCGTCGGCCCTGTGCACGTCCGTAGGCACGTACATGCCTCCCATATATAAACCTCCTCCTATCACATAGGGCAAAGTGGTCGAAAGAACGTGAGATAGACCAGGAGAGCTACTGCGCCCGTGCGCGGTCGCGCCCAAAGCCACTTTTGAATCCAGGAGAACGGGGATACGAGAGTCAGGGAGGCGAACACAACAATATTTGCACAAACTCTTATACACCGTTGTCTCAAGGATGTTGATGTGACGAGGCATGCGAAACTCCCATTTGTACGCGAGCCGAAAGCGCAGCGCCTCTGATAGCTCGGTGACCCAACGCGGCGCGACGGGGGGCTCAATAGACGGGAGCCCCAGGTCGTGATGCAGTTGGGTGAGCTCAGGGCCCAAGGGCACGCCGCGGCTGAGTACGGCGAGGAGGCTCCGATTGTGCAGGATCGTGTGCCACCCCCCGTGCTCCGATCTGCGCCACAGCTCGGCGGAAAGCTGCGGGCTGATAGGAGCGCGGACAACGCCCCCCCAGCCGAGAGACGCGTCCGTACCGAACACCTCGGGGCAAGGCTGCGCCCGAAGGTCGGTTATAGCCGTAAAGGCTAAAAAGGTGCAGGCCAGAAGCTCGTCGCGAACATAAGGAGGCAGGTCGTATTCAATGCCCTCCTCGGTCGCCAGGCGCGACAGGAAGTTGTAGACGTGCGTGAAGATGGCGAGCATCGGACGGCGATAGAGGAAGACCTGGACCCAGCAGCCCACAAGAGAGGCTAACAGGGAGCGTGTGGTGATGCCGAGGTAGATTTGGATCAGGGTCAGCCTGCACAAGGCCACCGTCCGCACAAGAGGAGCGCAGACGATGCCTATGCGCCCTTCCACCTCGGCGCCCACCACCACCTTGTGCGTTTCGCCGCGCGCGCGCTTGCCTGGATGCTGAATCAGGCCCACGCGCGGGTAGCCCGCATCACAGGCGGCGAAGACCTCACGATCACGGCGACAGGGGTCGTCGGGGCGAGGAGCGGAGCCATGCCGCGAGAGCTTCTGAAAACCTGTATGGTCATCAATATTCAGCATCTCGACAAACGGTCCCCGCGGGAAGGGCGAGCGGTGGACAACCTGCTCGTGAGGCCGCAAGGCCCCGAAGCTGTGCAAGACGCCTTCATGCGCAGAGTTGGCAATCTCCACAGCCATGTTGTCGCCCATCGCGAGAGCATTGAGGCAGGGCGCGACATCCACACCTTCGAGCTCGGGGCGCCAGGCTCGAAAGGCCTTGAAGCGGGATGATGGCAGACGAACGCGCAGGGCGTTACGCCTGGCGCGCGCGGGAGGAACGCGGAAAGTGTAGTAAAACTCCCGTAGGTCGTCGCAAGAAACTGCCAGCCATTCCCCAGGCGCCAGCCCCAAACGGCACAGCAGGAAACCCTGGCCAAGGCGCTGGGTGCTGGACGAGATTGAAGCACAGCGGCTGTTCACGACCGTTGGGTTCAGAATCAACCTGTCGAAGTCGCTGTCTTTGGGCACCCTGAAAGCTCCGCAGGCTTCATCCCAGGCGAGGTCCGAAGCAGGAGTCAGGTACAGGGCGCCGCAGGCATCCCACTTCTGGAGTAGGGCCCACAGCTCGGCGCGGTCCATATGGACGCGCGCCCCCTTTTGGCCAGCAGGCCACTCTGACGCCGGGAGCCGCATCACCTCAGGATCGATGAACGCTTCGCGGACTCGAGCGTCAGAGAGGAAAGGAACGGGATCAAACTCTGGCGAATAATCCCACTTGATGCGAGACGCCCTGACTTTCAAATCGAAGGGCTCGACCTGGGTGGAGTCCCAAGCCGCCGCAGACGCCAGCGAACCAGGCACGGAAGGAGCGCTGGTCGGGCAGTGCCGCATGGGGGCGGGCACGGAAGAAGAGGAGGTGAAGGAGGCCTCCAAAGCTGCAACATGGGTGGCCAGGCCATGGAGCGAGACCTCAGTAGAGTCGAACTTGGCGAAGGCTCGACCTAAGTCGCTCTTGCCGCCACGGGCGAGGCGAACTGCGATCCGACACAACCGTTCGATACGGGTGCGGACGCCCTCCTGGCAGGGCGAGACCGCGGCGCGGACACGAGCCTCGGCGGGAGCGAGGCTAGGGTGACCCAGCGTGAGCCAGTTCAACGCAATAACAGAATACTGCGCGAGCGTCCGCGCCGCGCGCCGCAATCTCCAGCGCCCCCTGCGCCTCGCCGACAAGCCGTCAGGCGGGGGACCAAGAGGTGGAGCAGGCGGGCACGGCCAAGGATCGCGGGGAGGCGGCCCCAAAAGGTACGGGTCGTCCCTGTCCATTGCACGCATTGATGAGCGGGAGAAAGATCCAAGAGAACATCGAGCACCCATCCCAACCTGGGACAGCGCTGCCGCCCAGTGGGTGATATCAATGTTCGCGCCTGGAAACAGGCGCAGCAAGGCAGACAAGTCAGCGACGAATGGCGCGACTTTGGCAAGAGCAGCAGGGGTGCTTGAAGGAGAACAAGCACCAGCAAGAACACCAACCTCAGGGGCTGCAGGCCCCCTGGAGGGCGCGCTCGACTGAGGCAGGCGACGGCCAAAATGGCCGAAGGGATCCGAGGAGCGGTTCGGAGCAGAGCGAAGGGCGTGGTGGCGGAACGTACTCCTCCCTGCGGGGCCGCAACAGCATCGCTGGAGGAGCGCATTCCTACCCTCACGCCCTCGCTGCGCCCAAACACGCCTAGCAGCCGTAACAGCGTCGGTGCAAACTGTTTGCGGCGGCGTACCCCGGCCACGCGAAGGCCCCCCCTCCCAGGAGGCGGGCGCCAAGGGCATCTTCAGTCCTTCTTGGGCACCGCCTTCGGGGCCTTGGAAGCACCCTGAGGCTTGAAGGGGGGCTTTGAAACCTTGGGCTGCTTGGGCTGATGAGGTGGATGC
This sequence comes from Prorocentrum cordatum, assembly GCA_963575745.1. NCBI lineage: Eukaryota > Dinophyceae > Prorocentrales > Prorocentraceae > Prorocentrum > Prorocentrum cordatum. Next base: position 244,065 of record CAUYUJ010020337.1, read on the forward strand.
TTGGGAAGCGCGACGGCGCGCTCGGCGTCGAGACGCGCCCGAAATGCTTGCAGCTCCTTCATGTATTCGCCCTGCGCCGACAGCCAGCGAGGATCCACCAGGGGTGAGAACGGGGTCTGGGCCTCGCGCTCCGTGTGACGACTGGTCACGCGACACGGGGGAGGCTCCAGCCCCGTGAGGAACCAGGCGGCCTCGAGATAGCCGCGGTCCCCCGCCAACTGGTCGATGAACATGCACTGGCAAGTCAGCAAGGTCTGGACCCTCTCGGGGTTGCCCTCTTCGCAGGCCCGCCACAGCTCGGCGCTGAGGAAGGCAAAATGCGTCAACAACTCGTGCGTCGACGGCTGAGCCCCGAGGGGGCTGTGCTCGCGAAAGTACTGATGCATGGCCATGGGGGTCACGGCGCTGACTTCCACGCCCAGGACGCGGGCCAAATTCTCCTTCATCAGTCCTCGCACGTCGGGGCCGTGCTGCATCAGCACTTGCTGCCACTCGCGCCTCCGAGCAATTCCCCCCATCTGAGCTGATGCGTGCGCGTGGTCGCCCGAGCTCGTGGGCGGAGATTGAGCTTGGTCGCTCAGGGTCCCCAGAAGCGGATGGACGGCTGGGCGATGGCCCCGCCCCTGCTGCAATAAAAGGGACTGGTGCAGGCACTGAAGCATGAGGCTGAAGTCCGTCGGATTGGCCGCATGGGGCGGCTCTGACCCGTCGGCGCCGCCCGCCTCGGCAAAGCCGTCGACCGCAGCGGGATGGGCTAGCCCAGGCGGCGGCGGGGGACCCATCGGACCGAAATCGGACGAAGGGGCCTGAGGGACAGCAAGAGAGCGCGCCTTTTCCCACGCCGAGACCAGCGCGGAGGTCGGACCCTTGGGACGCGCGGAGACCCGCTGTGGGGCCACGGGCGCGTGGGACAGGACGGCCTCGATCCCCGCAGGATCCAGCCCGAGGCGCGCCGCCTCGTCGCTGAAAAGCTGAGGCACCTCGGGCCGAACACTCCGGGCAGCCGGGGCGGGGCCCAGCGGCTCGGGCCCGCCGACCATCGTGGAGGCCGCGTGGGCTGCAAGCAGGGCGCGCATTTCGGCAGCTACCTCGGCGCGGGTCATGGGAGCCCCGTCGTCCAGAGACGCCGCAGGAGCACCAGGAGCGATCGGAGCAGGACCCGCGACCCGTGGCGGGGCGGCGGCGCCCGCGCGCTTGGCAGGCGGGCCGCGCGGCGCTCCAACGACCGCGGGAGATCGCGCACTTGGGGCCGAGCGGTCGGCTTCCCCGTCGGCCGCGAACCCCTCGGGCTCCTCCATCTCGTCGGCAGAGTGATAGGGGGTAGCCCGATCGGCCCCTGGGAGAGGCTCTTCCCCTGCGGTAGGCGGGGCGCCGTGCAAACGAGCGTAGCCCTCGCGAAGCACCCGAACCCCCGAAGGATGCGGCCAATAGACGCGGCTGCGCACCTCGGCGAAGGGAACGATGCCTGCGTCGTCGCCGACCTCTAGAGGGTACAGCGACTCGAGCTCGAGCTCGGCAACCTCGATATCTATAACGAGGACGGATGCGGTAGTGGCGAGCGGCCGTGAAGCGGCCCCCTGGAGCTGGACGTCCACTAGCTGGAAGGGGCCTATCATCCCAGCAAAGCCATCCGCCTCGGCAGCCTCGAGCTCCGCCGTAGAGCGAAAGGCACCAGGCAGGGCCAGAAGGATGCCCCCTTCTCGAGAGGCGAGGGGGATAGCCGCCCAGCTGGTGTCGCCGTCGTCTAGGCGCCATCGTGCGTAGTCGCGCGCCGTGGGAGCAGCGAATGGGTAGAGCTCGGGCCAAAGAGGCCCTCCGCCAACTGGTGGCAGCTCCGCCATCAATGGGCGCCGCCGTGGAAGCCGCCGCCCGAATGCTGGGCGTCTGCCCGCTCGAGCGCTCGAGGTCGAGGCGGAACCCCGTAGGCCAGCGCTCGCGCCGCACGGCGGTCCTGCTCAGGGGAAGCAGGAACCGCGCCGCGCGGCCTGGCGGAGGCCCAGAGCCTCCGCCACACGTACGGGCCCAGCAGCCCGAGGCAGCAGCCCGCGCAGGCGCTGCAGGCGGCCGTCACCCAGAGGAGGGCGACGACCGTGCTGAGCAGCCAGGGAGAGACCCCGCCGCTCAGATCCACCGCCAGCCCGAGGCAGACGGTGGGGCAGGCGGAACCCGCCGAAGGGAGGGGGCAGTAGGCCCCCTCACCCTCGGACGAGTCCGCCTGCGGGATGGACCAGGCAGGCGCAGGAGGCCCCTGGTCCTGAAGCACAGAGAGGGGGGCAGCCACGAGCCGCTCGTAGAGCGCGGCCCGCAGCCCCCTGAAGAAGATCTCCCCAGCGCCCTCGAGAGCCGCTTGTGCGACCGCCTGCATAAGGCGCCCGCGCGCGCGGCCGACGGGGGGGCACTCGGGCAGAGAAGCTGCGGAGACAGCGGGAGCTTGCTCACAGAGAATAGAAGAGGCATTTATCGAGGATCCGAGGTGGGGGGTCTACTTTCCTCGAGCGGGCACGCGCAAAACGCATTTGTTTCACTCCGAGTTTGACTTTCCCTTGTTTTTAATCGAGCGGAAATTCCGCCAGCCCTACAGAAGTTGGCACCGGGGGGAATTACATAGTAAAAGGCAGCCCTGGGCCCCAGCCCTTTCCGGGAAAATGGCAGCCACCCAACCGCACCGCATTGACAACAACACTCCGACAAATGTCGGGCGTTGGCAGAACTGGGTTTAGTGGAACCTGGTTTAATGATCTGTACCGGGGGCGCCCCCCCGTCCTATTTCCATTAACCGGAAATTCCGTCACCCGAGAAAACACCAGCTATGGCAAACCTGGTTTAGTGATTCTGGCCAATTTAAAGGCTCTGGGGCCCCATCACTAAGCAGGTCTCCTTACCTGGGGTCCGGGCCATACCCGAAAATGACAGCGGCGAGGCAATATTGGCCGGCGGAATGAGCGAGGCGATTAAATAAGAAAACCCAGACTGCATCACACGCAACATGTGGTGTTCAATAACCTCCAGTGCTGTTACCCCAGCCACCCCACTCTTGGGCGTCCTGAATAACAAAGTCTCAGGGATCGTGACCTCACTGCCGCGCAGCTATCTTTGGGACCCAGCAGAGGCGAGGAGAAGCAGCAGCAGCAGCAGCACAAGAGAGGAGCAGGAGCAGCCGGCGACGACGGCGAGGAGAGATACGCAGCAGCAACGAGAGAAAGCACAGCAGCAGGAGGATGCCCAGGAAGAGGGGGACAAGGAAGGTTGCCAATACAATATTCGAGGATCGCTGGATCTCCCGCAAAAGACCCTTGGGAAATCGTACGGCATCGGCGGGATCGTCTGCCTGCCAACTAACCAGGCCAGGGAAAACCAAACCTCTGGGGAGAGACATACTGTACAAATTCCCGTCAGCATTATTGGCCAACCTGTGGCCTCCCAGAGCCTCTGTTCCTACCTGCACCTGCAATGCAACGCCTGACCTCCACAATTCGTGTCAGTACCGCCACCGGCGCGTGGGCACTTGCCTCAGCAGGGCTCGCAGGCACAGGAGTGCCTGCGCGCAAAACCGCGCACCTATGAACACAACTGCGCCGGTGAGCACCATCGAAGCCGTTTTTTGTTAAGGCAATGTTGTCGATTCCTTGCTGTGCTCAATGATTCCAAACCTCTCTCCTCGCCATGACTTCAACGGGCATTCCAAACGGCCATAGCTGCCACAAATACTGATACCAACTCCCTCATCTGTTCCTCACTATCACAAATGGTTGTCCTGAACTAATACTAACAATTGTTAGCTACCTCTAGCTGTTGCCGGACAGCACCAACCCACATCGTGCCGCTGCTGCGCCCGACCCCCGTAACGAAAAGGTGCCTGGCTCCTTCTTCCACATTAGCTGCTTCTTCTCGCCAGTCATCGCTCGGAACGCTACTGCGGCGTTGCCACCATTCAACCTGGCGTAACCGCCGAACATCTTGGCCATCGCCTTCTCGAGGAGCAGCACCCACGCTTCGTTGCCATTGGGCTTGGCGAAGAGGGGCACGCCATTCTCGTCCCACCACTGCAGGGGCTGGCACGGGATGTACTCGTCAATGGTGATGTCGCGCATCCGTCCTTGTGAGTGGTCGAAAAGGCGCAGCGAGTAGCGACCCGACTTTTCGATATCGTGGCTGGACCCAAAGATGTTCCTGACCTCGCGAGGGAACTCCGCCATGGCCGCGATGGCCGCGAGCAGCCAGCAATCACCCACCGCGCCTTGGAGCAAGTCCGCGGGCTCGATGCCGTCGAACAATTTCCATGCCCCTTCCTGCAGCTGCCTTGCCGGGATCCACGAAGGCCCTGGCGTCTCTGGGAACGGCAACGCCATCGCGCCGATGGAGCTGCGGACTGGGGGGAACTCTGGGTCTTTGAACAAGGCAGCATCGCTTGCGCCGCCGCGCTGAGGAGTCCACACTCGCGCGACGCTGTCAGTGGGCCACATGGCGGCCTCGGGTGACTCCGCGTCCCTGGTACTAGTCAGTACGACCGAGAACGAGCCGCCAGCGGGGAGCGAAGGCCCGAAATGCCAGCGCCGTTTGTTGTGCACGGCGGCCCTGAAGAGCAAAACGGGTCGGCGGCCATCGTGCGGCTGCAGCTCCTTGGAGAAGACAGGAGCGCCTTCGAAACTGCCTGCTTGGATGTACCCGCCGTGGAGGTTGCGGAACCTGCTCTTCACAGCCAGGCGTGAGGGCGCCATCTCCGCCGACAATGGCAACACGCCCCCACTGGAGCCAGAAAATGCTGGTGTGGGGTTGGGGCTCGTCCGGGCAAGAGAAGAGAAATTGCAATCCGCTGGGGGATCGAGCGAGGCCAGAAGTCAGACCCGGACTGGCTTACATCTCCCTGTCTGGGCCTCCCGCGCTGGACTTCTCCTCCTCCTCCTCCTGACCGTGCAAACCCACGTGGGCCTATGATGATGACGACGACGACGACGACGATGATGATGATGCTGATGATGATGATGATGATGATGATGCTGATGCTGATGATGCTGATGACGATGACGATGACGATGACGATGACGATGATGATGATGATGATGATGATGATGATGATGATGATGATGATGATGATGATGATGATGATGATGGGCGTCGGCGGGAACCTTGAGAGCCTCATATCCTTCAGTGGGCATCCACGAGCCCAAAGCAACTCCAAAGGCTTTGCCATCTGGCAAACCTGATGGCACCAGCATGCAACACAAACTTTGCAGATCCGAGCGCGGGCACGGGGACTAATACGGGGCACGTCTGATGCGTTTCGGAAAGGCCCAACAGACCTTGCGCCTGCTGCTTCTCGCCACAATTCTGGTTAGCGAGCCTGGCGTCTCTGGACAACTATTTGACGACGCCCCTGGAGCCTCAGGATCTGAGACCCTGCGAATAGAACATACTCTGAGGCCAAGACTTAGCCACATCGCCCCCCCTTTTCCCAATGTGGTGTAATGATGCTTGAGACTTCCCCCGCGTCTTTCCCTCACCTTCCCTCCTTTATCCTCGCGCCGTCTTCTTCCCCTCCTTCCTTACCCAGACTCTGGTGCCTTCCGTTTCCGCATAGAGTAGGGCGATGAGCATGAGCAAAGCAGAGTCTACCTGAGTTCAAGCACATAGCAGCAAGGCATGCAAGCAGGGAGACAAGGGGGGGGGGAGGGTAGAAAAGACGGCAGGCGAGGGGGCCCAGAGGAGGCACATCGGCGAGGGCAGCAGGATTAGGAGCAGGTGAGACGACCACAGACGACAGCGTAGGAGCGCGCAATACACACAGAGGGACACAGACGTCTCAAACGGGCTGACTAGGCCACTGGGCGCGCCTGAAACGCAGCAGCCTCACCGCCTCACATTCCTTTTTCCAACCACCTCCTTGCCCTACTACCCTTCACTACAATCCCACCGTCGTCTTCAATCCCTTCCCCATATAAATGGAGGGCGGGCGGTTTTCAAGACGTCCCTCCCGTCTTAGTTAGCATCGCACACATTCGCCTTGAAAGTTTACACCAGCTTCAAGGGTTATTACTGTTGATGTCCCAGCCATTATGTTCTGGCGCGGTGCAGGACTGTCAAGGCGCAAAAGTTAGGTTGAATCGCGCTGCTGAAGTCCCAGGAATGGCGTTCTGGCGCGAGTCAGGACCGTCAGGACGCCACAATAACGTTGATTCTCTGCGTTGAAATTCAAAGAACTGTGTTCCAACGCGGTTCAAGATGTTCGCATGGTTGTCTTCAAACAGGGCACTTCCCTCACAAAAAACATGATCGACCCACGAACCTGGAAAAGAATATATATAGAAATGTAAACCATGGCAACGTTTCAAATACACCTGATTGGGCGAGGGGCAGAAACCATGCTGAATGCATCGATCTCGATGTACCGTGCCGAGGGCTGTGCTGTGCGGCGCCGTGCTGAATTGCGATGTGCCATGCCGCGATTGTGCTCTATAGCGTTGTGGATCGAGTCCTCGTTTGCATCCGAGTCCTGACCGAACTGATCTGGATCTTAAGCTCGAGCTGCCCGAGCACATAGTAGCTGCCCCAGAGCTCATTCACAGGGGGACTTGCCAGGATGACGCGCCGCGGAACGTCCCAAGGGACGCGCCAGGCGACGTGCAAAGGGGCGTGCCATGGGGACGCACCGCGGGACGCGCCAAGGGGCCGCGCTACGGAACGTGCCAATGGACGAGCCACGGGACGTGCCAGGGGACGCGCCGCGCGACGTGTCAGGGGGGACTCGCCACGGGACGCGCCAGGGAACGTGCCAGGTTGCAATGCTGAGTGTGTGTATATATGTATATATATATATATATATATTGATGAACCGTGTCGAGAGATATGCTATGCTGCGCCGTGCTGAATTGCGATGTGCCATGCCACGATTGTGCTCTATAGCGTTGTGGATCGAGTCCTCCTTTGCATCCGAATCCTGACCGAACTGATCTGGATCTTCAGCTCGAGCTGCCGGAGCACATAGTAGCTGCCCCAGAGCTCATTCACAGGGGGACTTGCCAGGATGACGCGCCGCGGAACGTCCCAAGGGACGCGCCAGGCGACGTGCCAGGGGGCGTGCCTTGGGCATGCACCGCGGGACTTGCCAAGGGGACGCGCTGCGGGACGTGCTGGGGGCAAGCGTTTCGCTCGGCCCAATTCCTCATGCTAGACATCCGCAGTGTCCACGCTCCGAGGGCCGTGCTCTTCTGTGAATGACGCAGTGTCCAAACTCCCAGGGCCACGATCCCTAATGAATTACGCTGGGTTCGCGCCTCCAGGACCAGGATCTCTCGTCAATTACTCTGCGTCCGCGCTCCCAGGACCAGGACCCTTTGCAAATTACGCGGCATCTGCGCTCCCAGGGCCACGATCCTTCGTAAATCACAATCCGACAGCACTCCCCAAACCACCTGGGCATCCTGGAGCGCCCAAGCCTTTCAAGTGCTGCAAAACAAGCGCTTCGCACGGACATCCTCAGAGATTCGGCACGCAGGGTGCGCCACCCTCGATCAGGGCACCAAAAAAGCCAACCTTTCAGCTACAAAACAACCGCGGGACTCGAGAACCTCGAAATTCCTGCGCGCGGAACGCGCCATCCTCGAGCGGGCACGCAAAAAGTCAATTGTGTCATATGTTTCGTGTACTGGTCGGGGGTCCATACCTCGTTATCAAATTTGGATTCTTCACAAAATGCTCCGCACCTTCTTTTTTACATGAGAAAACGGGGGTCCGCGGACCTCGTTATTTATCAAGGATCCGAGGTGGGGGGTCGACTTTCCTCGAACGGGCGCACGCGAAACGTATTTCTTCACGCCGAATGGGACTTTGTCTTCTTCTTTAGTAAGCGGAAATCAGCCGGCCCCCTTCAAGTCAAAGCCGGGGGTGAACCATCTAAAAGAGAACCCTGGGCCAACGCCCTTGCCGGGAATAAACGCTTGTAGGGATGCGCAAGGATAAATGAACAGGGAACTCTGGCGGAAGTTACGCGGACGCGCGAGCAAGCGTATATTTGGGTTCTCTTTCCTCCAAGGCAGCTCGAACAAAAGGGCCTGCGGGCATGTTCTGAGTGGATGGCGTCAGAATCGCAAAAGATCCCGAGCACGCCGCCTGGCCGAGCGCGGAGCGGGTGGTGGGCCCGCTCTTCCTCGGACGCCCCTCGGGGTCAACACTCCATTCAGGGTTCTAGAAAATGAAATTTAAACCCGCAGTGCCTCGACGCAAAGTCGCGGAGGTCTGGGGTCGCGCCTGTAGCGCATCTAACGGTACACAGCGCAAGGCCCTACTCGGACCACACCCCCTGTTCTCGTGGTCCCAAAGGCTGGAAACGGGGGCTGGTGGTCCACCGGGTATACTTGACCTGGCTCTGGGTGGCAACCGCCCTTCTGCGGTCGCCCTCCTGTGACTTGATCTTCACTGCCGGCTCACTCAGCCCCTCGATCGGAGCGTGAGGCTGCCTCCCGCCGTCGCCACCGCGCGGCAGGGCGCCCGTGCGGCACGCGGACAGAACCTGCAAATCAAGGAAATCCAAGCAAAGCAAGTAAAAGAGTCCTAGGCTCACGCCCGCCATCAGCACAGTCAGGCTCACGTAGTAACCCTCAGTCGCGACTCCCAGCGTGGTCACTGGAGTCAGCGCGCTCTCGTCCATCTCCCGCGGTGCCTCGCACAGCTCGGTCGAGCTTCCCTGCGCCGCTGCGGGGGGCGACGCGGCCACCGCAAGCAACACCTTCAGCAGGTTCGAGCGGGCCTGGAAGTCGGTCGGCATGGCCCCGACCCCAGCAACCCTCGAGGCCCCCGGCACGGGCACCTCTCCTTATACCCGCAGCTCTCACGGAGCCGCTCGAGGCGTGTCCTCGGCAACGCCTTAGTGCCAAGATCCGCCAGGTTGTTCTCGCCGCCTACAGGCTCGATGGTGATGGCTTTCCTGGCCACCGATTGCTGGATCCAGAGAGTCTTCGCGGCAAGGTGCTTGATCCGCCCAGTGCCCTGACGCCTCGCCAGCACTCTCGCACTCGAGCTGTCGCATCGCCAGCTCATGCGCACGCTGTAGCCCACGAACGTGAAGAGCGCCTTCAGCCCGAGCCCCTCGCTGAGACCTCGAGATCTAGCGCGCCGCTCGGCTTCGCAGCTGCTAAGGGGCTGCGCGCCTTGACGACAGCTGATCCCGTGCATTGGACACCCACGCGCGGCGATGTGCGCGCTGGTCTGGCTCTTCCGCTCCTCCGCGTCGCCTGCCCAATCGGCATGTGTCCACGCGACCAGGTCGACGACGCCCTGCGGCGTGGCGGGCTCGGCCACCCTCACGCCCAGGTCCCTCGTGCCCCTCAGGTGCCCTGCCGGCCTCTTGAGGGCTCGCATGTCAGCCTCGCAGGGCGATGAAGTGCACGAGGGCAGGTAGTTGATGTCAAACTGAGCATCTTCGCGGTCCTGCAGGTAGAACACCAGACACATGGTCACGCTCCTGAACAGCTTGGCCCCGTCTGGGCTAAGGTCGGGCGCGTCGCCCCCCGCCTGTCCTGCGCGCCTCCACCCCTGGGGTGGCGCACGGGTTGGCCTCCTCAAGGCCCGGCGCCTCCAGCGCCTTCGCGAGGTACTTCTCGCTGGGCTGAACGTAGGTAGCGTCGGCCTCCCGCACACGCCGCCTCTTGAGAAACTCGTAGTCGGCACCGTCGCCCTGTCGGCCTGACCACTTCACTTTGATGTCGCAGCCTAGGTCCAGCACGAAGTCGGACCTTGCAGCTCCTGGCGCTGCGCAGTACATGTCGCCCATGTGCAGCCCCGCCAGACACGGGAGCTCGGCGCGCCAGAAGATCTGGGGCGCCGTCGGTGACCGCTCGAAGCCCCTGGCCACGAGCTGCACCGCAGCGAACTCGACCCAGCGCTTCCATCCAGCACGCCGCCCTGGCAACTGCTTCGCGAGCTGCCAAACGCAGTCCTCGGCGTCGCCCTTCGCGTGGCACTCTTCCAAGACATCAGGTGGGCACTCGACCCACGCCCCCTCCTCCTCGGGGACACGGTAGAACGCGTCCTCCGCGTCAACAGTGAAGGTGGGCCATCCGTGCTTCGCCCACCGCGCGGCTGTCGGCCATGCTGCTCCCTGGCGTGAAGAGGTCGTCGCGGTACTCCTGCCATTTGAACTCCCGCGCGACAGACCATAACTTAGCGATCCTGCACCCGAGGTTCGCGCCCCACTTGTAGACGTGGCCCCAGCGGGCGCCGATCCTCTTGCAGGCGGCCTCGCTCCGTTTGACGAGCTTGCCCACCCTGTGCTGTTTCAGGCCGCCGGGGGCCCGCCGGGTGGAAGCCTCTACCAACTGCGAGTCCGGCGCGCCATGGGGATCTGGGACATCCATGCCCCTGAGGATATGCAGGAAGTCAGGCCGAACGTCATCGCAGTGCTCAGCTGCTACTCTGCGAACTTGGGACCTCGCAAGGGCGCCGCTGTTGTCACCCTCCTCAGCGGGTCGCTTCGGCGATCGACCCCTCAGGGGCGTCTGCGGAGCCACACTCGCTGGCGCTGCAGCCCTCGGCGTCATGGGGGTGCCATCCCCCGCGCCTCCCCCAGCCGACGTCTGCGTCGCTAGCCCCGCTTGCCTGCCCCCAGCGGTCGCCTCGGCACCGCCTGGTGCGTCTGCCGAGGGCGCCGCCATGGGCGGGCCCGTCTGGGCTGCTGGCCCGCCGCCGTGGGCGGCCCCAGTGGGCTGGGCAGCGGCGCCAGGGTCTGGCCGTGCCTCAGCTGCCTCTAGCGCTGCAAGGCCGGCGTCCGAAGCGGCAGGGGGTGTAACAATCGGCTCGATCCCGCGCGGGACCGTGCCCTGCCCTCGGCGCTGCCATGGCATGTGCGCGATCGCCGCCACGGCGGCGCGGTTGAACCTCCGCTCTTCGGGCAGCCCCTTGACGGTCCTCGTCGTGGCTAGCTCGCCCGTCTCGAGGGCGCACATGTGCTCATCGGTGTCGTAGCTCTCTTCCCGAGCCAGACCGCCCTCGCGAAGCCCATGTCGCCCTTGTGCTGCACCTTGCCCCTCGCCCTGCGGTTTTTGCCCCTGGGCAGGCTCGCCAAGACGGACTCCCCTGGGGTGGCCATCTCCCTGGCGTAGGCGTGGCCGTAGACGTCTTTATGTGCGGTGCGCCCGCTCGCCTTGATCCTCAGGTTGGTGCGCGCCCAGCCCGCGCGGCGCTGCAACCACTTGTGCGCGGCCGTGCCCGGTCGGGCCCTGGCCCCCAGCCGCGCCTCCAGCGCGCCCCTGCTCGCGCGGAACTGCGCCTGGATGATGCCATCGGCGTTCTCGGAAGGATTCGACTGGAAGCTGAACGCAGGGGCAGGTCTCACGACCACACGGCTGGGCAGCTCTGCCTCGACCTTGTTGGCCAGGTCTATCATGACGTCCTCGCGGTCTGGCCTCGAGATAATCTTCTGGTGAAAGAAACCCTTGATGAACGCCGCCGCGGCTGCTACCGCGCAAGGATCGGCGCGTCGGTCAGGCCTCGGGGCGCCCCTCGTGGCACCCGCGTCGGCATCCGCGACCGCCGGCGCCACCTCCTCGCCCCGTCTCTGGCCGCCCTCGGCGCGGGGGCCCGCCTCCACGGCGCCGGCCGCCTCGCCCTTGAAGAACGCCAGGTCAAGGCCGATCGCGGGGAGGCGTCGCACCTCCGCATCGAGAAGCTCGCGGGGCCTGTGACGTCCACGTCCCATCTGGCAGTGCTCGCGCCAGCGCCGCGGTGGGCAGTGCTGGTTCACCTCGCGGCGCCGTCTCTCCTCGGGCGTCGGCTCGCGGACGTCGGGGGACGCGGTCGGCCCCAGCGCCTGCCCCGTCTCCGCCTGTCGCCTCATCTCCTCGCGCCTTAGCTCGCGGAAATCATCCGTCGCCGCCCTCGCCTTGCGTCGGCCCTCGTGCTCGACGAGCCGCGCCCAGCACTGAGCCTTGGTCCCGTAGCACGGGGCGTAGATCTCCTTGAAGCGCATCTCATGGCGTGATCGATCCTCGAGCTTGGTCCAAGCCCCTCGAGGCATGGCCGCCCCGGCGGCTGTGCCACCGCAGGTGCCTCCTGACCCTGCGCGGGCGCCGCCGCCGCCTCCTGCGCCCTTGGTGGCGCCGCCGCCCCCTGCGCCCGCGGTGGCGCAGCTCCTGCCCCCGGCGGCGCTGGGCCACGCGACCCTCGAGCTTCTGGGCGCGGCGGAGGATCCTCTCCACGTGCCGCCCCCCGCGGAGCTCCAGCGGCACCTGCTGCGGCGACCCTGGCGGGGCAGGCTGCGAGCTTGGCTTCGTCCATCGCGTCGTGGATCTGCACAGCGAAGTAGAACGCGTTGCCAACTAGCTTCATGTCCGCCCGCTCGCCCGTCTTGAGGTTCACGGTGTCCGGGTCACCTTCCTCACGGAAAAACCTGAACTGCTTGCGCGCCAGCTTCCCGAGGCTGAGCGCCGCGTCCTGAGGGGCGAGGTCGTTGCTCACTCTGAGGTTCCCCAAGCATGGCTGGCGACCCTTCTCGCCACCGACGACCATCGGGATCCCGCGGGCCCCTCGGTACCAAGCCTCTGGCCGCTCACCGCGGTGAGCTCGGGCGCAGCGGGGCCCTCCTGAGCTGTCGGATGCTGTGCTCCGAACGCCTGGCCGCAGAGGTGCTCGTCGCTGCCATTGTCTGCGAGGATGAGCCCTCTGCGCTCCCCCCTGCGGCAGCCCTCGACCGAGCTCCTGACTCCAAAGACCCAGCCGACCTCGTCACCGTCGGAGCCCGCGGCCACCGCGCCCACGGCCCTCTGGCCCCCAACGCCCGCAGGGGCCAGCTGGACTGCGGCCGCCCTCGGGGGGCGCCGCCTTGCTGCACCCGTGGCTTGCCGGCCGCCTTGTGCCAGCAGCCCTTCGCCCTGTGCCCCTGCTTCTGGCGCCAGTTGCAGGTTCCCTCGAACCTGGCGGGGTAGCTACCCTGAGCGTGTCATTATTGACTCCTTTCTTGCTGCCGTTGCCGCCCTTGTCGCCCTCGCCGCCCATCTTGTCGCCCTTGCCGCCCCCCGACTTGTCGCCCTTGCGCTTGGGCCAAGGCTGTCGCGGCAGGGCGTGGCCCGAAATCGCGCCGATCTCCATCGGCGCCACGCCTTGGCCCACCGTGCCGCTAGCTGCGAAGACCTGTCTAGACGCCGTCCACTCCCTCAGGCGGGTCCTCAGCGCCATGTGCGAGACCTAGGCGGCCGTCGGAGCATTGCGCAGCACGGTCTTGCACTGCTCGGGGCTATGGGCGAGCAGCGTGGCGGTGCGGAACTCATCGCCGAGGTCCTTCCCCGCCCGCATGACGTAGCTCGCCACGTCGTTGTCCCAGTCAACGAGCTGGCCAGCGAACGGCTTCAGGTCGCCCCACCTGGAGTTGAGCAGGCCACCGAGCATGGCTGCGAGCCTGTTGCCCGCCCCAGGCTCATACTCGTTCTTGATCGCTCGCCAGGCAACGAAACCCTCGTGCCTACCTGCGAGCGTAACCATCGCTAGCGCCGTGCGCTGGGTCTTGGTGATCAGCATGGCGTGCAGCAGTTTGCTCGTCGCTGCCGCGGGCTCGCCCATGCTGACGTTGTCCACGGCGAGCGCTGGCTGGGCCTTAGCATTGTCGACGAGGTCATCCCAGCCCACCCGCGCGAAGAACGCGTGGGCGTTGATGGGCTTTGATGGGCCAGTCCTCATCTCTGCCGCTGAACTCTGGCAGCTTGATGTCGCCTATGCAATCCACCAGCTGTTCCCTGGGAACCGCTGCCATGGGCAGCGGGCGTCCACAATTTGCCCGTGGATCTGATTTTCGTAGCTCACCACAGAACCACGCTTTCCGCGACCATGGCGACAGTTACGCGGATGCGTGGGGAACGCGTATATTGGGTTGTCTCCTCCAGCGCAGCTCGAACAGAAGGGCCTGCGGGCATGCTATGACTTGATGACGTCCGAATCACACTAGATCCCGAGCAAACTTGGAGGGATAGTGTATTGCAACATCGATGATGCGTCTTGGGTTTGCACTTGTCTTCCTCCTTTTCCTCCTCCTCCTCCTCTTCCGCATGCTCCTCCGACTCCTCCCCCTCCTCATCCTCTTCCTTCTCCTCCATCTGCATCACATATTCCTCCTCATGCTCCTCCGATATTCCTCCCCCCCTGCTGGCCTGATGGCAGCAGCACCGCATCGCAGCGCGATCATCGTCGTCCAGTACCTGCAAGGGCTGCGGGGGCCGCCATGATCCAGGCTGGTACTGAGCACGATGAAAACAACGCAAGCCCAGCGCACGTCCACGGAACACCGTGCATCCGTGACTTCTGCCTGCCCCACGCTGCTGATGACAACCTGCAAAAGCTATCGTCTTGTAGCCGCCCCTTGCCGAAACCGACCTCGCGTTGACGACACTAGTGGACCCATTGCGGGCATCATAAGGACGTGGCAAGGGAGGAAGCCCAGCGATCCCGACTCTGAGTGGTATGAGGGCTTCGCCTGACAGGAAGGGATGGTGCAAAATCGCGCTGCGGCTGAGTCCCGCATGCGCCGTATCCCTCAATGGGTTATGTGTAGTTCCATTCGCTCGCTCATTACCGTCATTTTTTCTTGTTTCTGTGTAACCATATCCTCCTGGTCACACAAGCGAACGTGCCAGCAGGCCGACCAAGCGTTTCACGGGAGATACCGCTGGTGGCCCTGAAACTTGAAGTTGCCACCAACTCCACGTATGGAGAACGAATGGCTTTCGCACGGTGCGTTTTGCCTCCGCGCCGCTCGCGCTCGTATGACAAATTGACAGCTGCATGGACAGAACACTAATGGTGTCATAATGTACGTCTCACCCCGGCAACGCGACATCCGTCGTACCAATACTCGACAGCTGCATGGACACCACGGATGATTTCATTCCCAAGCGGGGCCCTCCTATACATGCAACTATATAGCAACTGCAGGGATTGAGGGCGGGTTACTCCACACACACAGGGCTGTCGCCTGAGATCTTACCCAGCCGTATGCCATAGCTCTGAACATGTGTGATCCCACACAGAGTTGCACGAATGGTCGGCAGCTCTTTTTCAACATGAGGCCCTCGCTGGGCCACCACGAACTTGCTTATCGAACCCCTTTGTATTCATAACAGCTAATTGGAATTATGGAGGATTGAGGGCAGTCCACTGTTAAAACTGGCCTAAGAACCGAATGACAGACCCAAAAGGCGCACGTCGTCCAAACGGGCGCTTCCGAAAACATGGTCGGCCCACGACCTCGCAAAAGGATTGAGAGAACCGCGAGGCATGGAACCGCTCCTAAGGACCTCAATTGCATATGCAACTGGGCGATCCAAAGAAGAAATGCCAGGGGGACGCGCCGCGGAAGGTCCCAAGGGACGCGCCAGGGGTCGTGCCAGGGGACGTGCCATGGGGACGCACCGCGGGACATGCCAACAGGACGCGTCAGGGAACGTGCCCATGGACGTGCCACGGGATGCGCCAGGGAACGCGCCGCGCGAAGTGCCAGGGGGACGCGTCATGGGACGCGCCACAGAAGGTGCCAAAGAACGTGCCAAGGAACGTGCAAGATGTACAGTGCCATAGGCTGTTCTGTGCCGCGCCGTGCTAAATTTCGATGTACCATGCAAAACTTGTGCTCTATAGCGGTGTGGATCGAGTCCCCCTGTGCATACCAGTCCGTATCTGACCTGGATCTCAAGCTCGAGCTGCCTGAGCACATAGCAGCTGTCCCAGAGCTATGTGACAAAGAGAACGTGCCAGGGGGACGCGCCGCGGAACGTCCTAAGGGACGCGCCAAGGGTCGTGCCAAGGGATGTGCCATGGGGACGCACCGCGGGACGTGCCACAAGGACGCGTCAAGGAAGGTGCCGCGGAAAGCCCCCGATCACGACCCCCAATAGATACGCTGCGCCCGCTCTCCCTGGGCAACGATCCAACGTAAACTACGCTGCGTTTGTGTCACGTTCCCTCGAAAATTACGCTGCACCAGGCCCATCCGAGGCCAGGATCCGTCCCACATTACGCTGCGTTCGCGCTCCCAGGGCCACGATCCATCGTAAATTACGCTGCGTCCGCCTCCATGGGCCACGATCCCTCGTAAATTTACGCCGCGTCCGCTCTCACAGGGCCGCGCTCCCTCGTGAATTACTCTGCGTCCGCGCTCCCAGGGCCTCGTTCCCTTTTAGATTACGCTGCGTCCGCCCCCCAGTGCCACGATCCATCATAAATTGCGCTGCGTCCGCGCTCCCAGGACCATGATCTCTCCTAAACTCCGCTGCGTCCGCGCTCCCAGGGCAGCGCTGCTTTGTAAATTACGCTGAGTCCGCGCTACCAAGGCCGCGCTCCCTCGTGAATTATACAGCGTCCGCGCTCCCAGGGCAACGATCCATCGTAAATTACGCTGGGTGCACGCCTCCAGGGCAACGTTCCCAAGTAAATTACGCTGTGTGCCCCCCAGGGCCATTTCCCAGCAAATCATACGGCATCCGCGCTCTCAGGGCCACGATCCATCGTACATAACAGTCCGACTGCACTCCCAGAGCCATCTGGCCATCCTGAGACACCCAGGCCTTTCAAGCGCTGCAAAACAAATGTTTCGCTCGGCACATCCTCAGATATTCTGCACGCAGGGTGCGCAATCCTCGAGAAGGAACGCACAAAACATGATGGACCCACGAACCCGGAAAGGGATATAGAACCGCATGCATGGAAACGTTTTCACGACACCGTATTGGGCGACGGGCACTTCCAAGAGACACCCCGCGAAGCATTCCACGAGACACGGGCGGCCGTTTTCAACGTTGTCCTGGAAACATTCCACGAGACACCCCGCGAAACAGTCCACGAGACACCCCACGAAACATTCCACGACGACAGGCAACCACTCAACCAAGGCAATCACGAGGAACACGTCAACGCACGCAACGATGCGAACGCCACCCATCAAACACACAGGGGCAACGACAGGCAACCACTCAACCAAGGCGGTCCCAGCGACGCGCGACGCACGATAGGACAACCACGAGGAACCGCGTAATGCACGCAACGGCACGGGCGCCACTCATCAAACGCACTGGGAGTCCGCGGCTGCTTTGGTTGAGAGGTTGCCTGTCGTCGCCCCCTGTGGGGGTACGACGGTTTCCCCAACCGTTTGTTCTTCTGTATGCTCCCCACTTCCCTGACCAAGGCAACTCGTCCAGGCATCGTTCATGGGTCCCCGCCCGATGATGCAGTTGTGAGCAACGGATTGTACTACGAATTGCAAAGGGTTTTTTCAACATCGCACGGTGGCCTTCGCCCCATCGCGATGGGGCTCCTCCTCCTCCTCCTTCTCCTCCTCCTCCTCCTCTTCCTCCTCCTCCTCCTCCTCCTCCTCCTCCTCCTCCTCCTCCTCCTCCTCCTCCTCCTCCTCCTCCTCCCAGTTTCCCGCGCTGCGTCAAAAGGAGAGAGTGTCTGGCCAACTCATGACCGAGTGACGTGGGCGCGCGGTGCGATATGTGCATCGCGCCCCATAAAGCACATCTATAAGCACATACGTCGTGCCCCTGGAGAGGGCAAATACCTGGGGCGCCCAGGTCCCACGTTCAACCTCGAACGCCCGCGCGGGTGTCGCCGCCGCGTCGAATCGACCCGAATCTGCCGCATCCCGACATCCACTCAAAACGAGTTCCCGAACCCGTCCCGGAGTCCAGAAGAACCAGCTTCCCGCGCTGCGTCAAAAGGAGAGAATATCTAGCCAATTCATGACCGAGTGACGTGGGCGCACGGTGCGATATGTGCATCGCGCCCCATAAGGCACATCTATAAGCACATACGTCGTGCCCCTGGAGAGGGCAAATATCTGGGGCGCCCAGGTCCCACGTTCAACCTCGAACGCCCGCGCGGGTGTCGCCGCCGCGTCGAATCGACCCGAATCTGCCGTACCCCGACATCCGCTCAAAACAAGTCCCCGGACCCGTCCCAGAGTCCAAAAGCCTCAGTTTCTCGCGCTGCGTCAGGAGGAGAGAATATCTAGCCAATTCATGACCGAGTGACGTGGGCGCACGGTGCGATATGTGCATCGCGCCCCATAAGGAGAATAGGTAGGCACATACGTAAAACCTGATCGGATCAGAACGGGAAGCGCCGCTTTAGCGTAATGGGCGTATTAGGCGGAGAAGACAAGGAAGGCGAGGGCAACGAGGAGTCGATGACGAGGACGACGTGGCGAACGTGAGGATAGCGAGAAGGAGCATGAGGACAACGAGGAGGAAGAGAAACACAAGGACGAGGACGAAGAGAACGAGGGCGAGCACGAGGAGGAATGCGGAGGGCGATGATGACGACGACGACGACGAGGACAGAGGACAGTACGAGGCAATTGGAGAAAGACGTTGCTCCTGGCGTCGCGGATTCCGAGACTATCTTGAGTTCAGCATGTATTTTGGCAGCGCCAGAAAGTGATTCTCTTGCCACATTCTCGAGTCGTAGCTGCATTGGCTGAGCGTCGCGAAGGGTAGACTCGGTCGTCTTTTGTGCGCTGGCGGCTTTCTCCTCCAGGTGGCGTTTTTTTTCCCAGTAATAGACATCACTGTAGTCTGCTCCGCTTTGGAGACCGATTGTTCATGCGTCGCAGTAGCCTCCTGGATCTTCAGACGGATATGTTCCTCAAGCCTGGCTTCCCCGTCTTGCGCTCCCCGGAGGGCAAGACGAGCCTGGTCGGCAATGGCTTGTTCAGCTCGCTTTTGCTCCTTAGCCTCGCGGTCCGCCGAAAGCGCAACCTCACGGGGGGCGATCTTATCCTCCTTTTTCCCTTCCAAGGATTACATTGAGTTCATATTACGCTTGCTGTGCAATGAGTTCGGTTTGCCTTTTTTTCTGACCAGCTTCCACGTCATCCATCATGGTGCGCATGCTTGCGATCCCAGAGAAGCGCCCTTGTTCACGTTGGTGTTGCCTCATCTGCATCTGCAACGCAACTGCAAGCAGTTACGTTGTTTCGGAGACAGACACTCGCGGCACAAATAGCTCAGATTGCACAAAGACAATTGAAAGTGACAGCCTCGGCACACAGGTTTCTGGCACTGTCGAGCATGGGTCGCTCAGCCCGGGCAGCAGTTCTCTGGGCCTTCGGCGCAATCTGGCCCGCGGTGCGCACAAGTTTCTTTCGTCGTAAATCGGGGCGTCGATGACCTCGAGAGAGATGAACCGCGGTGCGACCCCCTTGAATAGCGGCTACGACCGCCCTTTCCCGATCGTGAACTCTGGGGCACTTAGCTCGGTGAACCGAAGAGCTGCCTCCCGCGGGATCTGGCACGAGGGACTGGAACGGATTCGTCATGGGCGCCCGAACCGCCAGGCTCAGTCTTTGGACGCTTTTCATACGGGGGTAACTTTATGTCTATCGGATCTTCTCTCGCCCCGCCCCCCCCCCCCTGCCGCGCATCTGTCGCGGCCCCCCCGGATGAGGCCCCCAGGTCATCCTCGCGGGTGCCGTCATCCACGGGGCTCATGTTTTTTCCCCTTGCGTCGGACATGGTCCGCGGTACGTTTCTTCGGCGCGCCTTCAGGGGTCGCTGTCTCGAGGATTTCCGAGGAGCTCGATATGGGCACCGTCTCCTTCTTGTCGCTCGGAGTCTTGACATCATCCTCCTCGTCGGACGAGCTGGAGTTCACGACGTAGGCTTGCGCGACATTGTCGGACAGTGGGTTGCGTGGGCGACCTACTCCTCCGCGCCATTCCTCTTCCTCATCAGTACCGTCGCCGGGAAGAGGCGCATCTTGCCGCCCACGGTTGATTGGGGCGCCGTCATCTCGTATCACGTCGCTAGCAGTAGAAAGATCACGAACGAGGGCGCGCGGGTTCCTCGACGCCAGCTTCGGGATGGCTTTGTCGCCCCGCTCAGTAGGGGAACGCTCTCGCGCGGGTGCGATGGAACTCCCCAATATCGGCTTCTCTGGCTCTTGGGTGCGTTGGGAGGTCGACTGTTTCGGTCCGTCGACTTGAACCTGATGCTTTCCTAACTCTGTAGGGTCGAGATCACCTCCATCAGTCCTTTTCCTCTTGCGAGGAGGTGTTCTTGCTTGCCCCAAGGCGGCCGACATGGTCGGTCGTCCTCGGATTGGAACTTTCGACAGGTAACCCACCTTTACCCAACTTATGCCCAACAGGGCTCAAACCATCAGGTAGTACTGGTCGCAATGTCGGGGCCCATAGTAGCGGATCCAAGGACATGGCGGAAAGTAAAGGTTCGAATGTCCGTTAAGCAATGTGGAAAGGAAATAGGTGTTGCGCGGGCAAAGCGCGCGCGGGGCGCGCGCGGGCCCTTTTTCCGATCCGAAATAGCCTCGGTCAGCTATGCGTTCAAGCAAGGTTCTATATGCACATCAATGGCGGCAGGGGGCACATGGCAACGACTTTATATAGAAAGGACATCCTCAAACATCAACTCTGCCGTCCCACCCTCTCCTCGTTACGCGTCGCAAGATAATTGCGCCGGCTCGCTTCAATCGATGCCGGAGGGCCATCGTCTAAGAAGAAACCTGGGTCCGAACGATGTCCGGGGAAAGGAAGACTGCCCGCAGAGATTGCGACATGAAAATTGGGGCGGGAATTTGTGCTGCAGCACCGTTGATTCATTATGGTCCTCCTCCGTCCTTCTCTGGTCTGGTTCTGTTGATTGTCTGCTCTGGTTCTCCTCGTCCTTCCGTTGATCTGTCCTTCTGATTCATTCTGGTCCTTCCGTTGATTTGTCTGCTCTGGTTATCCTCGTCCTTCTCCGTCTACATCTCCTCGGCCTCAGCCATGTCCTCTTCCTCGTGATCATCGCCATGCTCCTCCTCCTCCTCCTCCTCCTCCTCCTCTTCCTCCTCCTCCCCCTCCACTCTCTCGCAGCGCCGCCGCGCGCGCCGGGCGCGCCGCGGGCGGGAGGCCCGGGGCCCCCCAGTCCACAAGGGGACCCTGTTTCCGAAGTGGCACGGGGGGGGGCCTGGAGAGACCACCCGCCCGTCGTTCATCCTGGAGCTCATCGGCGGAGGAGAGGAAATGAGGAGGAGCGGCCAGGCCGCTCGATGATGCCAACAGCGACAAATTGAGGTAGGCGTGACATCCTGTCTGGGACGATGTACTTGCATATCCTCGCGCCCTCGTCCGTATCGCTGTAGGTTCTTAATCTTCCCCCGCTTTAAATTAAACGGTCGCACCTGGCGCATCATGGCACCGTGCAATTGTGGGCCATATCGAACGGCACCTCGGCGCCGAGGGCCAGCTCGAAGTAGACGGCTACGCCTGGCTGCCCTTCAACAAACCACGTCGCATATTTTGCGGAACGCCATGTCCACATGCATCGGGCTCGCAGGCTGCGCTTGCGAGCCGCCTGCCGGAGCGCCAGACCAGAAGCCTGCTTGATCATGACATCTCAAGGCTTCAGGCAGCTTGTCCTGGCCAGGATGCCTTGAATACCCCGTCAGGCTGAAGCGCTGCACCTCCTGATGGTCGTCGTCGTTCAGCTGGAGGTCCTCGCGGCCCTGCCTGCGGCCCCGGAAGCTCGGCCTGCGGTCCTCGTAAAGGAGCTGGTGGCCCTCGCAGGTCTGTTAGAAGCTCTGAATGGTTCAGCAGGTGGTCCGGGTGGTTGCGCCAGTGGCATCTGCAGGTAGGGCTGTGGCCCTCGCGCCCCTAAGTGCGGTCCTCGTAGCACATCCTTTGGTCCTCATAGCTCAGCAGGTTGCCCTTGAAGTTCTGCTGGTGGCTGTAGCTCAGCAGGTGGTCCTCGTCTTCCTGCTTGTAGTCCTCGTAGTTCAGCCCATGGTCCTCGTTGCTCAGCCCGTGGCCCTCGTAGATTTGCTGGTGGTACTAGTAGTTCTGCAGGAGGCCCTGGCACCTCTCTTGGTGCCTCTCGTGGCTCAACTGGAGGTCCTCGTAGCCGTGCTTGTGGCCCTCGAGCTGTGCCCGTGCTGCTCGTAGTACAGCGGATGGCCCTCTTGGAAGCTCTGGTAGCTCAGCAAGTGGCCTGGCTAGCTCAGCAAGTGACTCCCGTCGCTCAGCTATCGCCCTGCTGGCGATCCCCGTTGTTCAGCCTGTGGCCCCGGTAGCTCAGACGGTTGCCTTTGTAGCTCTGCTGGTGGTACTCGTATCTCAGCAGGTGGAATTGGCACCTCTCCTGGCGCCTCTCATGGCCCAGCTCGGGATCCTCGTAGTCTTGCTGTTGACATTTGCAGCCGCGCTCGGTCCTCGAAATTCAGCTGGTGGGCAACGCAGCTCGGCTGGTAGCTGAGCAGATGGCCCTGGTACCCCTCCTGGTGCCTCTCGCGGCTCAGGCGTAAGTCCTCGTAATTCAGCTGGTGGCCCTCGTAAATATGTTGGAAGCTCTGGTACCTCAGCGGGTGGCCTGGGTAGCTCAGCAAGTGGCTCCCGTATCTCAGGTTGTGTCCCTCGAAGCCCTGCGGCTTGTCCTCGTGGTTCAGCCTGTGGCCCTTTTGCGCGTGCTTGTGGCCCCTGTAACTGTCCTTATGGTCCTAGTGGTTCAGCTGGTGGCTCGTGTGGCTGAGCACGTGCCCTAGTACCCTTCCTTGTGCCTTTCGCGGCTCCGCTGGAGGTCCTCGCAGACCAGCTGGTGGCCCTCGTAGATATGCTGGAGTCTCTCGTAGCTCAGCAGGTGGTCCTCGCAGCTCCGTACCGTCCTTTTTCTAAAGGAAGTGATCCTCGTACTCCTCCTCCTCGTCTGCTTTCGTGGTATCCTCCTCGTCTGCCTCCTGTTTGGTGTCCTCCTGGTCTAATTCAATCTCCTCCCCTTTGTCGAAATCTGAATCGTCGGCTGCCGGGTCGCTGCGCCCTGCGCCCCAGCTGTCTGGCGGTGGCACTCGAGGAAAAAATTGTGGATCTCCTAACTCTGCTTGTAGCCCTCGTCGCTCTGGTGGCAAGATGAGGAAGCTGCGCGCGGAGATTTCGCCGTAGCCATTGTACTCGCCGTGCCCGCAATAATCGTCGTAGTGGTACTCGTCGCAAGCGGCGCGGTCATTGTCCACTGGCACCTCCATGGCGACGTTATTCGCGGCCCCTTCGGGCTGCTTTGTCGCGTTGTTCCTGGTGTCGATCTTAGCGACGTACTTGGTGTCGTAATGGTGGTTGTTCTCGCCCTCGGGCTACCTGTCACGCAACTCATGATCGCGCGTGGTCCGCCGCCTGCTACGCAGCTCTCTCTCGTACTTGGGGTGCCCGGCACACGGCATTTCCTCAGTTGCCTGTTGCGCAGCTCGACGTAACTATAATGCGTCAGGGCCCGTCATTTAGTAGACGGCATCCCGAGGGCGGCGGTGGCGATTGTCATGATGTCGTGAAGGCGTGGTTTTAGCCCGAGTCGGACGAGGTAGCCCGTCCTCTTGAAAGCTGCATTCGCGCTCAATATCAGCATGGTTGCCGGCGAGTCTCCACGCGAGTGGGTGAGACCAGCCCCCCCGAGGGCGACCGCGCGCGCGGGGCGCGGCACCCGGGGGCAAGTTCGGAGGATGGAGCTGATGCAAACGGCCTTGTTGCTCCTCCTGCTCCTCCTGCTCCTCCTGCCCCTGCTCCTGCTCCTCCTCCTGCTGCTCCTCCTCCTCCTCCGCCTCCTCGTCTCCCCCCCCCTCCCCCCGTCTCCTCCTCTTCCTCCTCCTCCCCCTCCTACTCCTCCTCCTTTTTCTTCTTCTCCCTGCTCCGGCGCATGCTCCTTTGCGCCTCATTATGAACGCTTGCGATGCGGCCCAGAGTCGATCGAGGCCCCACCCAATCCCGACCGGCGCCGACCCCGACAACAGACGTCCGATCCCACGAGAAATCCGCCGACCCCTTGGGGTTCATCGGCGCGTGAGATGTTCCCCCCCCCCAAATCCCTCCCCCGGGAGCCCGGCCACGAGGCGTCCTCGACGGCAGAAGAGGTCCCCACGAGCCCCCCCGAGGGCCTCCGAGATGCGTTCCACAAGGGTCCCTAGACGCCAAAATTGGGCCATTCCCTTCGTGAAATGTACATTTTTGATAATTCAGCTTTGGATCTTTCCGATGCTCCCCGACGGCCCAAGAGGCTCCCAAACCCGCCCCCAGACGGCCCCAGAAGCCTCGCAGAGGGTCCCACACAGACCCCTAGCCCAAGATGGGCCAACTGGCGTCCAAGACGACCCAAGAGGGCTCCAAAAACGGCCCCAATAGCGTTCCAGGAGCGCTCCGAGCTGCCTCCGCGGAGCTCCACATGGTCCCAGACGGTCCAAGAGCGATCAGAAACATCGACGACGACCTCCCGACGGCTCACGAGGCCTCCCAAGACGCCCCCACAGGCATCCAAAATTCCCCCCAAGAGGCCCTCTAGACGCAAAAATTCGTTCGTTTCCTCCGTAAAGCGTATATTGTTTCACGCGCGCGCGTTTGGGGGTGCCCCCCGCTCCTGCACGGCCCCAGAGCCCCCCAAACCCGCTCCCAGACGGCCCAAGACGCCTCCAAGAGGGTTCCTACATAGGCCTCGAGGGCCCCAAGACGGGGCAATTCACGTCCAAGACGACCCAGAAGGGCTCCGAAAACGGTTCCGAGAGCGCGCCAGGAGCGGTCCGAGTGGCCTCGACGAAAGGTCCACATGGTCCTCGACGGTCCAAGGGCGATCCATAACGCTGACGACGGCCTCCAAACGGCTGAAGGGGCCCCCAAGACGCCCCAAGAGGCATCCACGATGCGCCCCAAGAGGGCCTCTAGACGCAAAAAGTCCCTCGTTTCCTTCGTCAAACGTATTTTTGTTCACACGTGCGCCTTTTGGGGTGCCCCCCGCTCCTGGACGGCCCCAGAACCACCCAAACCCGCTCCCAGACGGTCCAAGACGCCTCCAAGAGGGTCCCCACAGAGCCCTCGAGGGCCCCCAGACGGGCCACCACACGTCCAAGACGGCCCAAAAGGGCTTCGAAAACGGCTCCGAGAGCGCTCCAGGAGCGCTCCGAGCGGCCTCGACGAGAGCTCCACATGGTCCTCGACGGTCCAAGAGCGATCCAAAACGCTGGCGACGGCCTCCAGACGGCTGAAGAGGCCCCCAAGACGCCCCAAGAAGCTTCACGATGCGCCCCTAGACGGCCTCTAGCCGTATAAATCGCCCGTTCCCTTGGTAAAACGTATGTTTTTCCCCATATCCAAAGATGGGGTTCTTGTTCTTGGCGGACCGCGCCGGAAGGACACAGAACAGGACAGAACACCACACCCATCACTCAGACACACACGTAAGTTATTCCCCATATCCTAAGATGGGGTTCTTGATTCCCCATATCCAAAGATGGGGTTTTTGATTCTCCACTCACTCATCAGTCAGACTCACTCATCAAGACTCACTCATCACTCAGACTCAGTCCTCACTCAGACACACCACTCATCATTCAGACTCACCACTCAGATTCACTCATCACTCAGACTCACTCATGCTCTCTCATCACTCAGACTCAGTCATCACTCAGACTCAGGCGATTCGCTCGTCTCAGCAATCTAAGGGGGGCGGCGGGGGGGTATTTCACGGGGTCCCGTTCGCGGAATTTTGTGGGGATGTCTCAGGCGGTTTGGCCATTTTCTGATCCAACATGTTTCGTTTTCGGAGCAGATTTGGAGGATGTCTCAGGCGATTCGCTCGTCTCAGCACTCTAAGGGGGGCGGCGGGGGGGTATTTCACGGGGTCCCGTTCGCGGAATTTTGTGGGGATGTCTCAGGCGGTTTGGTCATTTTCTCTTCCAACATGTTTCGTTTTCGGAGCAGATTTGGAGGAAGAGGAGGAGGAGTCAGGAGGAAGAGGAGGAGGAGGAGGAAGAGGAGGAGGAGGAGGAGGAAGAGGAGGATGATTCTCCCGCACGCAGCGCAAGCGATCAGGTCCCGGAGGCGGGCGCGCGGCGCGCGCGCGGCGACCCGTAAAGGATGACGGGGCGCCGCGCCCAAGCCGTGCGGCGCCCTCAGACGACCTCGTCCAACGAGGCCATCTGGACGGCCAGGTGGCCGTAGCAGCGCCGCAGGCCTGCCTGAGTAAGGCGGGGAGGGGGGGAGGGGGCCGAGAAGCTGCAGGACCTGAACGGGCGCGAGCGGCAAGGAGAATAGAGAAGCGCATCTCCCGCACGCAGCGCAAGCGATCAGGTCCCGGAGGCGGGCGCGCGGCGCGCGCGCGGCGACCCGTAAAGGATGACGGGGCGCCGCGCCCAAGCCGTGCGGCGCCCTCAGACGACCTCGTCCAACGAGGCCATCTGGACGGCCAGGTGGCCGTAGCAGCCATACCCAGGCTCAAAGCCCTTGCGAAGTGACAAGGTTTTGGCGGGCGGCCGCGAGCAGAAGGGGCCACGCAGTGGGGCCACAGTTCAGAAAGGAAGCGACAAGGAAGTCGCTCGCGCCATCGAAGTAGGTGACACGGGCCCGAGCGGCATCAGGCAAGGCGGAAAGCATCGCGGCGGAAGCATCGTCGTGCAAGAAGCGCTCCGCGCTAGACGCCTGGCGCCAGCGACTACGCCAGAAGATACGACCAATATCTTCTGTGGCCGTATGAAAGTCTGTCGCGCCTGAGCCGCGGGGGCAAGCAGGGGTCAAGTGGAACCCCGCTGGCGTCTCGGCGAGCGGTACGCCTAACGCCAAAAGTAAATGGTTCCACCGAGTACGGAAGCCGCTTTGACCAAAGGTCGACAGAGGATCGGTGGGACCCAAATGCCGAAAGACCATCTCCAAAACCCGAAACACCGCTTTGTCAGAGCACCAGGCGTGCTGTGGCGGGTAAGACATGCTGCTCACTGGATCGGGAATGGTCATCCAAGCGTTGCCTGAGGACTCAAGGCAATCCGAAGGCAACAAAAGGTCACAGCGACGGGCTGACAGCAGCTCGTCGGGCTTCAAGGACATCGTGAACCCTGCCAGCAGCAAGGCGGCCATGACTGGCCAGTCCCAAGTGAAACAAACTGCCACCATAGCGCGCAAGAGCGCTCGTGGCATTGGCGGCCGAAGGCGAGGTGGCTGAGACCGCTTCCAGGCCCTCGCCACTCCCCACGCCTCGGTGAGAAAGGGCTTCCAATGAGGGAGACGTGCCTGGACGCCTATGATCGCGTGCACCAGGATGTTGAGCGGGAAACCTGCGTCGTGCAGCCACACGCCGAACGTTGCGAGGAACCTCGACAGCAGGATCCCACTACGATACAGCGGAAGTGGCGCCACCCCTGCGTCCTCGGCGCACCACAATTCGAACGCGTAGAGAGCTCTTTTGCGCCGATCG
Organism: Prorocentrum cordatum; assembly: GCA_963575745.1. Lineage (NCBI taxonomy): Eukaryota > Dinophyceae > Prorocentrales > Prorocentraceae > Prorocentrum > Prorocentrum cordatum. The sequence goes on from CAUYUJ010020337.1 coordinate 271,247, forward strand.
CCGGCCGAAGTCAGAACAGCGCCTGACCAGGGAGCGCTGGGAGGCTCCGTCTCTGCCGCCCTGCGGCGGCGGCGGCGCGCGGGGTGGGGGACTCGCCGAGGCCAGGCAAGGGTGGCACTCTCGTCGCGATGCCGCGCCGGCTCAGCCTCGCTGTGCAAGCCCGTACCAACCCTGGCCTCCGCCTCGGCGGCGCTGTCCACCTCCGCGAGGGCAGTTGGCGCTGCCACAGGCGAGGGCGAGTACGCCGCCGCCTCAGGGAATCCAGCGGAGGCGGCCTCTCTGACGCAATCAGCAAGACGAGAGCGGGCGATGCGCATCGCATCCTTGCGCCGCTCGAGCTCGGCTAAGAGCGTCTGCATTCGCTTCGCCAGCTCTCCCGCGCTCTCGCCAGTCTCTTCGCCTGTTCCCAGCATAACCTCGGTGAGAGCGGCCTCGGCAGCGGCGACCGAGGATAGGAATCGCGCGCGAGCGCGCCGGTCGGCACGCGCGCGCCGCGCAACCGCGGCCGCTGGGCCAGCGACTCGGCTGGTGCGCATCGCAACCGAGGTAGCGCACGCCCCGTCTTGGGGCAGGCCTCGAGCCGCGCGCGCAGAGGGCTCCAAGGAGTCGAGAAGGTGTGGCGCAGCCGCCAACGCGTCTGAGCCCTTCTCGTGCGCGGCTCCGCTAGGTTGGGGGAGATCCGCGCTATCAACGGGCGAGTCCACCGACAGAAGTGCGGCGCGAGGCGCGGCCGCGGGGCCAAGAGACCTCGGACTGGCCCCGGCACGGGGCGCGGCCTCAAGCATGGCGAAGGAGGCGGCGGCGGGCCCCGAGGCCGCGGGTATGCGCGCAAGCGCGTTCGGCCGCAATCGATCCGCAGGAACCCGCATGGGTGCACCGTCGACGCGTAATGCTGGTGGCGCACTGGCGGCGCGAGCAGGAGGGCCCATGCTGATCCTGGCGCCCCGCGCCGAGAATGCGCCAACCGGCAAGCTCCCGGAGCTCGCCGAGCCGGTGACCGTGGGCGGGTCGCGAGCTCCGGAAGCGAGGTCGCAAGCGGGGTCGCTGCCGGAGCCGCGCGGCGGCGGAGCGGCCGCGAAGCGGGCGGCTGGGCCAGCCGAGCGGGTGCTCGCGCGAGCGCCCCGCGGCGGCGGTGCGCGGCGAGAGCCCCGCGGCGACGCCACTGGCGGCGCGTCCTGCGAGTCCGACTGGCGTCGCGGGGCGCGGTCGGAAAAAGTATGCGGAACGCGGGCGCCGTCCCCCGGCGCAAGCGGCGCGTCGCGCCACTTCGAGGTGCTGCCGAGCCGGGCGCTGCTGGAGGGGGCACCGGGCGCGCCTGCTCCAAGGCCCGGGCTCCAGGAGCGCGAAGGCAAAGGCTCACGCCCCTCGTCCGCCGACGCGGCGGCGCGATGGCGCGCGCAAGGCTGGCCCCACAGCGCGAAATTGGCAGCGCGCCTGGCCCTACGACCCGGGGGCGGCGCGGCCGCGCCAGGCGCCGAGAGCGGCGCCGCGGGCGCACGAGCAGCGCGCGCACGACGGGGGCGCTCAGCGCGAACCGTTTCCGCTGGACGAGCTGGCCGATGGCGCCTTCCGCGCGAAGAGCAGGGCGCCGAGGGAGTCCCAGAGGCGGAGGCCCCGAAATCCGGCCGTGCTCCGCCCAGCTCGGGCTGCAAGCACTGGCAGGCGCCGGCGGCGCGCCCGTCTGGCCACGGCCGCGCTCTTGCATATAGGCGCGGGCCCGCACGAACGCCTCCGCGGCAAGTCCCGTGCTCCCGTTCCTGGCAAGGTAGGGTTCCCGCTCCCGGCTGGCAACGAGAAGCCTCGCCAAGCAGGAGCGACTTCGCGTCGCAGAACCTGGACCAGAGGGGAGAGGCGTCCGCGCGGTCCGATGCGGACAATGGGCGATGGCGCGCCCTGTCCGGGCGGTGCGGCGTGGCCAACCGCCGGAACTGGCGTTCCATGGCCGACCGGTCGGCACCCGGTTTGAGCTGAAGGAGCTCGCGCGCCGTCCGCACCTTTGCAACCTTGGCGGGTCGCTTGGGATCGGTCCGGGCGGCGAGCCTCGGCCTGGCCGCCGAAAGCTGGGCGGGCGCGCCGGGCGGGCCAGCGGCAACGGGGGCCGCACCCGGCCTGAAGGGCGCTTCGAAAGGCGACGCGCCCTGGGAGGCTTCATGGGGAAGCGCGGAGAGCTCAGCGGCACCTTCGGCGCTCCTTCCCCCGAGGCATCCGCCGCCCACCGCGGGAGAGGCGTTCCGCCTAGGAATCTCTGGAGCCTCGGCTTGCGCTGGGTCGGGCTGCGGAAGCGTGCCGGGAGCTTCGAGAAAAATCGGCGCCTCGACCCCAGTTGCGGCGGCCGCGCTTGCAAACCATGCGTCGGCCGCGGGGGCGGGCGAGAGAGGGGGGCGTGCCGCCAGACCATGGGCGGCCCGGGCATTCCCCCGCGCAAGGAGCCCCTGTGCTAGGACTAGCGCGGCGAGCCGTCCCCATAGGCAAGTGGGGTAGGGAGAATGCGCGCCAGCAAGTGCGACCCAATCGAACCTACCGAAATCGCCCGCCTCAGCGTCGACCAGCCACGCAGGAGCCTCCCTGGAGGGGGGGCGCACAGGCCGATTCCTGGTGGGGTCATCCGCCCTGTGGACGTCGGTGGGCACATAGAGGCCGCCCATGTATAAGCCACCGCTCAAGATGTAAGGCAAAGCCGTGCTGAGGACATGGGAAAGCCCTGGAGAGCTGCTGCGACCGTGGGCGGCCGCGCCCAAGGCGACCTTAGAATCGAGCAGCACAGGGATCCGAGAGTCCGGCATGCGAACGCAGCAGTACTTGCACAGACTCTTGAAAACAGTGGCCTCCAGGATGTTGATGTGACGCGGCATTCGAAATTCCCATTTATAGGCCAGGCGGAAGTGCAGCGCTTCCGACAGTTCGCTTATCCAGTGCGGCGCGACTGGGGGCTCAATGGAAGGGAGCCCCAAATCGCGATGCAGCTGGGTGAGCTCGGGGCCTAATGGGACTCCCCGGTCCAGCACGGCAAGCAAACTTCGGTTGTGGAGGACCGTGTGCCACCCTCCGTGCTCAGACCGGCGCCACAACTCTTGGGAGAGATGTGGACTGATCGAGGAGCGGACCACTCCCCCCCAGCCGAGGGAGGCGTCCGTGCCGAACACTTCGGGGGAGTAGCCCGCGCGAAGGTCGGTAATGGCGACAAAGGCCAGGTAAGTGCAGGCTAGCAGCTCGTCGCGAACGGAGACGGGGAGCTCGTATTCGAACCCATCTTCCGTCGACAACGACGACAGGAAGTTGTAGACGTGCGTGAAAATCGACAGCATGGGCCTGCGAAAGAGAAACACTTGCACCCAACATCCGACGAGCGACGCTAGCACCGCGCGGGTCGAATGACCGAGGTACACTTGGATGAGGGTTAGCCGGCACAGGGCCACGGTGCGCACAAGAGGCGCGCACACGATGCCTATCCGACCCTCCACCTCGGCACCGACCACGACCTTATGAGTCGCGCCACGGGTCCGCTTACCAGGGTGCTGGACCAGCCCCACGCGAGGGTAGCCGCGGTCGCACGCAGCAAACACCTCCTTATCACGACGATTTGGGTCGTCGGGGCGGGGAGCTAGGCCATTCCAGGACAGCTTCTGGAAGCCCGTGTGATCGTCGATGTTCAACATCTCGACGAAATGGCCACGCGGAAACGGAGTCCTGTGCACAGCTTGCTCATGGGGGCGAAGAGCCCCGAAGCTGCGAAGGACACCCTCGTGCGCAGAGTTTGCGATTTCCACGGCCATGTTGTCGCCCATAGCCAGCGCGTTCAAGCACGGGGAAACATCCACGCCCTCGAGGTCAGGGCGCCACGCATTGAATGCCTTGAACCGCGCACTGGCAGCCGCACGCGGAGGGCATTGCGCTTCGCTCGAGCTGGTGGCACCTTAAAGGTGTAATAGAACTCGCGTAAGTCATCGCATGACACCACCAACCACTCGCCTGCAGCGAGACCCATGCGGCAGAGCAGGAAACCCTGCCCAAGGCGCTGAGTGCTGGAAGAAATGCTCTGACAGCGACTGTTCACCACCGTGGGATTAAGAATCAGCCGATCGTACTCGCTGTCCTTGGGGACCCTGAACGCTCCGCAAGCCTCATCCCAAGCCAGGTCTGAGGTGGGAGTCAAGTACAGGGCGCCGCAGGAGTCCCACTTCCGAAGAAGCTCCCACAGCTGATCACGGTCCATGTGGACGCGGGCCCCCGGGAGGCCCGATGGCCACTCGGCCGACGGAAGACGCATGGTTTCGGGGTCGTGAAAAGCTTTGCGGACCCGCGCGTCGGCGAGGAAGGGAGTGGGATCAAACGTCGGAGAATAATCCCACTTGATGCGGGACGCCCTGACTCGGAGGTCGAAGGGCTCAGACTGGGTGGAGTCCCAGCCTGCCGCTGAAGCCAACGATCCAGGCACAGGAGGCGCGCTGGACGGGCATTGCCGCATGGGGGCGGGCACCTGGGAAGAGGAGGTGAAGGAAGCCTCGATAGCTGCAACATGGGTGGCCAGGCCATGGAGCGAGACTTCAGTGGCGTCGAACTTGGAGAAAGCCCGACCTAAGTCGCTCTTGCCGCCGCGGGCAAGGCGAACTGCGATCCGACACAACCGCTCGAGGCGGTCGCGAGTACCCTCCTGGCAGGGCGCGGCCGCTGCGCACACATGGGCCTCGATGGGAGCGAGGCTGGGATGGCCCAAGGTGAGCCAGTTTAGCGCAACAACGGCGTGCTGTGCTAAGGTGCGCGCTGCGCGCCTCAAGCGCCACCGCTCGCGCGCGCGACCCGTCAAGGTTACAGGAGGCGGCGGCAGAGAAGGCGCTGGAGGGCACGGCCAAGGATCGCGGGGAGGCGGCTCCAACACGTACGAGCCGTCCCGGGCCGACGCGCTGAGGGAGGTGCGGGTGAAAGACGACAGAGAACAACGAGCACCCATCCCAACCTGAGCTAAAGCAGCAGCCCAATGGGTGATATCGATGTTCGCGCCAGGAAACAGGCGCAGCAAGGCAGAAAGGTCAGCGACAAAGGGCGCGACCTTGGGAAAGGAAGGCGTGGTGCCGGTAGGTGCAGACGGCCTCGAATCCCCCGCGGACAAGTCAACGCGAGAGGCTTCGGAACTGGCAGCGGCCCCTGAGGACAGGTCAACTCGAGGGGCCGGTGGCACGGTAGTGACCCCGGAGGACAAGTCGACTCGAGGGGGGTTCCCACTGGCAACAGAACCGATGGAAGCGACGGGCGGTGCGCCTGAGTCCCGTCGGAAGGGGCTTCGGCAGCACGGTGAAAATTGCCAAAATGGCCACTCGGCCCTGAAGGGGAGCCAGGGGTAGAGCGAGAGTCGCGACAGCGGCACGAACTCCTCCCTGCGGGGCCGCAACAGCATCGCTGGAGGAGCGCGTGCCTACTCTCACGGCCTCGCTCAGCCCAGGCACGCCTGGCAGCAGCAGCGTCGTCGCTTACAGCGACTCGCCGCTGCGTGAACCCTCGGCCGGTGCACGCAGCTCGCGTGCGTCCACCCCTGTGGTGGGATGCGCCGCCGTGGAGGGCGGCTCCGCCGGCGGCCTGGGAGCCGGCGGAACGGGCGCGGCAAGGGCCTGCCGCCACCCGCACCAGGTCACGCGACACGGGGGGGGCTTGATCCCCGTGAGGAACCATGCGGTTCCGAGGTAGCCGCGGCCCCCCACCAGCTGGACGATGAACATGCACCGCTGCAGCGCCTCCCGCTGGCAGATGAAAGCCAGATCGAGAGCCCTCTGGGGCGCCTCGGCAGGCAGCTCCAGTGCGCCCCCTGCGACCCCCTCGGCGGAGCCGGCGACCGCAGCGGGGTCGGCCCGCCCAAGTGGCGGGGGGACGCGCGCGGGAGGGGCAGGCGGGAGCGCCTGCGGAGGGGCGTTCGACCGAGCCTTCCCCCACGCTGAGACGAGCGCCGAAGCTGGGGTCCCAGCGCGCAGCTGGACGCGATGAGGTGGCGCAGGTGCCCTGGCCAACGTGGCCGCGATCCCGAATGGCTGAAAACCCAGACGAACCGCCACGTCGGCGAAGGGCTGGAGCGCCTCTAGCCTCGCGGAGGGCGCCCCCAGAGCGACGCGAGGCACACGGCCGTGACGGCGGCTCCAGCCCTGGTGGGGGCAGGAAGCCTGGAAGACACGGCGAAGTGGCCATAGGACAGCTTTGCGGCGGCGTGCCCAAATCGCGAGCTGCGGCGGGGGCTGAGGGATCGGTGCGACCCGTGCTCTGTGGCGCCGAAGCAGCGGCGCCCGGCAGGCAGGTACCAGCTACCCCGAAACCATCTGCAGCAGCAGCAGAAACATGTCGCGTAGCGCCTGACAACAAGGGGGCCGACACTGGCAGGGACGCGGGGTCCGTCGACGCCGAGGTTGGATTCCCGAGTAGCCCGAGCGAGTCCAAGATGGCGTGGGCGCTCGCACGGGAGGCACTGACCGCAAGCGGCTCCCTTGGAGGCAGGGGTGAGGCCCCTCGGCAGGGGATCGCCGACTGCCCACTTCCGCTGTCAGGAAAAGGAAACCCAACCGCGGCGTCGGTCGCGCAACGGTTGTGCGGCGGCGGCACCCGAGCGCCCGCCTCCAGGCTAGCGAGGCAGGGAGATGGCCCCACCTGCCAGACCGCAGGGCCCGACAGCGCCTCAAACCCAGGTGGCGGGTGGAAGGGCAACACTGTCGAAGCGCCCCCTGGCGTAATCGCTGGCGCTAGTGCCGGCGGAAGCGCAGGCGTCGGTGCTGCCGCCGTCTGTGCTGGCGTCAGGGCTGGCGTCGGCGCTGGCCTCGGTGCTGGCGTAGGCGCTGGCGCTGGTGCCGGCGTAAGCGCAAGCGTCGGTGCTGACGCCGCCAGGTGCTGGCGTTGATGCTGACGTCGGTGCGGCGCTGGCGCTGGTGCTGGTGTAAGCGCACGCGTCGGTGCTGCCGCTGTCCGTGCTGGCGCTCGTGCAGGCATCGGTGCCGGCCTCGGCGCAGGAGGAGGCGCTGGCGCTGGTGCCGGCGTAAGCGCAGGCGTTGGTGCTGCCGCCGGCAGTGCTGGTGTTCGTGCATCAAAGCCAGGCGGTGGGCCCATCCGCCAAGCACGCGGCTGCAACGGCGACTCCAACCCAGGGGGGGGCCGGAAGCTGGCGCGAGTCGGCGAGGCGGCTCTGGGACTGCTCCGCGGTGGCCCTGTGCGCTCGGCACGCGTCTGTGACGGCGGCTCCAACCCTGAAGGGAGCTGGAGTCCCGAAAGCGAGGGCAAAGCTGCCTTGGGACCGTCTCGCGGCGGGGTGCTAAGCTGGTTAACTGCGGTGGCGGCTGGGGGAGCGGTACGAACCCCTCCCTGCGGGGCCGCAACAGCATCGCTGGAGGAGCGCATACCCACCCCCTCCAAACCGCCAGAATCCACAGCGTCCGCCGCTACAGTAGGCGGGGGAGGCACCGCGCGCGACAGCTCGTGGGTGATTGCCAAACGAACAGAGCTCCCGCCCCGCCTGGTTTCGACAACCGACGGCTCCGACCCTGGAGGGGGCCGAAAACCCGCGGGAGCGGGCGAGGCGGCCAGAAAACTTGCTCGCGGCGGGCGGCCAGACTGGTGAGCCAGGCCGACGGTTGAGTGGGCGGCACGACCCCTCCCCTGCGGGGCCGTAGCAGCATCGCTGGAAGGGCGCATGCCAACCCCCTCAAATCCGCTGGGTCCCGATCCGCCCGAAGGGCCCTGGGCGCGCGCGCGCCTGTCGTTGCCCACGCGAGGGAAACGATGCCGCGAACGGCAGCTGAGCCATGGCGAAGCGGCGACTGGAGGGGGAGGAGTAGAGGGGGAGTGGAGAAAGAGAGGGTCCACCGACTCCGACTCCTCCGTCCTGGACGCCGTTATCTTCGCGCCGGTGGCCTCTCCGCCTGTTGCCAGGCGGGCGGTGTTCCGAGAGGCGGCGGCGACACTCGTGGCGCGAGCAATAGACCGTTCGGCGGCGGGCGGGCTCGACCCTTGAGTGGCGCCGGCAACGGGCGTAGCGCGAGCACTCTTCTTCCGGGCCGATGGCGCGGCCTCCTCGTGATGCGAGGGAACTCCACCTCCTACTCCTCTCCTCAGATGGGCGTCCGCTCCGGGGTCCAAGGGGAAGAGGCAAGAGGAAGGAGGGGAGTTTTGTAGCGGCGAAAGGGAGGCAGGCGCCATCGGATGCCGAGCCTGCGGGACGGGGCTCAGAAGCCAGCGTCACACGAGCAGCAGCTGCGGCAGGCGCGGGAGGAACCCGCGAGCAGGTCAGACGCCTGCCTGGACGGCCTGGCTGGGGCCACGCCCAGATGACACGGGCGCGCACTGCCAGGGGGGCAGCGGCGCCCGAGCGGAGAGTGTGCACACTCGCCGCTGCCGGGTGCCCACAGGAGGCAGCCGGCCCACCCCCACCCGAGCTCTGACTGGCGGGGTGAAAGAGCGACCCCGAACCAGCCAGATCACGGAGGAAGCGTTGGGACCCCTGCCTGCGGCAGTGGCCCAAAGCAGCTCGTAGCCCAGCAAGTAGAACACCGCCGCGTAGGTGAAGAGGAACCTGCGCGGCGGTGGCAACCGCAAGCCCCCTGGCGCCCTGGCCGCGCGCGCGCGCGGCGGGGGGAGCGGGGGGCGAGAAGAGCAAGCTTGGGGCCGAGAAGCTGCAGGACCTGAACGGGCGCGAGCGGCAAGGAGAATAGAGAAGCGCATGATGATGATGAGGATGATGATGATGATGAGGGGGAGGAGGAAGAGGAGGAGGAGACTGGGGAGGAGGAGGAGGAGGAGGACGAGGCAGGGGAGGAGTAGGAGTAGGAGTAGGCGGAGGAGGAGGAGGACGATGATGAGGAAAAGGAGGCGAGCATGAACACGAGTAGGAGCAGTAGAATGGGATGATGATGATGATGATGATGGTGATGCTGGTGATGATGATGATGGCGATGATGATGATGATGATGATGGTGGTGGTGGTGATGATGATGATGATGATGATGATGATGATGATGATCGCAACGACGATGGCCGCGCCGCTTTTTTGATAATCGAGGAGGAGGAGGAGGCGCAGGAGCAGGAGGAGGAGGAGGAAGAGGAGGAGGAGGAGGAGGAGGAAGAGGAGGAGCAGGAGGACGGGGAGGGGCAGGAGGAGGAGCAGGAGGAACTTCGAACTTCGAGGTCTGGAGGCCCGTTTCGGGCTCCGGCACTGATGATGGTGATGATGATGATGATGAGGATGAGGATGATGGAGGAGGGGGGAGGGAGGAAGGAGGAGGAGGAGGAGGGGAAGAGGAGGAGCAGGAAGGGGATGATGACGACGATGACGATGACGATGACGATGATGATGATGGTGATGATGATGGTGATGATGATGCAGATGATGATGATGATGACGATGATGACGATGAGGGGGATGATGAGGAGGAGGCTGGTGATGATGGTGATGATGCTGATGATGATGATCATGATGATGACGACGATGATGAAGAGGATGAGGATGCGTAAGAGGACGATTAGAATGACGACGACGACGACGACGATGATGATGATGATGATGATGATGATGATGATGAGGATGAGGATGATGATGATGATGATGTTTGCCCCGCTCTCTCAGAGGTCTCTGGGGGAGAAGGAGAAGAAGGAGGAGGAGGAGGCAAAGAGGTTCCGCTTTCTCGGAGGAGGAGTCGGAGGAGGACGAGTGGAGGAAAGGGAGGAAACCGAAGGCGAGGGGCCCCGTTCGTAGAATTTCGTGCGCATGGCTCAGGCGGTTTAGGCACTTTCTGGTGCAGCATCTCTCGCTTTCCGACTCCACGAATAGGAAGGGGAGTGGGAGGAAGAGGAGGAGGAGGAGGAGGAGGAGGAGGAGGAGGGAGGAGGAGGAGGAGGAGGAGGAGGAGGAGGAGGAGCAGAAGGAGGAGGAGGAAGAGGATGACGAGCCCGCAGTCGGAGGCACGCCTCGGAGCCCTTCAAGGACGCCCTCGTCGTCGTCGTCGTTGTCGTCGCCGTCGCCGTAGCCATCGCCATCGGCACAACCACTGGCAGCACAACCAGCACAACCATCACCAGAAGAACCACCAACAGCACAAGCGGGGCGGGCGATGCGAGCCTCGGCCCCGCAAAAGCCTGCGGGCGAGCACCAGCGCAACCAGCGCAACCATCACCGGCACAACCGCTAGTGCAATTACCACCAACGTAACTACCACCAGCAATCCTTTTCAGGGGTTGCGCATTAACAGTGGCGACAGCCGCCACCAGCACAACTTGATATATTCATTTGTGGCCGCATTGCGGCCAAGCCGTGGTGCGAATGACTACCACCAGCTGGAGACGACGTAGCTCTGCACTGTCGTTCCCTGTGTCACCGGCAGAACAACCAGCACCAACACAATCAGCACAGTCGCCACCACCAGCACCACCAGTACAGTCAGAACAGCCGCCACCAGCACAACCGCCGGCAGCACAACCAGCACAACCACCACCAGCAAAACCACCAACAGCACAATCACCAACGGCACAAGCGCCAGCGCAACTTGGTACCACCAGCAGCACAACCACGATCAACGCAACCATCACCAGCGCCACCATCACCATCAGCCCAACCACTGGCAGAACAACCGCCACCAGCACGATCAGCACAACCACCACCAGCACAACCACCAGCAGCACAACCAACGCAACCATCACCATCACAACCACTTACAACACAACAATCAACAGCACAAGCGGGGCGGGCGATTCGAGCCTTGGCCCTGCAAAAACCAGGGCGGTGGAATGCCCTGTCGCCTGCGGGCGAGCACGATTGCGCGGGCGCGAGCCCGCGAAAATTGCCAAATAGGCATTCCACACGCCGGGGAAAGCCCAAAAGGGCTTTCGGCTGCTCCACTCCTCCTCTCTCCTTCCTCCTCCTCCTTTCTTCTTTCATCGCAGTAGGCACGTCCCCCTGGGTGCCATCCCGCCGCCAGCGCGAAGATAACAGGCACCTGGGGGGGCGCCCCGTTCCGCGAACCCCACTGCAGAGTGGGGATCTCGACCTCCCAATGGGGTTCGCGGAGCGGGGGCGGATCGAAAAACTGGAAAGCGCGCTGTCTGAACTAGCGTGATGGGAGGGGGGGGGGGTGCACCGTTCCCTCGGATGGGCACACCCCCCCTCCAGGATAATCGCCCCTCTCCATCCTTTCCCTCTCTTGCCTTCCTTTCCCTCCTTCCTTGACTGCTATCTCAGACGCCTACGGCGTATCACTGCCGCTCGCTCACCCGCGGCTGTGAGTGAATTGCGAGGAAGTCCCAGGCGGAAGCCGCTTCCTATGGTTCTGATAAACCTTTCCCCGAAATGGCAAATTGCGTATATTGGTCGTTGTCCTTGCGGACAACGAAGCGTCGGCGTCTGGAGCAGCGGGCGTGACAATGCGTCCATGAAGACACTGGGCGCACGGAGCTGGCGCGACGATCTTACACGCCGTGGCTCCTGGGCCTCAGGGGGCTCAGGCTTCTCAACCTCCAGGGCAAAATCCAGGGACCTACGTCGTCGCCGCCCCTCCAGTCGTTCTTTTGTTCTTCCAGGTTGAATGCATATTTCATTTGCAGGGATGTTTTTCACATTGGGGGCCCCGTCGGTGGCCCCCAGTGGCGGTGCTGCTTGTGGCAGGGCGATGGCTGGCGCTCTCTGTTCAAGGTTGAAGGCCCACTCTCGCAGCTTGCATGTTTCCGGTGCCCTCCAGTTGTTTTTTGGTTGTTCGAGGTTGAAGGCCAACTCACTCTTGTTCGTATAGTTCCGGTGCCACTGCGCGCTCTTTGGCACCGCGGAGGTTGCAGGTTCGTGTGCTTGTTCGGTGGCGCTACGGTTCAGCAGAGACCGCTTGCACGGGAGGACTGTGCAGGGATTCTATGGGCTCATTGAGGATCAGGAATACGAGGAGGATTGCCGGAGGCGTCACCTGAAAGGGTTACACTTCCGTGAGGATCAGGAGTACGAGGAGGATTGCCGGAGGCGTTATTTGAAAGGGTTACACTTCCGTGAGGATCAGGAGTACGAGGAGGATTGCCGGAGGCGTCACCTGAAAGGGTCACACTTCCGCGAGGATCAGGAGTACGAGGAGGATTGCCGGAGGCGTCACCTGAAAGGGTTACACCTCCGGCGGCCGGAGGCTTCACCTGAAAGGGTTACATCTCCGGCGCGTTCTTGTGTTGTTTGTGTGTGCTTGTTCTGTTCCATAGTGTTGCTTGTTGTCTTGCCTCAGGTTGTTTTCTGTTTCTTTGTGTCTGATTGCATTGGCCGGAGGCTTCACCTGAAAGGGTTACATCTCCGGTGTGTTCTTGTGCTCTTGTGTTTGTTTGTTCTTTGCCATGGTGTTGTTTGATGTCTTGCCCCATGTTGTTTTCTGTTTCTCTGTGTCTGGTTGCATTGACTGGAGGCTTCACCTGAAAGGGTTACACCTCCAGCGGCCGGAGGCTTCACCTGAAAGGGTTACATCTCCGGCGTGTTCTTGTGTTGTTTGTGTGTGCTTGTTCTGTTCCATAGTGTTGCTTGTTGCGTTGCCTCAGGTTGTTTTCTGTCTCTTTGTGTCTGATTGCATTGACCAGAGGATTCACCTGAAAGGGTTACATCTCCGGTGTGTTCTTGTGCTCTTGTGTTTGTTTGTTCTTTGCCATAGTGTTGTTTGATGTCTTGCCCCATGTTGTTTTCTGTTTCTCTGTGTCTGGTTGCATTGACTGGAGGCTTCACCTGAAAGGGTTACACCTCCAGCGGCCGGAGGCTTCACCTGAAAGGGTTACATCTCCGGCGTGTTCTTGTGTTGTTTGTGTTTGCTTGTTCTGTTCCATAGTGTTGCTTGTTGCGTTGCCTCAAGTTGTTTTCTGTCTCTTTGTGTCTGATTGCATTGACCAGAGGCTTCACCTGAGAGGGTTACATCTCCGGTGTGTTCTTGTGTTCTTGTGTTGTTTGATGTATTGCCTCATGTTGTTTTCTGTTTGTCTCTGTCTGGTTGCATTGACTGGAGGCTTCACCTGAAAGGGTTACATCTCCGGTGTGTTTGTGTGTTTCTTGTGCGAGGAGGATTGCCGGAGGCGTCACCTGAAAGGGTTACGCTTCCGTGAGGATCAGGAGTACGAGGAGGATTGTCGGAGGCGTCACCTGAAAGGGTTACATCTCCGGTGTTTTTGTTTGTGTTTCTTGTGTTTGCTTTTCCTGTTCAATAGTGTTGTTTGTTCTCTTGTCTCTCAGGTTGTTTGCTGTTTCTTTGTGTCTGATTGTACTGACCGGAGGCTTCACCTGAAAGGGTTACATCTCCTGTGTGTTCTTGTGTTCTTTGTGTTTGCTTCTTCTTTTCCATAGTGTTGTTTGATGTTTTGCCTCATGTTGTTTTCTGTTTCTCAGTGTCTGCTTGCATTGACCGGAGGCTTCACCTGAAAGGGTTACATCTCCGGTGTGTTCTTGTGTTCATTGCATTTGCTTGTTCTTTTCCATAGTGTTGTTTGATGTTTTGCCTCATGTTGTTTTCTGTTTCTCTGTGTCTGCTTGCATTGACCGGAGGCTTCACCTGAAAGGGTTACATCTCCGGTGTGTTCTTGTGTTCATTGCATTTCCTTGCTCTTTCCATAGTGTTGTTTGTTGTCTTGCCTTAGGTTGTCTTGTGTTTCTCTGTGTCTGATTGCATTGACCGGAGGCTTCACCTGAAAGGGTGACATCTCCGGCAGCAGAAGACCGTTTGATTGATTTGATGCCGGAGGCTTCACCTGAAAGGGTTACATCTCCGGTGGCCGGAGGCTTCACCTGAAAGGGTTACATCTCCGGCTGCAGAAAGGCCGGCGTAAGAATGGGTAGGCTGAAAGGAGTCGTTTTGCTTTTGTTTTTGTTGGTGGTGGTTGCTCGTTGTGTTTTTTTCCATAGTGTAGTGTTTTCACGAGGAGGAGGTGTAGGAGGAAAGAAGTACGAAGAGGAAGGACTCCAATCTGGCTGTTTTTTTTGTACTGGTAAGGGGAAACCAACGCCAATTTTTTTTTTAAGATTTCTTGGTGTTGTAAGCGTGGGTAGGCTGTCAGGGGTCGTTTTGATGATGTTGTTTGTTGGTGGTGGTTGCACGTTGTGTTTTCCATACTGTTTCCCCATGGTTTCTTGATGTCGTTTTGTGTTCATGTGCGTTTTTGGGTTCGGGGTATCTGTCTGTCGTTGAAGAGGGAGATGGAGGAAGGAGATGGAGGAGGAAGTGAGTACGAGGAGGAAGGACTTCGACTTCAAACTGGCTGTTTTTTGTGTACTTGTAAGGGGAAAATAACGTCATTTTTTTTTGATTTCTTGGTGTTGTAGGCATGGGTAGGCTGTCAGGGGCCGTTTTGATGTTGTTGTTTGTTGGTGGTGGTTGCACGTTGTGTTTTCCATACTGTTTCCCTATGGTTTCTTGGTGTTTTTTTTTGTTCTTGTGCGTTTTTGAGTCCGGGGGCATCTGTCTGTCGTTAAGGAGGGAGATGGAGGAAGAGAGGGAGACGAGGAGGAGGTGTAGGAGGAAAGGAGTACGAGGAGGAAGGACTTCGACTTCAAACTGGGTGTTTTTTGTGTACTGGTAAGGGGAAACTAACGCCATTTTTTTGTTTTAGAGTTTCTTGGTGTTGTAAGCGTGGGTACGCTGACAGGGGTCGGTTTGATGCTGTTTTTGTTGTTGGTGATTGCACGTTGTGTTTTCCATACTGTTTCCCTATGGTTTCTTGATGTTGTTTTCTGTTTTTGTATGTTTTTGGGTTCGGGGTATTTGTTTGTCGTTGAAGAGGGAGATGGAGGAGAAAGGGGGACGAGGAGGAGATGTAGGAGGAAAGGAGTACGAGGAGGAAGGACTTCGACTTCAAACTGGCTGTTTTTGGGGTACCGGTAAGGGGAAACTAACGCCATTTGTTTTTTTGTTTTCTTGGTGTTGTAAGCATGGGTAGGCTGTCAGGGGCCATTTTGATGTTGTTGTTTGTTGGTGGTGGTTGCACGTTGCGTTTTCCATTCTGTGTCCCTATGGTTTCTTGATGTTGTTTTTTGTTCTTGTGCGTTTTTAGGTCCGGGGGCATCTGTCTGTCGTTAAGGAGGGAGATGGAGGAGGAGAGGGAGACGAGGAGGACGTGTAGGAGGAAAGGAGTACGAGGAGGAAGGGCTCCAAACTGGCTGTTTTTTTGTGTACTGGTAAGGGGAAACTAACGCCATTTTTTTTTGTTGAGTTTCTTGGTGTTGTAAGCGTGGGTACGCTGACAGGGGTTGTTTTGATGTTGTTTTTGTTGGTGTTGGTTGCACGTTGTGTTTTCCATACTGTTTCCCCATGGTTTCTTGATGTTGTTTTCTGTTCTTGTGCGTTTTTGGGTCCGGGGGTATTTGTCTGTCGTTAAGGAGGGAGATGGAGGAGGAGAGGGAGACGAGGAGGACGTGTAGGAGGAAAGAAGTACGAAGAGGAAGGACTCCAAACTGGCTGTTTTTTTTGTGTACTGGTAAGGGGAAACTAACGCCAATTTTTTTGTTGAGTTTCTTGGTGTTGTAAGCGTGGGTACGCTGACAGGGGTTGTTTTGATGTTGTTTTTGTTGGTGTTGGTTGCACGTTGTGTTTTCCATACTGTTTCCCTATGGTTTCTTGATGTTGTTATCTGTTCTTTTGTGTTTTGGGGTCCGGGGGTATCTGTCTGTCGTTGATGAGGGAGATGGAGGAGGAGAGGGAGACGAGGAGGAGGTGTAGGAGGAAAGGGGTACGAAGAGGAAGGGCTCCAAACTGGCTGTTTTTTTTTTGGTACTGGTAAGGGGAAACTAACGCCAATTTTTTGTTAGTGTTTCTTGGTGTTGTAAGCGTGGGTACGCTGACAGGGGTCGTTTTGATGTTGTTTTTGTTGTTGGTGGTTGTACGTTGTGTTTTCCATACTGTTTCCCTATGGTTTCTTAATGTTGTTTTTGGCGGACCGCGCCGGAGGAAAACACAGACGAGAACACACCACTCCTCTCACTCAGACCCACTCAGACTCACCCATCACGCAGACTCACTCATCACTCAGACTCATTCATTACTCAGACTCACTCATCACTCAGACCCAATAATCACTCAGACTCACTCATCACTCATACTCACTCATCACTCGGACTCAGGCATGACTCAGACTCATCTCTCCGACTCACTCACCACTCAGACTCACTCATCACTCAGACTCACTCATCACTCAGACTCACTCGTACTTGTACTCATACATTCACTACACTCACTCAGGTCCACTCATCGGATGACTCACACACACTGATGTTGAGGATGTCTCAGGCGATTCTGTGGCTTCAGCACTCCTAAGGGGAGCGGCGGGGGGGTGTTTCACTCGGCCCCTTTCGCAGGATTTTGTGGGGATGTCTCGAGCGGTTTGCCTGTTTTCTGTCCCAACATCCTTCGCTTTTGGAGCAGATTTGGAGGATGCCTCGAGCGAGGCGCTCATTTTCACGTTCCTAAGGGGAGCGGCGGGGGGGTATTGCACTCGGCCCCTTTCGCGGGATTTTTGTGGGGATGTCCCAGGCGGTTTGGCCATTTTCTCTTCCAGCATGTTTCGCTTTCGGAGCAAATGTGGAGGATGTCTCAGGCGATTCGCTGGTTTCAGCACTCTAAGGGGAGCGGCGGGGGGGTATTTCACTCGGCCCTTCTCGCGGGATTTTGTGGAGATGTCTCAGGCGGCTTGGCCATTTTCTCTTCCAACTTGGAGGATGTCTCAGGCGATTCGTTGGTTTCAGCACTCTAAGGGGAGCGGCTGGGGGGTACTTCACTCGGCCCCTTTCGCGGGATTTTGTGGGGATGTCTCAGGCGGTTTGGCCATATTCTCTTCCAACCTGTTTCGCTTTCGGAGCAGATTTGGAGGACGTTCGCGCCCAGTTTGCGGGGATGTCTCAGGCGGTTTGGTCGTTATGATGCTGGGCATCTGTCGTTTTCGGAGCAGTTTTGGGAGGATGTCTCAGGCGATTTGCTGGTTTCAGCACTCCCAAGGAGGAGGAGGAGGAGGAGGAGGAGGAGGACGAGGAGGAGGAGGAGGAAGAGGAGGAGGAGGAGGAGGAGGAAGAGAAGGAGGAAGCGAGGAGGAGGAGGAAGAGGACGAGGAGGAGGAGGAGGAGGAGGAGAAGGAGGACAGCATGAACACGGTAGGAGCAGAAGCAGGAAGGGGAGGATGATGATGATGATGATGATGATGATGATGAGGAGGAGGAGGAGGAGGAGGAGGAGGACGTGGGCAACTCGAGTAGCCAGGGCCAGACGATCGAGGTTCGATGTTCCAAGGCTTTAGGTTTTACTCAAACGCTTCCGCCTCACTCTCCTTCGCTCTCCGCTCTCCTCCACTCTTCTGCATTCATACTCACTCATACTCAGACTCAGTCACACGCAGGCTCACTCGCACTTAGACTCGCTCATATCCATACTTAAACTTACTCACACTCAGACTCACGCTAAGAACCACTCATACTCAGACTCGCTCCTGCTCCGACTCATCATCCTTCGGTCCGCTCAAACGCAGACCGACTCACACTCAGACTGCCTCACATCCATACACAATCACACTCGGCTCACTCGCACTCAGATTCATTAACACACACGTTTCTCACACTCAGACCCACTCAAGCCCAGACTCACTCATGCTCAGACTCATCATGCTACGATCCGCTCAATCACAGACTGGCTCACACTCAGATTCGTCCATACTCAGACCCACTCGCACACAGACGCACTCGCGCTCATATTTACTCACACGCATACCCACTCAAACCCAGGCTCAATCGCACCCAGATTAACTCACACTCAGAATCAGTCGCTCTCAGATTTGCTATTGGTCGCACTCATGCTTGCAGACTGGGAATGTCTCGAGCGAGCGGTTCGCCCTCGCACACAGGCGCTCATTGACAGATATCAAGAAAAAGATGTACCAAGATAGTGAGATGCACATATGGGGAGCCCCGCGTCGAGTAATTATTACTTGGACGCCTCCTACTCCTCCTCCTCCCTCCTCCTCTTTTCTCCTCCCCTCCTGTCGGACATACTCAGACTTGCTCATACACAGACTTACTCATACTCAGACTTACTCATACTCAGACCTACTCATACTCAGATTTACTCACACTCAGACATACTCATACACAGACTTACTCTTACACAGACTTACTCATACACAGATTTGGAGGATGTCTCGAGCGAGGCGCTCATTTCAGCACCCCTAAGGGGAGCCGCCAGGGGTGTTTGCACGGGCTCGTTCGCGGCCATTTTGTGGGGATGTCTCAGGCGGTTTGCTTGTTTCTGGGCACAACATCCTTCGCTTTCGGAGCAGATTTGGAGGATGTCTCGGGCGAGGCGCTCATTTCAGCACCCCTACGGGGAGCCGCCAGGGGTGGTTGCACGGGCTCGTTCCCTGCCATTTTGTGGGGATGTCTCAGGCGGTGTGCCTGTTTCTGTGCCCAACATCCTTCGCTTTCGGAGCAGATTTGGAGGATGCTTCGAGCGAGGCGCTCATTCAGCACCCCCTGATTTGCAGCCGCCAGGGGGTTTGCACGGCCTCCGTTCGCGGCATTTTTGTGGGGATTTCTCAGGCGGTTTGCCTGTTTCTGGGCCCAAACATCCTTCGCTTTCGGAGCAGATTTGGAGGATGTCTCGAGCGAGGCGCTCATTTCAGCACCACTAAAGGGAGCCGCCAGGGGTGGTTGCACGGGCTCGTTCGCTGCCATTTTGTGGGGATGTCTCAGGCGGTTTGCCTGTTTCTGGGCCCAACATCCTTCGCTTTCGGAGCATATTTGGAGGATGTCTCGAGCGAGGCGCTCATTTTCACCCCCCAGGTGGGCCAGATTTTGAGGATGTCTCGATCGGTTTGCTTGTTTTGGTGGCCAGGCTCGTGGGCGCAGATTCTTCTCAGGATGCCACAGGAGGCTCCAACAGGCTCCAGGAGGCCCCAGGAGACCACATGAGGTCCCAGGAGGCATCAGGAGGCCACAGAAAGACTCAAGATGCCACAGGATGTCCCAAGAAGCTCTAGGAGGCCCCAGGAAACTCCAGAAGGCCTCAGGAAACCACAGGAGGCCCCAGGAGGCAACAGGAAGCGCCAGGAGGCTTCGGAAGGCAACAGGAGGCCCCGAGAGGCCCCAGGAGCAGGAGGCCTCAGAAGGCAACAGGAGTGGCTCCAATCCCATGTGTTTTACGTATGCTCCTATCGATTGGGCCTCACCCGGAGCACGATTCTTTGATGTTCTACGTATGTTTCTATAGATGGTCCTTCTCCTGTGTACACAATCCTAAATGTTTTACTCATGTTACTATGTTTGGGCCTCTCCTGGGGCACGAGTCCTTGGTGTTTTACGCGTGTTCCTATAGATTGCCCTTCTCCTGTGGCTCTAATCCGCAATGTTTTATGTACGGCTGTTGCTATAGATTGCGCCTCTCCTGGCGCACGAAACCTTCCTAGGAGGTCCCAGGAGGTCCCAAGTGTGTATGGGGTTGAAGTACAAGAGTACAGAACCCCTGATCCGTTGGTAGAGAGATGGAGGGATAGATGGATATCTTTCCCTCCCAAGCGATCAAGGTACGATCGCTCCAACTCAGTACCTGAGCCCAAACGGCCAGGTGCGGGAGAGGTAAGGATAAGGAGTATATATGAGGGTATTACACGGGTTCCATACACACACCCCGTCCCGAATCCCGCCCGTGAAGGCAGGACTCGGGATCAGCAGGATGGAATCCGTAACCTCTGAACTCCTTTACCTTAAATCTGAAAGGCAGCTGGGCTAAAAGTCAGCGGAGCCCAGTTGCAAGTTGAGGTAAGAAGAGATACCTTGGGTCTCTTTTTCTTCTCCAGGCGGACTTTGCCGCCCCCTCGGTGCGCCCCCCAAAACGCTTCGGCACTCGAGGGAGGAGAAGAATGAGACAAAGGTAGGCGGAGAAAGAAGATCTGAGCACCAAGGCAACATGTAAACCGCCTCGCAAGAATTGCGAGGCAGGTGTTGCCACCAGCTAGCAGATTATTCTCGACGCAATATTGTTAAAGTGTTAAAATATGCATGCTAAGATCGCGTTGACGAACACAATCTTGAAATCAAACGCAAGTCTGCCTAAAAGCAAATGTATGCCGAGATCGCGTTGACGAACACGATCCTGAAAGAAATGCAAATCTGTGTTAAAGCAAGTACCTGGCCAGGAGAAAATGTCGTGTTGATGAACACGAAAATGATGTATAAAAATCTGTTTGGCGACTCCCGTTGGCGTTGCTCCTTAGGAGGCTGCCTCGGTGATCGCAAAGGATATCTATATGTGTGTATGGCCACTTGTGTGAAAGATTGAAGTGGCCTAAAAGAATGTATTAGCCACCGCTCAAGGCGAACTTTGATGAACGGAAGTTCTGCTCTTGAGCAGTGGGCCTTGCGGCCGACTCACTACGCGTCGCCGTCCTTGTAGAACCTGCGGTCCCACGCCCTCTGGCCGTTGTACGTCGCATAGCTTGTCGTAAACGTTTCCCAAGTGGTCCTCGGGATCCAGTTGCGGAACCAATCGTTGTACGTGATATCCTGGATGTACACATACTCGTCGTTGTTGATCGCAATGTAGATCCAACATTTGATGTAATAAGTCCAGTATCGAAGACCCCAATCGCTGTCCTCGAGATTGTGGCGCCAGTAAGCAGCGCAATCAGATGTACGTGCTCTCTTGGCGCGCGGCATCGCGGGCATGTAGTCCTCTGCGCCTGAGGCGCTGGATGCAGCGGCGTCGCCAGGAGCAGGGCGCGGCGGCGGGCGCGGCGGCGGCCGCGGCTCCATGGCGTCATCGGACTGCTGGGAGTGTGTATCTGGATCGGTTCTCATCCCTGTACTACCCCCCCTCTGGTCAGTGTGTGACGGATCGAGGGAGCCTATCAGCTCGTTGGCAATCGCGGCAAGCTTGCGCTGGGTGAACTGTTCACGTGTTCCGTCTCTTCGAGGGAGAGAAACCGTAATCAGTCCGCGCGCCTGCCGCGTCTGCCCGTCAATGCGTCCCTCGTTCAGCCACCACTTTCTCCGACCATTCAGAGCGAGAAGAACATAAGAAAATGAAACAAAGTAGTCAAAGAGCATCAAAGAGAAAGACATAGAATCAAGACAAAAAAAAGAAACAAAAAAGAATCAACAACAAAACACACAACAAAGTCAAGCATAGACCATAGACAACAAAAACAAACATTCACCAAAATATAAAAACAGCAAAGCAATATACAAAGGACCTAAATAAGAGAAATACTTAAACAAAAAAACATGCCTGTCCTGTCCTAATACTGACGTCAAGGATGTCCCACGCGTCGCGCATGTCCTCGACGGACCAGGGCTTCTTGCCGACATTCACGCGGGCTCCTGTCATCTGATGATGGAATCTGAGGTCGTTGAGAAAGCGTTGTGTGAGATTGGCGAATGGGTAGTACAGAGGTCGGTCGTCCTCGGATTCGCCCATTAATCTGCATTCGTGTGCAGGCGGGCTACCGGCTTCGACCCACTTCTGATACCTCTTTTTGGACGTATTGGCCAATCTCCGCAACTGATCTTTCTCTGTGCCTATGGGGGATCGCGCACCCGTCATAATGACATGTGCGCCATCCTTCATGTATCTTGCGACCTGGTCCTCGGACAACGTCGTCTTGATCCAGTTCGTCAACTTCTGGAGGTACGCGAGGTCACTCTGTGTGGCGGTGCTCTTCCCTGTGGCGCCTACGGCCACAGTGTATTGCCAACATATATCACAGAGTGTGCCGTTACCTGTGACGATCCCGAGGGACAGATCTCGACCGCAATTGTTGCAGAGCGGTAAGGGATGCAAGATCGTCTCGGGGGCCCCTGCCGAAGTCAGGTGATCGCGGGATCCCCAGCGGGTGTCCTGACCGCGAGCGAGGCTCTGACCGATCTGATTGATCGCCTCACGATTGATCTCGGTGTTTGGTCTGGAAGCGATCGATCTGCTTAAACCCTCGTTCTCGATCCGAGACAACCTTTCCCCTGGCAGTCCTTTGTACTCTATCTTGACGTTGTCGGTATCCTCAGTACCGCCATGGCATACGTTCTCCTCACGAAGACGGCGAGCCTGCTTCTCAAGGTAGCCTCGTTGTCGCCCTCCTCGCGCTTGAGTCCCGTCTGCTCGGCTATGATACGTACCATAGTCTCCTGATCGGGAGCTGCAGACGCAACACTGCCTGGGTCCTGGGGAATATCCTGCTCGGCGCCTTCCTCTCGAGGCGCAGCAGGTGTTTCCACCAGCTCTTCCCACACGGGAAACTCTGGATCACCGTATGTCGCAGTACAATTTTTGTATAGGTCACGCAATGCCTGAAGTGCAGGATGGTTGTCATGGATGACTTCCTTTGCGAAATCTGGTAGCTCCACAATACTATATTTCAAGATGTTCTGGTATACTTTGGAAATCCATTGAAAGATGCCAGTGGTCGACTCCTCGATAGTCTCTGGGTCGAGGTAGTGTACCAACTTTTTGAAGAAATGATCTGCACCACAATTGGGTAAGTCACGTGCCCATTTGTGGGTATGATTGTAGTTCAATTGATATGACTCCGCATTCCATGCTTTCGATCCAAATCGAATTTCAAATTGTAAATGTGACTGAATTTTGTCCATTACGATTCTGTCTGCGCCACTGTGTATCTCAATGATCTGCCTCATCTTGATCATAGGCGAATCCACCAATAGCGCCGATGTCCAACAATACGCGCGGCAATCATCAGACTGTCTAATCCATCTTGAATCCTCGTCGGGGTCGTAGTCTGGATGATCAAGGAAATTCGATGGCGGATCAATGATGTTATCGAGGATGCTTGCCTCGATCTGCTCTTCTGCTTGGATGTCTGCCGAGAGGTCTGCCCTCATGTTGTCGTTTGCAGCTTTCTCATCTGCAGTAAGAACGATATTTGATATGTCCATGATTACGGTGATCAGTGGATCATGCGATGATGCTGTACCCTGTCGAGAAACGTCGCCCGTCTGAGCGTTGTCCTCGGCAGGTGCGGCCACCAGCTCGTATGGATCAGGTGTCCGTGGAGCGGGCCTTCTTGGTGGTGTACGCGGAATACGTGGTCTATGGATGCTAGGCATTCCAAGGTATGGTAAGCTGCCGCTAACCTTGTGCTGCAGTGCCTCCTCGCTGCATGACGTCGGGCCTTTCAGGGCAGTCTCCATCCATGGTGGATCAATGGCGTGTTCTTCGATACGAATCGGTAATGCAAATACGACGCCCTTGAGGGGCATGCTTTTGTCATTATACCAGATATTTACCCATCGTAAACCGTAGTTGAGGATAGGTACTTGTACCGCAAAGAACTTGTCGAAGATGCCAAAATGGATGATTGGACCATATATGTGTCCCTTGGACAAGGCAATCTTGGTATTGTGATTGCCTTTGGGCCAGTGGTTGTCGTAGTGGAAGCATTTGGTAGAACCCCAATTCTTAATGACAATGAAGTCGCCCATTCGAACATCGTTAAATGCAGGACGACGATCCCAATCTTTTTGCATGATCTTTGACGTGATTGGTCGAAGAGCTTCACGACAGTGTGACAATGCAATTAACCATTCTTTATCATCTGCTTTGTGATTGGTCTCCTGAATCATAGCACGTACTATTTGCTCGTCCAAGGCGTCCTCTGCGGATGTACGGCCAGCAGGGGTTCCCCCCGGCCTGGCCGAGGGTGCTGATGCTGGCGTCGTCCTTGGAGGCTCCATGTCGTGGTCGGGGTCGATAGGTGCCAATCCAGGTGGGTCGTCAATAAGTTCTCCAGGGAGGCAGGCGCAAATTTCGTACTTGCTCAATGGCTCTCTGGCTGCCAATGGCGGGTAGTCCCATGGGTCGCCGTCTGGCCACAACTGATGGCCATGCATGTGGTGTGGTTTGAGGCGGCGAATTGCAATAATTGCCGCAGCGGGTACCACGTCCTCAGTCATGATAGCGCCCTGAGCACCCAACCAAAATCTGCAACCTGCTGTTGTGGCGATTTCCATGTTGATCACCAGCTCGACTTCGTTCTTGTAGCTGTTGAACTTGTACGATTCCACTGAAGTATGTGGGTTCTTTTGAACGTTGTTCAAATATGTGCTAGAACTGAAGAATGCCTCAGATCGCTGCGATGGTTTGTAAGTTCTGTCTCTCTGAGAATGTGGTTCAACATATCCAGGAATGATCCCTGTCTTCAGTATGTTCTTCCAGGCGCGGGATGCTGTTCCATGATGGAGATATTTGATATCTGTCCACTGTAAGCTCTCCCATCCCATGTTCCATGGCTTTGAAGATGGGTTGACACAACTGTGACCACCAACGCACCGAATAGCAATAACGCTGTTCCAGTTAAAAGTGCTGGGGTCACCTCCGTCAGGAATTGGCTTGGCGTATATCTCGATTCTGTTTTTCTGCGGGTCAATATGCTTCTGGAACGCACGAATAATGAATATCGGATAGTAGTCGTTCCAATCGGTGTATCCATCATTTTCACCGTCTTTCTTGAAATGTGCCACTGCCGCTTCCATGGATGGTCCATTGTGTCTTTCTTTGCGATCTCGGAATTTCCATTCAACCAATGATTTCCAATTGCTTGGAATCTTCCAATCATTCTTTGTTGTTTTGTCCCAGATATTAATACGTCTGTCATGAAATTGGTTGATCCAAAACTTTTTGTAGTGAATCTCGTGGCGTAACATAGTCGCGATGTCTTTGCTCATGTATTTGTTGGTTCCCAGCCATTCTTCATCAATTAGCTCAGGGAGAGGGGGGCGGGGTCTCAGGCGTGGCTTATGGGCGGGGTAGGGGGGAGGGAGGGGAGTTGAGGCGGGGGTATAGCGTGCAGGGGAGGTTGGGGGAGGGTGGGCGGGCAGTGCGGATGGGAATGCGTGGGAGGGGCGGGTGATGGGGATGGGGGTTGGGGGGGGATGAGTGGGAGGCTCAGGGAAGGAAGGCGGGGAGGGGCGCAATACGTACATCGTCGTAATGTGGCAATGGTATCCATTTCCACTCTGGGAAACAACCAGATTGTGCGATGTCAGGCGCATGAGCTATCACACTATCATCATGCAGTAGCTGCTCGTACCACTCCTGGTCTTCGATGCAGGCAAATCCATTGGTCGCTTTCGTGCCCCGCAACATTGGGCACATGTATGGATGGTCATCTTTGACGCCTGCCTGTAGCTTCCATTCGCGAATAGTGCATGAGTTGCCGAAGATCCCGAGCTTGCTGTTATCCTCGCGCATGGAACGCTCACAGCTGTCCTGCCATGACAATATATTCATCTCATGTGGAGAAGGCTCCTCCTCGGCAGGAGTTGCCTCCAGCCCCATTGCCTCGAGGTCGGTGCCGTCATCAGGGATCGGTACCGCCTCAGCTTTTGGGAGCTGATCTGCTGGTTGTTGTTCTGCTTTAGGCTCTGGGGTCGATGGTTGCGACGCTTTGATCGATTGCGGTCCAGGTTGCAGTGGATCAGGCAATGGGCCTGGTGGGGCTGGCTGTGCCATGTCGTCAGCTGCCTTCCATACGGATGTAGGAACATTAGGGTCATGACCCAAAGCAACTCGATCCAGTGCATTCTGTTTGAAGAATGTTTTGCATGCCTCGATGTTCTTCTCGTTCTCGGCAGCTGGGCCGATGCGGTGAGAAGACAATCTGTTTTCTTCCGCAATGAGTCTTGATTTGGTCGCATTATCGTCTCCATCCAAGTCTTTGATCTGATGTAAGAATTGCTCGAATACAACCCAAGTAACTGCATGTGCATCTTCAACAGTTTTGACGATCTTGGGTTCTAGAAGTTCATCTTTCTCAAGAGAATGCCAAGACGCCCAAGCCCCAGGGTATTCTTTGATCAACAGCATAAGGTACTGGAATAAGTCGTTGTATGCCATAACCCATGGATCATTATCAGGAAGGGTTTGGTCAGGATCGCTAGGGTCCGTTGCTGGCGTACGTGTAGACCTTCCAGGAGTCGGCTCAGTCGTGTCGCCTGTCTCAGCAGGCAGTGATGCCGGCAATGTGCCCTCGGCACATGATGCCATCCACGCACAATGAGCCATCTCGTTTGCCGTCTGTGTCATCAATGTTGTGAGGCTGAGGTCTCTTTTCCATTCGTTTGTCAACTTCTCTCTGAAGTCGAGGGCTGCCATGATTTCTTTGGCCTGCGTGTAGGCCTGGTTGTCCGTGACAGAAATCAGCAATGGCGGCCTGAATGGATATGGCTGAGAAGGAAGAGACTGTATCAGTGCGCAAAAATTGCGATAGCATACTGCGTCGCAGAAGGGCGTTGTAAACATTGCCATGTTGTGGTTGTTCTGTTTGGCGTGCCAAGCCTGTGGGGTAACCCTGTCGTACGTATCCACCCAATGGTCGGATGGAAGAACAGTGATACCACGGTTCTGCATGATAGTGATCAAGTCGCTCGTGTGGTGATCAAAGTTCGGGTGTACGCCCCATTGCGCTGCTTTTCCAGGCCCCATGACCGTGGGGCAGCGGAAATACTGCATCACATCGACAAAACGTGATACGTCCACGAGCACGTGCACGGGCATGAGCGTCGGGACGCCGCCCTCTCATTCCATCTTTTGGAGCTCGTGTACGTTGGTAGGAGCACGACTGTGATGTCGGCGCATGTCGATGGTGTTCTGTCCAGGATTGGCACATGCGATGTCGTTCGCACTCCATACCACCATGGCATTGAGTCCCCTGTGATAGTGTCTTTGTTTTATGGATGATGGGAAATCATTGGCCCAGTATTCCCAGATGGTCTCGTTCAACTCGCGCCACTTCTTGATGGAAGCGTTGTCGCTTTGAAACATGAGGCCTCTGGCTTCGCGGATCTTCCTGATCATATTGCGCTGCTTGAGAGTGTTCTCAAACTGATTGTTGAGAAGGGCGTTGATACGGCTTTCCTCTTTCTCGAAACGTTGCTTGCGTAGTTCCTCCATTCCGTATCGTACGCCTTCATAACCAGCTTCAGGCAAGAGAACGCAATCTTGACCAATCGGCGTATCATTCTGTCTGAACCATTCCCTGTAATTGCCAAAAGAGAATGCCCACATCATGATGTCGTCGCGAATCATGGTCGACAGGTGCTCAAGAGTAGCGCCACCCATGTATTCCGCGCGGTTAAGGCACGGCATGAATAGCGGTACAAGAGCAGTATTTGATGCTTTGGCGAGGTCGATTCTCTTCTGGGCAGCGTTGAGCTCGTCGATGCCGAAAGTGGGGTACTTCTTGTGGTTTGCACCCTTAGCCCCTTTCTTCGGATGCATAATCCATGTTGAATCAGTGTACAAGTTGGTCCATTTGTACGCATGACCCGATGGCCCAAATGCATGATGTAATAGTAGTCCCAAGTCCTCTTGTACGAGGGAGTGCCACCCACTGTCAGACAATAGGGTAGAAACCAAGCGACCACCACAGAAAGCACTGTATTTTGCGTGGTCCAGCTCAAATGGGTCAACATCATTGCCAGGGGTCATGCCAGGGTCATTCGAACTCATGTGGTCAGCAGCGTCGCCGAAGAAGTCGTTGCCCTCGTTGTATGGTGTCCAACGATAGGTACGTTCTGTTTCTTGTGGATCATCCAATATCGCCACCCAACCATTCGGATGGTCGGATGGTGTTGCCACCGTCTTGGAGTTTGATCCGAATAACTTCCCAAACACAAAAAAAAAAAAAAAAAAGAAAGATAGATAAACAAAAGAACAAAAAGAGAGATAAAAGGAAAATAAAAAAAAAAAAGAAAAACAAAAAAAAAAAACAAAAACCAAGAAAATAGAGAAAAAAAAAAACAAACAAAATAAAAAAACAGAAAAAAAAAAAAAAAAAAAGAAAAAGAAAGACATATAAAAAAAAGAAAGAAAAAAAAAAAAAAAAAAAAAAAATAAAGAATATCAAAAAAAACAAAAAAAAACAAAGAAGAAAAATGTAAACAAAAAAAAAAAGAAAAAAAAAAAGAAGAAAGCCTCCGCGCGCAGTCAACCATGTAGTAAGCTTGCGGCGGAACTTCTTTGTTTGGGTAAGGTCGGAAAATGCTCTCGTGTTTGTGACCAAGTTATCTTCGACGATGTGACCGATGTGTCCAGATGTATCCGATGTCCTGGCGATGCCAGGTGGACGAGTAGGTAGCTTGGCCATTGCACGATCAATTTTAGGAGCATAGCATGGCGTTACCAATCCATTCTGGTATACATCGGACGGTGCACTCAGACCATTGTTGTAATAGTTTTGCGTATCCGTAACGCTGTCCTCGGTGTATTGTCCCAGAACTGCACTGCCAATTTTGGACCAATCGTTGTGAATCATCATCCACTCCGTCTTCAGTATCATTGTAATAAAGTTTGATGGTGGACATTTGCTGTCTGATCCTGGGATCGTCGCATTCAAATGATCATGTAGTCCACGAACACTGTCTTGTACTGAAGGATTACGATTGAAAAGGCTGGAAATCATACACATAGCACGCATGAAAGATAGCCACGGCGTAGCTGTGAACGTGTTGTACTCGTAGTTGGCGTTGCCGCCGACGGATCCACTCTCAGTGCTGGCCCATTTCTTAGCCTCGACGGACGCGAAGCGGGCAAGTTCACGGATAGAAGACTCGTCGGGCACGCGGAGATCCAATTCTCCGCTCCGATCGGCACGCCGTTGATGTATGTATATGTAACCATCTTCGGGATCACGAGGACGACCAGTTTGAGCGTGGTACGCGAAGCCCACGCGGTCATCGCCCCTGGCGTTCC
The DNA here is from genome assembly GCA_963575745.1 of Prorocentrum cordatum. Lineage (NCBI taxonomy): Eukaryota > Dinophyceae > Prorocentrales > Prorocentraceae > Prorocentrum > Prorocentrum cordatum. The sequence continues at coordinate 299,935 of CAUYUJ010020337.1, forward strand.
GGTCGTACTCCTTGTCGTAGCCGATGGGCCAGCCGACGAGGTTGAGCGGCTGTGCCTGATCCATCTCGTGGATGGAGGGGTCGGGATTAGAACCGATCTCACTTATGTTCGCCTCGCAAGCGGCAAACAGGATGCTTGTAAGCTTTGTAGCTCGAGTCGTAAAATTGCTGCGGTGTGAACGAATAATCAATGTCCTAACTCTCTCTGCATCTCGTTGAGGTGAGGGAGGATGGCTAGGATGTCTACCGTGCGGCGAACGTGCGCGTGAAAGAGGTGTGCGCGACGCAGTATCTGCGGCTGGTACGCCATAGTGGTACATGCGTGCACATAGTCCCTCATGGTTAGCTTGCCCAACACACTGAAATCCGCATTCTGATCCTACCTCGCCCCATCTTTCGTTTTCCGTCAGCAATATCTTGCATATTTCTGGGCATCCATTCAATTTAGGAGGTTCCGCCTCATGAGGTAAACCGTCGGGCCTCCGAGGCCATCGCATCGGCGGACATTGTATCGGAGTAACAGGAAAAATAAGCGAGTGTTCCAAGAGGTCCTTCCAAAGGTCTGCTTTCTTGGTCTCGAAATGTTTGGTCATCATATCTGCGATCTGCTCTTTTGTTCCTATATATTTAAGCTCGATGTGTTCAATTTGGCATGTTTCGCATATCCAATCCAGATTGATACGATGAGTACGATGAAGATGACGAAGTGCTGGTGTACGTCCCTTTTAGACAATTTTGATAACGGCCTGGTTATCCTCCAGGACGATAAGTCGTACTTTTGGTGCACTGATCTCTGGAGCTGGCTCTGGATCCACGTGTAGTACGGTACCTTCATGGGATATTGTACGTCTCTTTGGAGTCGTAGAATAAAAGTTAGCGTAAGTAATAAGAATTAGGTAGAGTAAAAATAAAAATCTCTTTGGAGTCGTAGGCAAATCCGTATTTAGCGGTAGTTGCCTACGGCTAGGAGAAGATCCCCGAGTAGGGGGTGCCTTGCGAGGCGATGGTTTACGCTTCTTTTTGGCAGCCAATGTAGGACACATCGCCGGGCCAACGTGTCGATGGCAACTCGGGCGTGTATTCTTCTCTTTGCATGTTTTGGCAACTTCCACCACGGCTTCCCGGAATGATAGCAGTGGTAACCCTTCCAGTCGTAGTGCGGAATCGAGAGCAACAATCTCCGATTCAGTTGATGAATGTGAGACAACCGTTTGTTTCTTACATACAGCGTTGACTGGAAAGAACGTATTGGGTCCAACAAGCGCAGCAAAAACACCGGTAGTGGATTTGGAGGATGTAATGCAATCAGCGAACGAGGCGTCAGTGAAGAGCATGATGGATAACTTGTCTGATGAATCGCCTATCCATCCGTGTAAGCAATGTGTACCGGTCGTTTTGATGTAGCATATCAACCGATGTAGACGTTTGTCACATGTAGTATTCCATTTGGTAATTTCTCTGGCCAACATACATGCCGGATGTAGAAGATCGAAACGACAGCAACGTGCCAAGTACAGGATCTTCATTAGTACACTTGCCGCGTCCTGGCCGAGAACGCCCTCGTCTGAATAGTCGGACTCAGTGAAGGAGGTGTCCTCGATGCCAGGGGTCTCTGCGTCGGGTAGATCATGGTATGTGGCGGGTATGGTATTGGTAGAAGTTGTGTCGACCGATTTTGCTGGGCTGCATGATCTTGTCCGTGCGTTGAGCACACTAGTAGGTCTGGCGACCGACCCGGAAGAGGATGGCGATTTGGATCGCGAAGCCTTCGGTGAGTCGGATCGTTTCCGACGTGACCCTGTTCCCTGGGCGCGCTTGGAGGCGCATTCCAGGTACCGCTCAATGCACTGATCTGTAAAACCAAGCATGTCATGTCGAATACCACGAACGTGTTTTGCCGTATTGTATTCTTTCTCGTTGTGTGCAGGTAGCATAGGGCGTATTGTGGACATTCTTTTGTCGAAGATGCTCTGCGGTACATCATATGCTTGTTGCCCACAACCCAAATATTGTGAGTATGGAGCAGGCGGGTCCAAATCGATACCGCTTTTGCGAATATAATCCCAGCCAGTCCGTAGATTATGAGCTGGGCCGGCCAATTTAAAATCGTCCACATATACTGAAAGTATCAGTCCCAGTTTGTTGTGTCTCCATACACATTCCCATCCTGAAATAGGCTCGAAACCGACGCTTTCCAAGCATGTACGGCATTTTCGTTCCCAAAAGACACCTGCAAGAGGGTGTCCGTATAGTGCCAATCGCAGTCGGCACACTGGGTTTTTGCATTTTGACCATGATGTCGGTTGTCGCCATTTAGGTATAGTAATCCAGGTATCAACTGGATCAATTCGTCCGTCGCCGTATAATAGTGCCTGCGTGTAGGCTCCAGGTGCGTCACTTTGCTCTCCCGCATATTGCGGTAATAACGCAGTAGCATCGCAAAGTTTGGAAGCCTCTATGTGCGAAGCACTGGAAGCGGCGTCGGCGAATATGGCGGCCAAACCAGTTTCATCTTTGCCTGTATTGCCCTGAACCACCACTCTGCCCTTGAATTTACGTAGATCAGGAGGAAGTTCTTCATGTTTGACTGAAGATAGCTCCAAGATATTGAAGAAATGCACCTTTGTTCATTGCGGATAGCTTGTGACTCAATATCAGCTTTTTCTGCAACGGTCTCCAACATCCATGTTTGTTTATTTTCCAATCTCTCGTGTTCTTTTCGTAGGGCTTCTTGTGCACGTGGTTATGCGGCAACTTCTTTCTTACTCCGGTTTCTGGTAACTAATGCTGGGCGTGACCATGTCGAATCTGGTATTTTATCTCTGTGTGCCGGCATGTAGTTGGTCTCACGTGGCATGGTTGGCATTGCTACCGACTGGGTGAACTTGCGTATGAGCGGGTTCAAAGTCCCAAAGTCGGTTCCTTCATTATCCACAAATACCAAAGCACGTTATTCTCCATCGTGCTGTTGTGGTAGTTGACGGTAGTATAGTACCGTGGTAATGTCACGTGGCCCACCAGGTAATTTGGCATACAGTATTTCTTTGTTTGTCACGCCTTTGACGTTCTCGTCGCGGATGACGTCGCCATTGTCAGTGTCGTATGTAATCCGTCGTTCCACAGTATTCCATGTGGGTCCGCCTGATGTAGTAGTACGGAAATTGTTGACCTGTTTATCCTGTCTTGTCCACACTCTCAATGCAGCACGATCACGAATCTCACGGGCTCGTTTAACGTCGTTGGCGTAATCGATTTCTTTCTTTTGCTGTCCACGGGAAAGTGTTTTCCAATGCTCGGGAAGAACGTGATCAGGACGTGTCGTAGTCTGCACAAGTGTCTCGAGTCCACGAACCACCATTTTGCCGTCTGGCGTTATTTTTGGAAGCTCATAGAACTGAATCGTGCCTGTCCACGGCTCGCTCAGCTCCCTGTGGTCGTTGGCGCTAACACCATCCCAAACGTCTCGGAAGTTACTTTCACCCTCGAACGTAGAAGTTGTTTTGAAATCTCGTGTCACGTCGAGTTGGTCAACAGGTACTGGTATATTCATGGCGTCGTCCGTTGGGATGAATAGTTTCTTTCTTGGGGTACGAATGTGTCTGATGACGCAATATCCACGCTGTTCCCAGTAGTCTGGCTCCGGCGCTGGTGCAGCAACTTCAGAAGCCGATGTCTGGATATCAATAGCGTTATCTTCCGTTGTCATCATAGACGGATCATCCCATTCTTTAGGGTAAGAAAGTGGAGGGTCAGGCATTGGCTTGTCACCCAAGGGGCGAGAAGTAGATGCCTTCACCTCGTCGTGTGCCTCAGGGTTATGATGTCGCAGAGTACCATCTTTCACGGGGTAGGTGAACTTGCCATCAGGGATGATGATGTCTTTGACTCTGTGCACATGACACAGATCACCATCAGGGTTCTTGGCGTATGTAGCCGTGTCCAAAACAAGGTAGTCACCTGACCATCGTCCACCAGAGTGTAAGTGGTATCCCATGAATAACCCTTCCCGAGTGTTTTCTTTAATTTTTGCAGTCTCGTTGTTAATCTCGGGGTTAAGGCATTTCCAAAATATCCGAGCACCGAATGGTATGCAGTGCCCAGGAAA